>OX439475.1:1865054-2465054 GCA_949320105.2 Crepidodera aurea | reverse complement strand
TCTAGGAACTGGATGGCCTAGATGTTCTCATGATAAAGAAGTCTTCTTTCGTGACTTTTTGCAAAATTTTGTATTTTTTTGTCGATGAGCGCCATTCGTAGATCCATTACGGATATACCAGGGTGCGTTAAGTATGCCCATTAATACTTTGTTTTGAAAAGTTTGTATTATTTTCGTATTGCTCTGTTCGGTTTGGTTTCTTTATATCATTCCATTTAAAATGTTTCAGAAAATACATTAATAGGGTTAAGTCTTACATAACGCCCTCTAGTTGCCAGTTGAAATATCATATGTATCATATCTATTTTTAATGCACCTTTCATTGAGCTTACGTATGTGAAAATGAGAATATTAATGTTATGACCACTTAATTAAAAACGTCACTTTTAATGCCCCTCGTTCAAAAATTAAGTGAGAAACCCACCCTTGCTCCTCGATATGGTGGCGCCAGTAGTTATAGAACTCGATCTGAAAGAATAAGGAAGGCTAAAATGCATGCAAATGAATGTAATTGTGGGTTCATCGGCATCTACATATATAGTTATCCTTGTCGCCCGAGATATTTTCGCACAGGATCCAATAAAAATGTTTTATTTTATGAAAACGACGGGCGCTTGGATTCGCAGTCAAATGCTCCATTTTTAGTACAACTTATCATAATGCGAATTTCCAATTGCGGCTGTATATCCATGGATACATACACAGGACCGGTTTTGAATTATCAGCAATTTATAAAGCTTCCATGAAGAGAAGCTCTTTGACAGTAAAAATTAAAATATTTCCTTCGATTTCAGTATTAAATATTTTAAAATTAAATGATTATATATTACTTAAAGTAACAAAGGTTTTAAATCGAAGCATCTCTTTTAAAATTGCCCTTTTGCATTGTTCACAGATAAGCAGCTGGTCCATTTTTTCACAGGAACATTTTTGGTGAAAATTCAATTCTATTTTGCGAGAAATTTTTTTTTAAATTTACCGTTTTAGTTACCTAATTGTTAACTTACAAACTTGCTCACCTCTCTGGAACACCACAGGAAAGTTAGCGGTATGTCTCCATTTTATAGATATTTTCATGTGCGATGCTCTTCTGAAATATCAACAATCGTTGCTCCTCTAGCAGTATCTTCGAGATTAACCCATCAAGCTCAGTCTTCACACCCTTTTGTGGTCACTTTGGAGATCTGTAGAACATCTCTTTCCAAACACTCGTTCATCCAACGAACAGCGAGGCTTCGGAACACATTGCCTAATAGGGAGATGTTCTCCGAGGCATATAACCTCCAGAAAGGACCCCGCAGTTTTTGATAGGAAAATGGCTTTCGGTGGATTTCTCTCAAACTTCAGAAATTTATTCTTCATCCCATCCCGATCAAATTTCGAGCTAGCGCGAGTTTAAAATGATTAGGGGGAAATCGATATATGCGCATTTATCGGCAAGTTAGGCGTTCACCTCTTTACGTTTATGGTTTATATGATGGATATATGTCATACACACCCAGATACACACACGCACACATTTAGCGTCTTTTAGAAGATTTTATTTTGATTTCTAAACTATTTTTTAAGAATTTTTCATTTTTCAATCACTTTTTTGTTACCATGAATACAGCTAGACTATGTCCGACATGGGCGTTTCATTAACAGGGTTAAACACAGCCGGACGGACATCTTGAAATAAATACAAAACTAAATGTTCAATGGAGAAATACTCTTTGTAAGAGAACACTTAACAATTATGTCCAGCGTAAAATTGACATTGCTAATTGTTATATCTTAACCCACTGGAGATTTAGTAAAACAACTCGCTGATCGAACACTTTATTTAACAATTTATAACAGGTGAACATCAAGAACTAACGCGCCAAAAACTAGCGTGCCGACATCATCACTTAACCTCTACCTCTGGCAATGTTGCCAACGGACGCTTAGGTGCGTTCCATTGTCACTACAACACTAATGAATTTAATAAGAGCTTTAGCAAACCAAATAAAAAGCGATGAAAATCTATTTCTAATTGCACCTATTTTGATTTAAAAAATGGGAAAATCGTTGGAATAGATAAAACAAAGTCTGAAATAATTAAATTAAACTGTGATTATCTTTTAAAACCATTTACACATACTCTATCTAAATGTATAGAACAATTGTTACTCTATTACATAAAAAGGGAGATGTAACAACATCAGCAATTACCAACACATATGGTTAATCACCCACTTCTCAAAAAAGTTTGAAAAATTAAATAAAAATAGATTAGTTTCATACCTAAACAAATATGAAATAATCTTAAATAGAAAACATCCACACAAAACGCCGTTAGTGTCCTAACTTCACAAGTACCTAAGTGAATCACTTAATGAAAGCAAGCCCTGTTTGTGTATATTTCTGGATCTTTTAAATGCATTTGACACGGTTAGTCATCATCTTATCCTGCAGAGGGTGCCATGGCTCAGCGTTAGCATATACACTTCTCAACGAGACGACCCGGGTTCGATTCCCAAGAAAATCAAGTGGTTCATAATATCGGCAACCCACCATGGCTCGGTGAGTACGTATAAACCGTTGGTCATGGCTATGTAACTGTAGTCATTAAGCCGTGCAGAAAGCGGTAGTCGCGGCCTGAACCACCCGTCACACGAACTTTACTTTTTTAAGGTATCTCACCAATCGACAGCAGACTGTGAGAATAGATGATGTATTTAGCAGTGCAAGAGATGTTGAATATGGAGTGCCGCGAGGATCCATACTTGGTCCTATTTTGTTCAACATATATATTAACTGCTTGTTTTCTTTAAAAACCAGTGAAAACGTTATTGGCCTCGCAGATGATACTGCTATTTCATATAGGGCAGATAATTGGGAAGACCTAAAACAGAAAGCGAAGATAAAGTTTTTAGAAATAAAAAAATGGATAGACTTTAAAATGTTAACTGTTATTTAAAAATGTTATACTTCGAATTGGTAGAAAGTCATCTTCGTTATGGAATCATTGCGAGGGGTGCAGCACTCAAAACTCACCAGTATGCTCTTGAAGTACACCCAAAAAATGTTTTTAAAATTAATTTTTGTCTAAAAACTCGAGGTATCCGTCAGATCCATTATATGCTGAAATAAAAATAATGGACATAAGACAACACTACCACTTGTGTTTGTTTGTTAGATTTCACCTTCAGACTACGCCAAATTGTAGTTAGATTAATAACACATGTGCTATAAATAAATAAGAATAATAAACATAATGATTATGCTGCATTTTTGTTCTATGCGAGTCGTGGAACCCTTGTAGGAGTAGGGTTTAGATGAGATAACGACAAGTGACGCTTGTGCTGGACATATTAATTGTTAAGCGTTCTCTTACAAAAAATATTTCTCCATTTGTTTTGGGAAGTTCCAAATAATGTCAAATTTGGAGACCCAAACTTATTAGGCCACACCCTGTAGATGTGCCTGTCCCAACTTATTGTAGATTAAGTTGGCAGAGAGTTTTGATGTGGACTGTATACGTATTTAGGTTGTAGTGAAATTATACTCTGAGTACTTGGATTTTGTGTATTAACGATAACGTAAAACAAAAACAATTTACAAAGAAAAAACAAAGAATATAACAAATTCAAAACTAGGTTTGCAATTGCTCAAAAATTTATGAACTGTGAAACGCAAGTGCGTATGTAGTAGTATGTAATTTATATAAGTTGAGATTGATGAATTTATTACGTAAGAAACATGTTTCCCCGGAGATAGAAGTTCTACTGATTTGATTTAATTTATTCTAGTCGCGTGTGGTCCGCCTATATTCTTCCTTGGCCAATCACGGGTACGTATTTTCGGCGCTATTGATATCCTTTTTTTTATGCAACTGCCAATCTTGCCCCTGGCCGCGGAGCATCTAAAGGCGGCTTTTAACTATTGATGTTTATATGGACTATTAATTACTTCCGGGTTCTTAGCTGTGCTCTGGCCTTGATTTACGATGTGTGCTTATACTGTTGCTATGCGCGAGGTTCGGTTATTTTATTTCTCTTGCTGCCATGGGCATAGTTAAAAATGTTCGATTTCGAACACCATTGAACATTTATTTAGTTTTTTAATTTATTTCAAGGTGACTTGCTGTGTTTAACCCTGTTAATGAAACACCCATGTCGGACATAGTCATGGTAACAAAAAAGTGATTGAAAAATGAAAAATGTAATGTCAATAAAAAAAAATCTTAAAAAATAGTTTAGAAATCAAAATAAAATCTTCTAAAAGACGCTAAATGTGTGCGTGTGTGTGTATCTGGGTGTGTATGACATATATCCATCTTATAAACCATAAACGTAAAGAGGTGAACGCCTAACTTGCCGATAAATGCGCATATATCGAGTTCCCCCTAATCATTTTAAACTCGCGTTTGAAAGAAATCCACCGAAAGCCATTTTCCTATCAATTCCTACCTCCTTTCCCTTGTTTCTCAGGATGTTCTCCGAACAATACACGAACCAGAACATTAAAAAAAAAATACTCAGACATAACGATAAAGTTTGAAGGAACACAAATGTTTTCTCTAAACTTTATTCACTATGTATTAGTCAATTATATGCTTGCTAATATTCACAAAGCATCGTTTTTTACTACTTTTTGGCTCAAAACAGTTCTGCGTTTATCTAAATCCCGTAATAATCGTCAAGCGCTGAAATTTTAAAATAGCGAATTTTGCAGTTAGTTTAACATTTCCAATTGTTGCAGTTTTGCGGGTTTTGATTAATTGCGATGTAACAATTTCATAAAATTAAATGCCAAATAATTTAATGGTATTTTAATGGTATAATTTTGATTTGCGGTTATTTTGTAATTACTAATTGAAAGAAAAAAATGAAATGCAAATAATATCGGCAGGTCCACAATCAAAAGATTCGTTGTCATTTCTGCGTTTTACTTGACCAGATTATTTTACGTTTTCTACACTAGACATGAACGTTTTAATAATAATAACCCAGAAACTTTGAAACCCCAAATCCATATTGGAAATTTCCTTTTTCTTTTTCTTCAATGTTGTTATAGTAGGGGAGGCCAAGCGGGGATTTTCCGCGTTACTCGAGCGCGTCAGAAATACATATGGGGAGAAACCTTGCACCCTGTAATGTACCCCTACCATATATGAACCCTTAATATAGGGGCGTGCGTTGAGGGCAGCCCCGTCAGATTAGTAAAAAAATCGATCCTCACAAAAACTCGAGCGCGTCAGATTAAGAAAAGGTAAGTTAAGTACATCCAGAAAAGTGTATATTTCAATAATCTGCCAATTTGGAAATGGGCGAGCCACAAAGTTGTAAAAAAAACGGTCCATTGTGGCTAAACGGTTAATATTTTGAAAATTTTATTTATTCATGGATATGTGGGTTGATAAAGGCTACATTTTAAAATTATTTTGAAATATACAGGTTGTCCCAAAAAAGTGTGGCGTATCAAAGTTATATTATTTCTTATGGAATTCCCTATATTTTATTGCATTTATAGATTATACGTTAAAAATAAGATAAACTTTCCTAAATATTCCCTATACCTAATCTTTTTAGTTTTCGAGATATTTTCATATTTCTAAAAATGGAAGCACTTACAAGAAAACCAATAACTTGGAAACCTATGGAATCAGCCAAATCCTATTTTAACTGAAAAAAATTAGACTAATAATTGAAAGCAATAATTTATTTAGAGTTATTTAAAATTATACACTGCGTCCAGAACGGGGCGATTCTCTAATGACATATTCAAACGACAATATCGTTCTTATTTTAAATAGGACACCCTGTATTTTCTAATCCTATTATGTAGCAAATTCCATTACCTTTTAAAAATTATAAAGGTCTACTAAACCTAAATCTATTAATTTTGGAGTTATTTTTATTTTTGTTAACCCTTTACCGCATCATGGGTCATATTTGGCACAATTAATATTTTCATACATAACTATTATAAATAAAGCCGCAGACCAAACTATTTTTGCATAGGTGGCCATATGTGGTATATATTTCATAATTCTGGTAGTGTAGCGACATCTCTTAACAGTTTGGTGAAGTTTCATACAATTTTGCAAATGGCCGTCGTGTGAACAGGTGTTATCAGTTTTTATAAATTTTGATCCACGATCATCCGAGTTTCTGTAGCAGATTTTGGTACAAAAAAAATAGCCACGTAAAGACTAGAGTTTTTCGAAGGAATTGCTGTAAGTAGACCCATGTAATTCTTTATTTTTTGACTGTTTTTGATGAGAAATATTGTTGTGTCATATGTGGAACTGTATGCACATTCGCCAAAACTCTCGTGGACATATATGGCACAATATGCACTCCGGACACTAAATTTATTTCAGAAAATGGATACACAAACGTTTTATGGTGCCAGTAGATATGTGCCAATGGATGTACCAGATGGTAGTGAAGACGAGAGACTTTCAGAAGATGAAGAACCGCCTGGTAAATTTGCTCCAGATTCTGATTACAAAGACGAAAATGATATGGACGATAACCAATCAGATATTATCATCCCAGAAACGGATTTAGAATTCAGTTCCGATAGCGACGACGATCTACCTCTGCTCGAACGGTTTCGTAAACTAAATAAGAATAGAAACAAGAATCATCCTACTTGGAAACGGGGTAATTTAGTTACATCGGATGAGAACCTAACATTTCTTGGTTCTACTGACATGCCACCTGAATTGGAAAATGCAGACTCTCCTTATGCATTTTTTAACTTTTTTCTAACAAATGAGATGATTACTGATATAGTTTACCAAAGTATCTTATATTCTGCTCAAACGAGACCACAAAAACCTTTGGATCTTACTGAAAAGGAGCTCGAACAGTTTATAGGGACCTGTATTTATATGTCAATAGTCCAGTTACCTAGTTCCAGAAGTTATTGGAACCTGAACCTAAATCACCGCTTGATCTCAGATGTTATGTCATGCAACAGATGGGAAGAAATAAAACGGTTTTTGCACTTTGCGAATAATGACGATGCTGTTGCAGCCGGAAATCCTGCTCATGATAAACTATTCAAAATACGACCTGTACTTAGAAAACTGAGGGAGCAACTACTAAAAGTTCCAAAGGAAGAGTACTTGGCTATAGACGAGCAGATTATTCCAACGAAAGCACGTTCGTCCATCAAACAATACAATCCAAAAAAACCTCATAAATGGGGGTATAAGGCGTTTGTTCTTAGTGGTGTAAGCGGATTTTCCTACGATTATGAAATTTTTGCAGGAAAGCAAACCAATATTCTCCCCAATGGTTTTCCTGACCTGGGAATGAGTTCAAACGTAGTTCTTCGGCTAACAGAAACTGTTCCAAGGCACATAAATCACAAGCTATTTTTTGATAACTGGTTCAATAGCGTCCCATTACAAATTTACTTGGCACAAAATGGTATGTTACCGCTCGGAACTGTTAGAATAAGTGCCAAATAGCAATATGCCAAAAGAGGCTAAACTGAAAAAGAATGGCCGTGGAGCGATGCTAGAGAAAGTCGCCACAATTGATGGAACAAAAATATCTGTTGTCTCATGGTATGACAACAAATTGGTCAACATGTTGTCTACATATGCTGGAAGTACACCAACAGTTGAGGTTCGAAGATTTTCGAAGAAGGATAACAAACATATAACGGTTCCGTGTCCAAAGGCTGTAACAATCTACAACAAATATATGGGAGGAGTAGATCTCCTGGATTCCATGCTAGGATACTATAGAATCAAACTTAGGTCAAAAAAATGGTATATGAGGATATTTTTTCATATTATTGATTTGATGGTTGTCAATGCATGGATACTTTGGAGAAGAAGTGAAAACGAGTTCAAAGATTTAGCTCTGGCAGATTTCAAAATGGCCATTGCAGAGTGCTTGTGTAAATTGAATAAAGCCAGCTCGACAAAGAAAAGAGGCCGTCCCAGTGGAGTCATGGATAACTTGCAAAACAAGAAAAAAAGGGGCCCGACATCAGATTTTCCCATCCAAGAGGTTCGAAGAGATCAATATGGCCATCTTCCAGTATGGTGTGATAATCGGCAAAGGTGCAAATATTTCTGTGGTAAAAAATCTTTTGTAAAGTGTGAAAAATGTGGTGTTCATCTTTGCTTGAACAAAGACAGAAACTGCTTTTATAAGTTCCATACTGAATGACTTTTAGTTGATTGATTTGCTTATACATTATTTTGATGTTTTGTTGTATTATTGCATATTGTGCCACATATGGCAAAAAAAAAATACAAAAAAAAAATTAAAAAAAGTTAATAAAGATTTTTTTAAATATTTTTACCGAAATCCTGAATTTTTTTTCCACATAGTGCATTTTTTTTACCAAAAACAAAAAATTCATGCGGTAAGTGGTTAAATTTGACGTTATCTTTCCACCGTAATGCCTAAATATAACACCCTGTATTTGATCAGCTTAGACTATGATCCGAAAAAATTATCTTTGAAACAATGTGTTTGATTTTGACATTATTAAAAATATTTCGAGACGCATCAAAATCTGTATGGTTAACCGTCAGACTAAACCATTATTATGAAAAGTGGGTTCATCTGTAAATAGCATATTATAAAAAAAAACATCTTCACTAACCTTCTCCAATGCCCATAAACAAAAATATATCCGTCTTTTCCATACAGATTTTTATTTTTAATAATGTCAAAACCAAACACATAGTTTCAAAGATAATTTTTTCGGATCATAGTCCAAGCTGATCAAATACAGGGTGTTATATTTAGGCGTTACGGTAGAAAAATAATGTAAAATATATCAAAAATAAAAATAACTCCAAAAATAAAAATAACTCCAAAATTAATAGATTTGGGACAACCTGTATATTTAAAAATAATTTTAAAATGTAGCCTTTAGCAACCCACATATCCATGAAAAAATAAAATTTTCAAAATATTAACGCGTTTACCATATTACTGTTTTTTTTACATTTTTGAAAATTTTTACACGCTCTTCCCCCCACTAATATGGAAAACTTAACATACAATATCTGGTCACCGAGCTTCGCTCTTAACATTCAAATCTACATTTTTAAACAGTCCAATGAATATATAATTTAAGTATTTTTATAACATGACAAATTATTAATTAATTCGCAAAAATCACGGAGTGGGCGACATCTACTTGAACTACTGAAAGGGAGATAAATAAAAAGTTGATTGGCGATTGGCTTGAAAGTAGGCGGGAAAATTAAAAAACCTGTCAGTGTTAATTTTCAATTGGCTGCAGCTGTTGTTGACGTTTATCAACTGCTTGTCACAGAGGTTAGTTAAATGCATTAAAAGTTGACTAGTTTTTGGGGATTTCACCCTTTTAGAGCAACATCTACTGACGCTTGATCTTCGCGAATTGTCACGGTGGACAGGCCCCGTTTCCGGGACGGGCAACAGCAGCGTGTAGGGCACACGTCCCGTCAACAGAAGATCGCTCAGCTCACTCTATTTATCACTATATAAGAAAAACTCTATGTTCAATTGATTTTATTATTTATTGATCTGCAGTGAAGGAAAATTATAGGTCTGATATTCATACTTGGGTAAAAACCTCCACAAAAACCTGTGACCAGACTCTCGACGTGTGGCAGTTCAGTTACAAAAATAGTTCATTCGTACATTACATTACAATTTGTTCTTGTAAAATACTAAGTCACAATCAACCTTAAAATGTACTATGAAAATAGAGAATTTTAAATGTCTCTTTAAAGTTTCTTGTAAAATAAAAAATTGAAATCGTTAATAGTACACGTGTACAAGCATTTATTCTTTTTCTCTCTCTCGCTATGATAATGAAAACTTAAATATTAAAACTGTCCGCATAATAAAATAGTAGCCGTAAGGGGTAGTCTCACACTATCGGGGAAGGGAAGAACCTTTACCCGATGTGCATAAAGCATTTCCACCCGCCAAAAAAAAAAAGATTAGCTTTAGCTTAGGTTAGATCTTTGTAATAAATAAAGAAAAGTACGATACGTGTGACATTTTGACATTTGTTACATTCTGACAGGTGTCATATTTTGACATTTGTTCATTTTGATAGTTGTTACATTCTGACACGTATCACATTTTAACAGTTGTCACGTTTTTACAGGTGTCACATTTTGACAAGTGTCCATTTTAACAGTGTTACTCAACGTTCCTATAAATATTTACCTAAACCCATGATTTCTGAAATTGAATTGGCAACGTTGTATTTTCAACTTTGAATTTATGAGATGGCTGTCATTTGACAAGCAAATTATTTATGTCCGTCAAATGAACCTTTCCTTTTTTATATAAAGCGGCAAATTTAAAATTGAATTCTTTCAGATTGAAACGCCAGAAATCAAATAAAGTCAAATCTTTTTACTGCTATACTATACAGAAGAAAGGAGTGCAGTATTTAATTTGCAAAACGTAGTACAGGTTCAAGAGGTAGAAATTTTATTTTTACCTCATCCTTCAATGCTTATTTGTAGTTAAAATTTAAATTTTAATACATCTGATCGGCCTAATATAGTTTTTGTCTAGATTTAATCTCGTTTCCATGGTTTTTACTCTAATAAACCTGTTCTTTTGACAGATAAGTCAGACTTTATTTATTCATAGCCGTATCGTATGTATTTTAATTGATTCAGAATTTTGTATTAATATATATTTCAAAATGGCTTAATTCTAAAAATATTATCAGTCCTCCTAAATCCTTGAAGGCAGAATTATTAGTAATAACAGGGCAACATAAAAACAAATTCAAAAAATATATTATAGATGAGATGGCCAGAGAAAAAGGAATTAAAATTCTCAGATTGCCTCCGAACCACGCAGAGTTAAATTCAATTGAACTGATCTGGTCACAATTATTAAAACGTTATGTTTCTCCAAACAATCAAACATTTAAATTTCCTGATGTGCGAAATTTGTTTTTGAAGGCAGTTTCAGATGTAAATAGAGAACATTGGGGAAAAGGCATTGGTCATGTTAAAAATGTGGAAAATTCATTTAGGAAAGTGGATATATCAATGGATAATTTAATAGAACCTATAGTAATAAATCTCAGAAAAGACAATTATAGTGATACCAGTAGTTTTAGTGAAGACAGTGACTTTTAAAGATAGTTCTTGAACTAACTTTTTTTTTAATCTTTGAGTTTAGGTAAGTACTGAAGCGTTACTTTTAATGCCAAGAGATTTAATTTAATCCCAACATATAATCCTCCTTGTTATTTATTGGTTAAATTTAATTCGTTCAATGTTAAAGTGTCGGATGCATAAAGTTTATTTTTATTTTTGGTAAATAATATAACTTCAAAATTTAATCTACGAAGTGCGTATATATATTTTATATGCTGTGACCTTATTTATATTATAGAAACTTATTTTGCAAAGTACGCCTATGGAATGTGACGTTATATCCTCTCTCCTTTATAGTATATTACTATAGAAACAAGTTGCCGTTGCTAGGAAATAAAACTAAAAGCTTAACTTTTCTTGTAAATATCTCGGAAGATCGAATTTTCACAGACATGAGACCTACATTTTTTGCCGATTTAGATAGGAATTAGTCTACCCTGAAAGTTTCATTGAAATCTGACGAGTGGATTTCGAGATCCTCTGGACACACATACACACACACATACAAACCTTGCTCGTTTAATAGTATTTGATTATTTTCGTTTTAGAACCTAATCTTCACAACCCAATAGGTCCCCATGACGCTTTAGTAACTGCAAATTTAGCATCTCGGCATCCCCTACTATTATCATATCACGTGAAATTGTTCAGTGATTTGTTTCTATAGTAAATTATTATTATATAAGTGGTTTTATTAACCAAAAAGAGGAACATTTAGAAACTTACGTCAAAACTTAAAATCCATATAGTTTTTAACTCAATTCTTATAGACATTCCAGCGTAGAAATGAATTTCCCCCCGAAGCAACATATAAATGTTTGCAAATTTTGATGGACTACCCCATCGCTTCCATCGCACCACCACACTCTCAGGCACAAACTCTATTCGAGATTTGCATAATTCTCCTAAAGCTCTAGACCCATCCATAGAAGACACCGAATTTATATCCAACATCTCCATTTACATATATAACGATCCCCCCGTTTGGTATACAAACTATCTAATAAACATGTATCGTCGAAATAACAATACGTTGTTTTGGAACAACACTACCTTGTCGAAAATGAGAAACTGAAGCAATACTCGTCGACCTTGATTATCTGTAAAAAGTTAGTTTGTTGTTTTGAATCATAAAGAATTTGTGATGTGATTTATGTCCTCAAAGAAAATTCAAATCAAGACATATTAGTCTAAGAGCTGGAACCGAAAAACTCTTTGATCTTTGATATGGACAAACTCGGTTAAAACTCATTGTATTACTAAACAGGATTACATATCCGAGCTCTCCGACACTTTCAGTGGTGCAGGACTTAGGTACGGATGACCAAAGTGGCCATTTTTTTCTTAAGCGCAAACTATCGATGATACATGTGATTTTTTTTTAGGATGGAAGATTATAAGCTACTTATAAGCTACTTATTATGTTTCATTACTAATTGGAAATATTTTAACTGTAGAATCCTGAGCTTAAAATATGAAGATTTCTCCCAAATCACTTAAATAAAATGTGTCTCCTGTCTGAGTTACAGGGTGTTTTATTTAAAGATTTGAAAATGATTTTCGACCATACTTTAATCATTTTTTCCATATCATTGACATTACATGCTGTCGTGGTATTAAAGTGCGTACGACATATTGAAAATAAGCTTAGATTTTGTATAGTTGGCTCTGGTCTGACTCAATTGTTTCGATCTAGTAGGTTGCTGTCATTGCTGTTAATTATTGTTACTGTCGCTTTAAGATTGTGATTATTGTAAAATTTAAAAAGTCGATTAAGTGGAAATGCCGCGGCACAATAATTTTTCTAATCTTGAAATGCGAGACATGCTCTGTGTTTATGTAAACGAAAATTATTCCTGCCTTGCTGCTGCTCGAAGATATCAAGAAATCAAATACTATTAAACGAGCAAGGTTTGTATGTGTGTGTGTGTGTGTATGTGTGTGTGTGTGTGTGTGTCCAGAGGATCTCGAAATCCACTCGTCAGAATTCAATAAAACTTTCAGGGTAGACTAATTCCTATCTAAATCGACAGAAAATGTAGGTCTCATGTCTGTGAACATTCGATCTTCCGAGATATTTACAAGAAAAGTTAAGCTTTTAGTTTTATTTCCTAGCAACGGCAACTTGTTTCTATAGTAATATATTATAAAGGAGAGAGGATATAACGTCACATTCCATAGGCGTACTTTGCAAAATAAGTTTCTGTAATATAAATAAGGTCACAGCATATAAAATATATACCCACTTCGTAGATTAAATTTTGAAGTTATATTATTTACAAAAAATAAAAATAAACCTTATGCATCTGACACTTTAACATTGAACGAATTAAATTTAACCAATAAATAACAAGAAGGATTATATGTTGGGATTAAACTGTTTTTAATCTCTTGGCATTAAAAGTAACGCTTCAGTACTTACCTAAACTCAAAGATTAAAAAAAAGTTAGTTCAAGAACTATCTTTAAAAGTCACTGTCTTCACTAAAACTACTGGTATCACTATAATTGTCTTTTCTGAGATTTGTTACTATAGGTTCTATTAAATTATCCATTGATATATCCACTTTCCTAAATGAATTTTCCACATTTTTACCATGACCAATGCATTTTCCCCAATGTTCTCTATTTACATCTGAAACTGCCTTCAAAAACAAATTTCGCACATCAGGAAATTTAAATGTTTTATTGTTTTGAGAAACATAACGTTTAACTCTGCGTGGTTCGGAGGCAATCTGAGAATTCTAATTCCTTTTTCTCTGGCCATCTCATCTATAATATATTTTTTGAATTTGTTTATATGTTGCCTTGCTATTACTAATAATTCTGCCTTCAAGGATGTAGGAGGACTGATAATATTTTTAGAATGAAGCCATTTTGAAATATATATTAATACAAAATTCTGAATCAATTAAAATACATACGATACGGCTATGAATAAATAAAGTCTGACCTATCTGTCAAAAGAACAGGTTTATTAGAGTAAAAACCATGGAAACGAAATTAAATCTAGACAAAAACTATATTAGGCCGATCAGATGTATTAAAATTTAAATTTTAACTACAAATAAGCATTGAAGGATGAGGTAAAAATAAAATTTCTACCTCTTGAACCTGTACTACGTTCTGCAAATTAAATACTGCACTCCTTTCTTCTGTATAGTATAGTAGTAAAAAGGTTTGACTTTATTTAATTTCTGGTGTTTTAAACTGAAAGAATTCAATTTTAAATTTGCCGCTTTATATAAAAAAGGAAAGGTTCATTTGACGGATATAAATAATTTGCTTGTCAAATGAAAGCCATCTCATAAATTTAAAGTTGAAAATACAACGTTGCCAATTCAATTTCAGAAATCACGGGTTTAGGTAAATATTTATAGGAACGTTGAGTAACACTGGTAAAATGGACACTTGTCAAAATGTGACACCTGTAAAAACGTGACAACTGTTAAAATGTGATACGTGTCAGAATGTAACAACTGTCAAAATGAACAAATGTCAAAATATGACACCTGTCAGAATGTAACAAATGTCAAAATGTCACACGTATCGTACTTTTCTTTATTTATTACAAAGATCTAACCTAAGCTAAAGCTAATCTTTTTTTTTTGGCGAGTGGAAATGCTTTATGCACATCGGGTAAAGGTTCTTCCCTTCCCCGATAGTGTGAGACTACCCCTTACGGCTACTATTTTATTATGCGGACAGTTTTAATATTTAAGTTTTCACTATCATAGAGAGAGAGAGAGAAAAAGAATAAATGCTTGTACACGTGTACTATTAACATAGATTTCAATTTTTTATTTTACAAGAAACTTTAAAGAGACATTTAAAATTCTCTATTTTCATAGTACGTTTTAAGGTTGATTGTGACTTTGTATTTTCCAAGAACAAATTGTAATGTAATGTACGAATGAACTATTTTTGTAACTGAACTGCCACACGTCGAGAGTCTGGTCACAGGTTTTTGTGGAGGTTTTTACCCAAGTATGAATATCAGACCTATAATTTTCCTTCACTGCAGATCAATAAATAAATTGATCTGCAGTGATCAATAAATAATAAAATCAATTGAGAGTTTTTCTTATATAGTGATAAATAGAGTGAGCTGAGCGATCTTCTGTTGACGGGACGTGTGCCCTACACGCTGCTGTTGCCCGTCCCGGAAACGGGGCCTGTCCACCGTGACAATTCGCGAAGATCAAGCGTCAGTAGATGTTGCTCTAAAAGGGTGAAATCCCCAAAAACTAGTTAACTTTTAATGCATTTAACTAACCTCTGTGACAAGCAGTTGATAAACGTCAACAACAGCTGCAGCCAATTGAAAATTAACACTGACAGCTTTTTTAATTTTCCCGCCTACTTTCAAGCCAATCGCCAATCAACTTTTTATTTATCTTCCTTTCAGTAGTTCAAGTAGATGTCGCCCACTCCGTGATTTTCGCGAATTAATTAATAATTTGTCATGTTATAAAAATACTTAAATTATATATTCATTGGACTGCTTAAAAATGTAGATTTGAATGTTAAGAGCGAAGCTCGGTGACCAGATATTGTATCCAAACAGAGTTCAACCCAATCGCCAGACTTTCAGTAACGTTTTTAGTCGATTAGGAGAAACTGGACAATTTAGGCGTAACAGTGGTATGGGACGACCGAAAATATTAACTGTGGATCAGGAGGATGATATTTTAGTGCGAATTGCTGATAATCCCGAACTAAGCACTCGGCGTTTAGCAGCAATGACTGGATTAAGCCACACTTCAGTTTTTAGAATACTGAAAAAAGAAAATTTACGACCTTACCACTTTACACCGGTACAGAATTTATTGCCTAGAGATTATCATGTACGAATTAATTTTGCTCAAAAATGAAAATCGTAATTTTATTGAAAAAATAATGTTTACTGATGAGGCCACATTTACACGTAGAGGAGTTTTCAACTGGAGAAACAGTCACTATTGGGAAATTGAAAATCCCCATCTATTCCGAGTATATTTCGAGATAATTTGTTGGGTCCTTATGAATTACCAGCAAATTTGAATGGTAACTCGTATTTACAATTTTTACAAACTACACTGTTCGATTATCTAGAGGAACTGCCACTTAATCGAAGGAGAGATATGTGGTTCATGCAGGATGGAGCACCACCTCATTATCGTCTAATAGTGCGGAACTATCTCGATCATCTATTTCCTCATCCTTGGATTGGCAGAGGTAGTGAATTTCCGTGGCCGCCTAGAACTCCCGACGGTAATCCCTTAGATTTCTATTTCTGGGGACATATGAAATCACTAGTATACTCCCAAGCAACAAATACTCGTGAGGAACTTTGGCAGCAAATTGTAAATTCCGCTAATTTTATTGCCAATCAGTCAAACATATTTTTTAAAGTTAGAAGATCGTTCAGCGAAAGAATGGATAAACTTATTGAGGTCAACGGGGGTCATATTGAACATTTGTTATAAAAGCTTTTTAAGTTTTGTTCATATGCATTTTGATATTTTCTTGTTATTAACATTGTTCTTTTATTTAGATTATAACATTTTTAGAACCACAATTTGTTTTTAATAATTTAATGTGTTTATTCGTTTCAAGAAATATCGACAAATAAGATTGTTTTCTTTTTGTTAATACGGATTAAAGGTTAATTTGTGTAATAAATGCAATCCAATGACCCAAAACACCGACATAATTAATACATATTAAAATCAAAATAATTGTGCAGCTTCATGTTTAACTTAAGATATCTCGAAAAATAATGACTTTATCGTTATGAAGAAAGAGTACGATATTTTCGTAGAAAGTATTGGAGAAACCAAAAATCGTGATAAAATTGCAATTCCCCCAGTGTCGTAGAATTTGGGAAGGATCAATCAGTCACTTGCCCCTGTCGTACGCCTTTGGTAGTAGCCAGAAACGTTTATTTAACATAATTTAGCAGGGTGTATAGTACCTAGACTTACCGCCAAGTATGACAATAATGCGTTAAATAGTTTTAAAGTAATGGTCGAAAATCATTTTCAAATCTTTAAATAAAACACCCTGTAACTCAGACAGGAGACACATTTAATTTAAGTGATTTGGGAGAAATCTTCATATTTTAAGCTCAGGATTCTACAGTTAAAATATTTCCAATTAGTAATGAAACACCCTGTATATTCCAAAAATTAAAAAAAAACAAATCACAACTGATATGTCGGAGAAATTGACTACTGCTTTCTCATTATATAATAAATCATGTGTGAAAATCTCCGACAGCTACGTTGGTGCATAAGGCAATAAAATGGGATTTTATAGACGCGCCCCGGAGCCTCGCGCCATTCACATTTATCATATGCATACGTATTTTATCGATAAAAACTCGTACAAATTCAATTTTGTATCTGAAAATTA
Organism: Crepidodera aurea; assembly: GCA_949320105.2. Classification (NCBI taxonomy): domain Eukaryota; kingdom Metazoa; phylum Arthropoda; class Insecta; order Coleoptera; family Chrysomelidae; genus Crepidodera; species Crepidodera aurea. The sequence goes on along the minus strand of OX439475.1, from coordinate 2,447,528 downwards.
ACATTTTTATGTTTATTAATGAAATAATTAACTTACCCCAGTTTTGTTGAATTGAATTATTAATTTCACTTGCGAATACTTAGCTATAGTCTATTCAACCAACTTATGTCTCTAAAAGATTAACATAGTTCGCTGAAAAACTTTGTTTGCAGTGAAAGGCACGGTAAATTGCACTGGATTTTGGTAAATATATTTAATTTTAGCAAAATTTGTAGTTATTTTATGAGAAATTTTTCTTCAATTTAAATTAATAAAAAGTAAAACATAAAAAATAAAATAAAAAATGTAACAGTATAAAATTTTATTTATAATAAAATACAATATTAGCAAACGATGGTAGCACATCTAAAAATACAATATTGTTAAATACATTTTATAATATTTTAACAGCCTTCTTCGTCGCTTAAAGAATCATCAACATTATCGCTTAGATCGTCATTTTCATCACTTTCGCATTCATAATCACTCTCGTTTTCAGATTCACTCTCGATTATAATATCCCGAACTGTTTCTTACTTACTAATATTACATTTAATTTTTTTATACTGCTCTATGACTAATTTATTCGCAGTCGTAAACAATCTGTAGCAGGTTCGATGATACCCATGCAAATTGTCAATTTCTTCCGGTAGAACCTCATCACTATATTTAATATTGCACGTTATTCTAATTTCTAGTTTGTCTCTGCAGGTTTTCAATGTCTTTTCATTAAATAATATTACTTTTTCATTTTCAACCTTGCAAAATTTAAAAATACACGCCATTTTAATAAAAAACATTATTGTTTTGTTAGGTCTAAGCAAGCGTGTGTCAATTATCTATGTGAGCAATGGTTTTTAAAAAGCTACTGATCTTGATGCTTGTGTATAAAGGTATATTATAATAAATCAACAAAATAAAACAAAGAACTCTTTTACAGTAATATTTTGTATATCTGTTCATTTTTAGAGATTATATATTTTTAAATTTTACAACTTTGGAACAAAGAAGATTATATTACCGAATTTAGTGGTTGAATAATATACTTGGAGATTCAATATTATATCTATCTGATGATATACATATAGTACCTATGTTATAAATTATTATAAAATTACCCAATAAACATAAAAATGTTCATTTTCAGATAAAAAATTGAATTTGTACGAGTTTTTATCGATAAAATACGTATGCATATGATAAACGTGAATGGCGCGAGGCTCGGGGGCGCGTATAAAATCCCATTTTACTGCCTTATGCACCAACGTAGCTGTCGGAGATTTTCACACATGATTTATTATATAATGAAAAAGCAGTAGTCAATTTCTCCGACACATCAGGTGTGATTTGTTTTTTTTTTTAATTTTTGGCAACTTCACCCCTGTCAGCCACCAAGTTTGCACCACCGTAGCTGTCGGAGAGTTGGAATATATAATAAGTAGCTTCTAAAAAAAATCACACGTATCATCGATAGTTTGCGTTTAAGAAAAAAATGGCCACTTTGGTCATCCGTACCTAAGTCCTGCACCACTGAAAGTGTCGGAGAGCTCGGATATGTATTCCTGTTTAGTAATACAATGAGTTTTAATCGAGTTTATCCATATCAAAGATCAAAGAGTTTTTCGGCTCCAGCTCTCCTACTATATTAAACAGTGTCTGCATGGCGACCAAATTCAAAAATTCACTCTTTAAATCAATTTTTACAGATGTACCAAAACCAAATATACTAAATGTATACGTGATTTAAAAAAATAATATATCGTTGTGAATTTTTAAGATGGTGAAGTAAATTAAAGTATTTATATTATTTATTTAATAACATAAAAAAAATTTATCACCTCTAATAAAAATTTGTTTTATTATTATTTATTTCTTCCTTTTTTTCCAGGGGTAGGTTCACGGATATGCCGGACACAATTGAAAGTTTATAAATAAAGTAAATAAATAAAAAAAATATTACCATTTACCAACACATATATCTCGTTTATTAATTATAAAAATAAATATAAAATACCAAATTGCATGTTTTTCAGAAATAATTTATAACTTGTTTTAAATAAAAAATTGCCATTACTTGTATTTTGGTAAAATATTTACCCTTTAATTTTTGATTCCCCCCCCCCCTAATGTTGTTTAATAAGATTTGGAATTCCCCTTACAAGTTCCCTATAAAATTATTATTCCATTTTTATCATTCATTTTTACTATAAAATTTAATCCAAATTACCTTAATCTTTTATTAAATTTGTTTATTCCGAAATTTGTCCCATGTTGCCTCCTGTAATATTCGTGGGACGGTACTGTTTCTCGGAAACTTCACAGCCAACAATAAAAAAATGGTCGCCTTTGCTTGTAATTACAATGGTATGCTCTTCTCCGTATCCTAATACCTTCTTAGTTAGTTGGTTAATTTAAATGGTTTATACAGCGGTTTCTGGATTACCTCTTGTGATTGTGAATATTTTTCTTCATGTGAATCTCAATTCCCATGGCTTGTGTTATGTGGTTGTGTACAATTTCTTCTTAATATAATTGAGGTCAGGTTTTCTTACTTCTTTATAAAATAATTCTAGTTATAATTATTTATCATAAATGTATTTTCTTTTGGTGCTTTTTAGTGATTTTTTATAGGCTGGTTCATTGCTTAGAGATATTTCTTTTAACTTATGTCCATAAACTTGGTTAATTTTTATATTTTCGTAAATTTTTCTTATAACTTTTCCATAAACTTTTACGACAGATCCTCTCTGCTCAGAATCTCTCAAGCAACTCGCTGATTTCCTTCAAGTATAGTCATATAACTGCCCTATTCCCATGGTAACAAAAATATTCTTCAATTTTTTTTATAAACTTCAAAAATAAACTATTTTAAATTTTGAAATATTTTCTTAAATTATATTTTCTCTCAAAACTAATTACATAGTTGAATTCTATGGAAAATTACCATTCTTCTGAGATAACTTTTGTCTAGTTCTAACCTAATTTAACTTTGTATATTGCATTTCTAAAATTTCTATTTTTTTTATTTTAATTCCATTAATATCTCTAATTTTTCAGCAATGCCTTTTCTTTAGCCCCTAATTAATCTTTATAATTGATGTTTTACTCATTTTCTTCCTTCTTATACCTATTTCAGCTCTTACTTTTCTTCACTTGTACGATCTTGTCCCTACCTATTATTCCTTCTTATTATATTCTATTTCTTCTACTTATCCCACTTCATTATGTTTAATTTATCTCCCAAACTTTATATTTAAATTCAGTTTATGTAAATACTTTCCCACACTTCATTTACGTTATCTTATTTTGCAATTCTAACTTAATTTTGTTCGATCAAATTTGTACCTTCGATATTATAACAATTTCCTTTACACTTTTGTCTTATCATACTATTAATTCATTAGCTTACATATTTTAATATGTTTTTATACACAATACTTGTTTTATTATAATTCTCCTAATGCCCCCCTTTTTATACACTTTGTTAAAGATTAAAATCCCTACTCTACTATGCTTATTCCAAATCTTACTTTTCTAGATTTCTATCCCCTTTCTATTCATTATTTAATCCTGTTTTATATTTTCATTTTAGTTGACATGAAAACTAATGCAAGTTCCCCACTATGAAGTATTACTTTATATAAGTAAATTAATTTATTTGAAATTTCCAAAGTTGCCACTATCTAAAAAATAAAATAATAAGCTCTGGTACGTACAATTTTATTTTTATTTTCCTTTACTATTTTATTTATGGTTATATTTGGTATTTTATTTTATTTTGGGCCAGTGAATTACACTGCAATGTGATACTGTCCCAGTTAAATAGCAGCATCCCAACACCTTGATTTCGACGTTTTTCGAAGTCAACCAGCCTTTCGAGAATCTAAATATAAATTGGTATCCCAGAGGGATTGGACAAATATTTGGGCTTTTCTACAGATATCTGGCAATGCACTTTGTACGTTCGAATTCTAAATGTCGATGTTGGACGAGGGTTTTTTTTGGGGTTTTTGATTGGCAGTTTCGACTCAAGAACCTTATTCGGTTTTGTTGTTTTATCTCTGATCGACGAGGAAGTACGAGAGTTGTGTTATAAAGTAGTTAAGAGAAACTACCGAAAAACAATTTTACAGCCTTTTAATACTATCTTTCCAATTTTGAAATATATACTTTTAAAATAGTGAGACGATAAAAGTCAGTAATACTCAATTTCCTGTATTATTACACTTAAGATACCAGACAAGTTGAATGTAAATCATAAAACCCTTTAATTAACTCAAGAATATCTGACTTTATACCCCCTCCGACTGCATTAAAACGTTTTACAACCCTACGCCCAAAACTTGCGTTGTACTTAATCTGATATTTACAAACATAAACAATCTATAAAGCGTAAAATGAAATGTTCGTTAGTGAACTATATGGCAGTATACGTCATAGACTCATAGGAGGAGCTGCGCCATTTAATTTACCTTATTACATTGTCATATTTGCCCTACACTTGGGAACTGTCATTCCTTGATGAGATTTGCCGCTTGCTCGGATACGGTAGACAAATACCAGGTAGGATGTCGTTTAATCTTAGAGAATAATTTCAGTTTGTTTCTGATTGATACAGAATGTTAATTTGGATGAAATGAAAATACTAAAATCAGCTTAATAATGTTATAAAAACAGATGAATTTAGAGATATGATCAAAATTTAACAGTTCCCTGAAAAAAGTTTTTCCTACGACTGCATCTGAAAATGAAGTTTTTCACACGCTAGGCAACTTCTGAAATTAGAGTTTTTCGCACACTGCAAATTAGTTCTTTATATTTACCTATAACAACAATTGCGATTGTTGAGCTGTATAGTAACCCATGGTAACCGATATTCGTTTTTTATTTGTTGACTAGAAACGTCAAAAAAGCGTTTTTTCCATAGAATAAGTTTTAAGAATGTGTGATTCTGGTAGGTATTTGGTTGCTTTATTTTGCAGTCGTAGGAAAAGCATTGTAAAAAACTCGTTTAAAAACCTTTTTTCACACTCGCTCGACTTGTGCTCGATTGTCTCGCCGTGCAAAAAAAGTCGTTTTCAAAACTTGTTGTTTAAATGGATATGACGTTCTATATAACCATGGAACTTTCAATCGAAATGATGGTGTAGTTATTTACGTCAAATCAATTTTAAGTTACAAATTTAACACCATATACAGGGTGATTCATTAATGCGATAAAGTCCAATATCTTATAAATCATTAAAGTTATAAAAACAAAATTTTGAAAGATTGTAGCCAGCCTTAAGGCTCATATTTTAAAATTAGTTGCAATTGTACAGGGTGTTCCAGAACACCGTGCCAGATCAAAGGTACATTTTTTTAAATGGGACACCCTGTATATTACTTTAAATTTGAATTCTCCTTGACTTCACAATTACAACAATATGAAGTTGTAATAAGTTATACAGGGTATTTAAAAAGTTCTGACCACTTTTTCATGAGAATCGTAATGAGTTCAACGCTCTGTATCCTTTAAACAAAACAAATACAAATTAATCTTTTACATTCATACGACTCTGATGGTCGTCTAGTTTAATAATTCACTAGACCTCCTTCCATATTTTGAAAACCGTATACAGGGCGAGTCCAAACTCGAATACATCATTTTCACACAATTTTTAAATGGATCACCCTGTATTTTATGTCGGAAACTGAAAGCTATTTTACTATACTTTAAGTTTTATTGAGTATTCCCTATACCCAAATGAAATAGTTTTTGAGATGTTTCAAATTTATTATTAAAAATTGTACTTCCATTAAAAACGACTTTAAAAACCACCAAGTATACAGAATTTATTTACATCAATTAACTTATAAATACCCTTAAATTAATAAACAATCATATATAAAATTATTTTTTTTTTCTGGGGTTATGTTAAAGACCAGGTGTACAAAGTACCTGTCACTACACGAGATGATATGAAAGAGAGAATAAGGCAAGGCTTTTCGAAGTGTTAATGTGCAAATGCTTTTAAACGTAAGTCGATCTTTTGACGACCGTCTTCAACACTGCATCGATGTAGAGGGTGGTCTCTTTGAGCATCTGTTATAATTTTAGCTATGATTGTTTATTAATTTATAAGTTAATTGATGTAAATAAATTCTGTATACTTAGGTGGTTTTTAAAGTCGTTTTTAATGGAAGTACAATTTTTAATAATAAATTTGAAATATCTCAAAAACTATTTCATTTGGGCATAGGGAATACTCAATAAAACTTAAAGTGTAGTAAAATAGCTTTCAGTTGCCGACATAAAATACAGGGTGATCCATTTAAAAATGGTGTGAAAATGATGTATTCGAGTTTGGACTCGCCCTGTATACGGTTTTCAAAATATGGAAGGAGGTCTAGTGAATTATTAAACTAGACGACCATCAGAGTCGTATGAATGTAAAAGATTAATTTGTATTTGTTTTGTTTAAAGGATACAGAGCGTTGAACTCATTACGATTCTCATGAAAAAGTGGTCAGAACTTTTTAAATACCCTATATAACTTATTACAACTTCATATTGTTGCAATTGCGAAGTCAAGCAGAATTCAAATTTAAAGCAATATACAGGGTGTCCCATTTAAAAAATGTACCTTTGATCTGGCGCGGTGTTCTGGAACACCCTGTATAATTGAAACTAATTTTAAAATATGAGCCTTAAGGCCGGCTACAATCTTGCAAAATTTTGTTTTTATACCTTTAATGATTTAGAAGATATTGGCCTTTAACGCACTAATGAATCACCCTGTATATAGGTGAGTGTAAATCGGCAGAAGTTGATATCTCCTTAGAAAAACAAAATATTTTTTTAACCGCAATATATAGATCACCTAATAAAACAAAAAACAAAAAAATCATATTATAATAGGAGATACAAACATTAATCTTCTAAGTAATGAACAATTATAAAAATTACTTAAATTCCTATAATTTTATTTCCCTTATAAATAAAGTTACTAGACCATCTAGCAAAACGTGTCTCGACCACATCTTCTTAAAGACAAATAACAATATAAACGAACAGGACAGTTTTATCTTTATTAATGACATTACAGATCATTCACCAGTAGCTTTAACATATTATTATACGTTTACAGAAATAAAAAATCTAAATGCACCAAACTATAAAACCTATATAAATTACATTAACTTAAAATCAGACTTAAAAAATGAAAACTGGGAAGAAGTATACAATTCAAATAATGCAAGTCAAAATTTCGAATTATTCATAAAAAAATTAAACTTATATATAAATCAAAATACTAAGTCGGTGAAAATAAAAAATAAAAAAGAATCTTTGAGAAAGCCATGGGTGACTAACGATTTAAGAAAATCTATAAAAGAAAAAAATAAATTATACATTTTAACAATAAAAAATCCTGAAAACATGAATATCAAACAAGATTACAATAACTATAAAAATAAGATTAGATTATTAATAAAGAAAGCAAAGCGCTTGTATATGAATAATCTAATTTCTCTCTCTTTCCACTGGATTAAAACCACTTAGTTGTTAAAAAAAGTTTTTTTATTGACGTTTCGGCTTTCCAGATCGAAAGCCGTTATCAAAATGACATAAAATAAATAAATTTACTAGAAACAGAACACTTGATAATCTTGCAAAAATATGACATCAACATAGTATACATAGAATTAGATTTTGAGATTGAAGATGTCAAAATCTGTTTCAATCATATTTTTGTGACGTTTCTGGGAACGAATTTTTGAAAGGATAGCGCATTTGCATATTATAAGAGAATTTATACTTCGTCATAAATGAAGTTTTCTTATTAATATTATCATAAGAAAAAACCAGATAAAAACTTATGATACTATCCCGATATAGAGGGTATCCTTTTTGCAATTAACTCTTTTTGTAAAATAGGTATCCAAATTTTTGAAATATCAATCGAACAATTAGAAACACATTCGTTATTATTTAAGCATATCAATGCTGCTTCTTTAACTTTGCGGTTATAATTATTCGGTTCTTTTAATAATCTAGTTGAAAAATTCCATTGTATTTTATGACCAGAATCCCATGCGTGTTCACATATTTTGGATTTTTCGAATTGTTTATTTTTAATGTACGATTGGTGTTCATTAAGTCTAATATGAAAAGGTCTAGATGTTTCTCCTATATAAAATTTATTACATTCGCATGGAATTTTGTAAATACAATTTTTTGTGTTTTGAATTTCATTAAAAGGTTTCGTATTTACTATCAAAGATTTTAATGTATTATTAGTTTGAAAAACTGTTTTTAAATTAAATTTATTGCCAATCCTTCTAATTTTTTCGGATAATTTTGGAATATAAGGGATTTTTACTATATTTGAAAGAATTATTGGGGGGTTTAAATTTTGATCTTTAGTTTTGATGTCTCGGTAAAGTTCACGATTTATAAATTTACTTGGGTAGTTGTTCTTAATCAAGACAGATTTAACAAGTGATAATTCATTATTTAAGATATTGTCATTTGAACAAATTGTTTTTGCTCTATCGGAAAGAGATTTGACAATACCTCGTTTAACACAAATTGAGTGGTTTGAATTAAAATTTAGATATCTATTTGTATGTGTTTCTTTTCTAAAAACTGATGTATCAAAACAATTGTTGTTATTGTGTATTAGTACATCAAGAAACGGTAATTTTTTATTATTTTCAATTTCAATTGTAAATTTAATAGTAGGTTCCGAATTATTAATAGTATATAAAAATGTATCAATATTTTCCCTATCGTGTTGCCAAATTGCAAAGATATCATCTACATATCTAAACCAGACAGAAGGTCTTAAATTTTGTTTGTTTACAATTTCCATTTCAAAATTCTCCATGAAAATATCACACAATTTTGGTGATAAAGGAGAACCCATTGCCATGCCAAAATTTTGCTGATAAAAATCACTATTTAATTGAAAATATGTAGTTTTAATACATAGTTCCAATAATTCTAGAATTGCTGAGACGCTTAATTTAGTTCTATTTATTAATGTATTATCACTTGTCAACTTTTTTCTCACAAGATTAAGAGTTTTATCGACAGGAACATTTGGAAATAAACTGACTACATCAAAACTAACCATTATATCTGAATTTGTAATTTTGATTTTTGATAATTTTTCTAAAAAATGTTTTGAATTTTTGATAAAGGAATTAGTATTTCCTGATAACGGATCTATTATTTTAAGTAGAAATCTTGCTAAATTTTGACAAGGTGAATTTATAGAACTTATTATTGGTCTTAATGGTATTTGTTGTTTATGAATTTTGGGTAAACCATAAAAATGTGGAGGTTAAATGTGTTAAACGAGGTATTGTCAAATCTCTTTCCGATAGAGCAAAAACAATTTGTTCAAATGACAATATCTTAAATAATGAATTATCACTTGTTAAATCTGTCTTGATTAAGAACAACTACCCAAGTAAATTTATAAATCGTGAACTTTACCGAGACATCAAAACTAAAGATCAAAATTTAAACCCCCCAATAGTTCTTTCAAATATAGTAAAAATCCCTTATATTCCAAAATTATCCGAAAAAATTAGAAGGATTGGCAATAAATTTAATTTAAAAACAGTTTTTCAAACTAATAATACATTAAAATCTTTAATAGTAAATACAAAACCTTTTAATGAAATTCAAAACACAAAAAATTGTATTTACAAAATTCCATGTGAATGTAATAAATTTTATATAGGAGAAACATCTAGACCTTTTCATATTAGACTTAATGAACACCAATCGTACATTAAAAATAAACAATTCGAAAAATCCAAAATATGTGAACACTGGTCATAAAATACAATGGAATTTTTCAACTAGATTATTAAAAGAACCGAATAATTATAACCGCAAAGTTAAAGAAGCAGCATTGATATGCTTAAATAATAACGAATGTGTTTCTAATTGTTCGGTTGATATTTCAAAAATTTGGATACCTATTTTACAAAAAGAGTTAATTGCAAAAAGGATACCCTCTATATCGGGATAGTATCATAAGTTTTTATCTGGTTTTTTCTTATGATAATATTAATAAGAAAACTTCATTTATGACGAAGTATAAATTCTCTTATAATATGCAAATGCGCTATCCTTTCAAAAATTCGTTCCCAGAAACGTCACAAAAATATGATTGAAACAGATTTTGACATCTTCAATCTCAAAATCTTATTCTATGTATACTATGTTGATGTCATATTTTTGCAAGATTATCAAGTGTTCTGTTTCTAGTAAATTTATTTATTTTATGTCATTTTGATAACGGCTTTCGATCTGGAAAGCCGAATCGTCAATAAAAAAACTTTTTTTAACAACTAAGTGGTTTTAATCCAGTGGAAAGAGAGAGAAATTAAAATACAAACCACTATGAGCTTCCGAAATGAATGAATAATCTAGTAATTGAAAATAAAAACTCTTCTACAGCTTTATGGAAATGCGCAAATAAACTTTGCGGAAGGAAAAAACCTAAACAGAAATTGAAAAATTTGTCATAGAAAACAATAAAGAACTAACAGAAAAATCTTACATAGCAAACAAATTCAACGATTATTATATAGCGATCTTGGGAAAAATTTTGCAAACCAAATTAATCCTCCAAATAACTTTGAAGAAGATCTGCATACTCTAGAAAGTACCATGTATTTATATATTACCAATGAAGAAGAAATTCTGAATATTATAAATTCACTTAAAAATAAAAGGCTCCTGGATAGGATTGCATTAAATCAGAAACCGTGAAGGAAATTAAAAACGAAATTATCAAACCTCTCACTATCCTTATAAATCAACGTATGAATAACGAATGCTTCCCTGACTGTTTAAAGACAGGGATCATAAAACCACTCTATAAAAGTGGGGACAGGAGTCAAATGCAAAATTATCGACCCGTGTCAATATATCAGTATTTTCAAAAATAATCGAAAAAGTAATAAAAAGAAAAATAAATAAATTCCTAAATAATTACAATATAATGTCTGAACACCAGTATGGCTTTATCTTCGTCGACCTCTCTAAAGTTTTCGATACTGTGTGTCACAAGCGTCTGTTAGATAAACTTCGATGTTATGGCTTATGGCTTACGCGGAAAAATATTTAATTTATTAAAAAGTTATCTAGAAAATAGGATTCAATATATAGATGTTGAGGGGATACGTAGTGGTCAGAGAACGGTTTCTTATGGAGTTCCTCAGGGTACGGTACTGGGGCCACTACTGTTTACTCTATATATAAACAGTTTGCTTAACCTTAATTCTAAAGGAAATATTATAAGCTTCGCAGATGACACTGTAATAACGTATACAGCCGCAAATTGGAATGAACTAAAAAGTATAATTCATTAAGACTTTAAATTAATAAGAAAGTGGTTTCAAATTAAATAAATTAACTTTGAATATAGAAAAAACTAAATACTTAGCGTTCACATCTTATATAAACCAGCAACCAAACTTAGGACCACTGTATATAGACGATGATCTGCAATTTCCAGAATCAACGTCTATTACATATTTAGGTATTATTGTAGATCAACATCTCAAGTGAGACCTACAAATTCAAAATGTTACTAATAAAATTAGGGGACTATTTTTCAAGTTCAGATATTTACGTGACTTTCTAGATGAAAAACAAATTAAAACTTTATATTCCTCGCTGGTACAATCACACCTGACGTACGGCATTATTGGATGGGGTGGCGCAGCAGATCGTCACATGAAAAACTTAAATACAGTACAAAATACAGTACAAAAACTTACCCTAGTAATGAACTTTTTAATGAAACCGGTTTGTTTGACATGAGACAACTGTACTGCCAAAATATACTAATTAACATTTTCAAAAATAAAAATTAATTTTCCGCAACATGACTATTGTACCAGAGATCAAAATGCATATTTAACAACCTCTCACAAAACCATTCGTCAGCGTTGTCCCAGTTACTTTCCACCTAGATTGTATAATTTATTGCCTATCGATATCAAAAATATCAGATATTTACGAAATTATAAAATTAGCATAAGGAGGTGGATATTTTCAATAATTTAATTGATCTCAAGTATTTACAGTAATTCTGTCATTGTACAACGTAGATATAAGCATTTTATTTAAAATCTCTTAATGTTATTACTTATTTAAACAAATTAATTTTACTTGTGTTTGTTTATTTTTAATTATTTATTTAGTGAATAAATTCTTTATATTAAAAATGTTCAACAAAACATATATTTAATTCCTGCACACAGGCATGACAAATGCCTCAGCAGGTTTCTATGTTTATATTAATTCTTTGTATGTTATGTAAAAAAAAATAACTATTATAGTTCATTAACTGTCGAGTGACGAATTTTGGAAAAAAAACTTATCATGCTAAAAATCTCGAAAACCGTTAATATTTTAGAAATATAAACATGCACAAAGTATCGTTTATTTTTCATGTAGAAACCGTAAAAGTGATAAAAAATACAGGTTGCCATTTAAAAAACCGCCCAGATAAAATTGAACATCCTGATCAATAAGGTAACATTATAGAAAATTTCGCTACTGTTGCAGGACCCTGTATATTAACACGTTAAATTTAATAAAGAATTATTTTTGAACGTTAAAGAAAAATCATAAAGAAAATCAACTTTCCATTTATCTCTGTAATATCCGTTAAACCCTTACAGTAGTTTTATTCGGCGAATGGACCAAAATGACGTATTTTCCCGGGATGATTTCTATCTAGGGTGAAACTGGTTTTTCCGAGGCCATTGTTCGATTTTCACATTTCATTTCTTTGGCCTTTGTGTTCTCGTCTTCGCAGAATAGCTTCATATTGCCTCTTCTGACAGCTTTCTTATATTTTATACACATCGTCGGATAGATTAGTTGTTACAGGTAAATCGAAAGCTTATGAAAACCTCTCGTGCGACGTTCTCTAGACTTTCATTTCATGGCGAAATGACTTTTTCGATGAGGTTTTAGAACGTATCCTTTATTTCAAGATGCTAGTTTCGTACAGCTCAAAGATTTATACTTTATTTTTGTGTTTTTGACGGCTCCCGATTGCAATTAACAAAAAAAAATGATTTCTGCTCACAGTGAAACAACCATGTGTTACTGGAAAATAATTTTTGATAACTAGATAAGGAAAAATCTGAAGAAACTGGTAAATTACATAAGTTTCGAATCAGATTTTTTTTCCAATCCAAAATACATAAGAAAATAAATATTAATAAAAATGTGACACCAAAAAGGGTGTTATGAATGAAAAAAATAAAAAACAGAAACAAATTCGTACACTAAAATAAATTATCAGACTCCAAATTGTTAAAAATGTAACCCAAAAAACCGTCAAAATTGCAGGCAAGGTATTTCGAAGCCAAGAATCTATTTCTGAACTCTTAAGATACCGCATTATTCTTCTTGAATACTAAATGCAGAAAAATCTCGAGAAATTGAAGCTTTATCTGGGTGGTTGACTTTTTTTATTTTTAATGGTAATATCTTATTTTTATATGGTTTGGCAACCTCGCCTATAAAATATTGTCGGTAGCAGGGGTTGTCAAGCAGTTTTTTCAATATTATTCATTTGTTAACTGATTTCTCTTATTGTCAAGATGTTCAATAAATGAGGTTATTAGTAAGAGTTAAAAAATGTTTTAATCAACAAAAATAATACAAAAAACTACAGTCCACTTTAATCCCGAAAGGTACACTGTAACGTTTAAATTCGGTATTAAGACCTTACTACATTAATTAGTTTCCATACCTTGTATTTCTTGGGTAGATGTGAGCCACTGTAGGGACCGAATTATATTATTTAGGAACCATATATCACATAAGATATTTTACATTCAGCCTCAAGTTTTTTTTGACTCACTTTATATCCATTTGAATGAGCTATTTAGTTTCGTATAAAGTATATCTATCAAAATAGTTTGTTGTTTATGTCTATTTTATCGATGTCATGTTTCGATCTGTCGTTCCGGTCATTTTGTCTGTTAAATTTGACCTGTTATATGATTGGTCAAGTCGCAGAGTTTGACCAATCATGTTATATGATTGGTCAATCTCTTTCTGGACTTGCGTGGTTGAATTCGTTCTAGAAGGATTGAGAAGGAAATTTCGGCCGGGTGGTCTTTTCTTTCTTGTTGGGTGATAAGTGTAACGTGGCTTAGACAAAATTTTGAGGAATCGCCCGGTGTTTTATGAAGATTATTTCGTACCATTGATTGGGATAGACGAGCTATTCCTGTATTGTTAGACTTGCAGGGTGCCTATTTGATTTGGTGTGTTTACCTTGGTCTGAATGTCTTGAAGAGGAATTGATATTTTGTACCGAACCAAGCCACGTTCGTAACGACGCCATTTTTAAATACAAGAGGGCAAGCACTAGATATCTAAAATAAATACAATTTGTGATATAAAATATATTACATACCCATGCTTTGTTAAATTGTTTTTTATAAATTTTAGTTGTTCATAGCTCTTTCCACATTTGGCAAAATAGGTGTATCGAAAAGTCGCCTTGGTTGAAAAATATATGTCCAGGTAGATAAATACTGCTGCTTTCTTTTCTTGCAAAAAAATAACAAGTGTATTCTCTAAAATGTTTTTAGGTAATAAGTTAATTAAAAAAAAATAATGACTATGATTTACAGTAGCAATTTACATATTTCACAAAGCTTCGTTAGTTTAAAAGGTAAATATCTGGTCACCGAGCTTCGCTCTTAATATTCAAATCTACATTTTTAAGCAGCCCAATGAGTATATAATTTAAGTATATTTATAACATGACAAATTATTAATTAATTCGCGAAAATCACGGAGTGGGCGACATCTACTTGAACTACTGATAGGGAGATAAATAAAAGGTTGATTGGCGATTGGCTTGAAAGTAGGCGGGAAAATTAAAAAAGCTGTCAGTGTTAATTTTTAATTGGCTGCAGCTGTTGTTGACGTTTATCAACTGCTTGTCACAGAGGTTAGTTAAATGCATTAAAGTTGCCTAGTTTCTGGGGATTTCACCCTTTTAGGGCAACATCTACTGACGCTTGATCTTCGCGAATTGTCACGGTGGACAGGCCCCGTTTCCGGGACGGGCAACAGCAGCGTGTAGGGCACACGTCCCGTCAACAGAAGATCGCTCAGCTCACTCTATTTATCACTATATAAGAAAAACTTTATGTTCAATTGATTTTACTATTTATTGATCTGCAGTGAAGGAAAATTATAGGTCTGATATTCATACTTGGGTAAAAACCTCCACAAAAACCTGTGACCAGACTCTCGACGTGTGGCAGATATTGATATCATATTTTTTCAAAAATTTTCAGTTACAAAAATAGTTCATTCGTACATTGCATTACAATTTGTTCTTGGAAAATACAAAGTCACAATCAACCTTAAAATGTACTATGAAAATAGAGAATTTTAAATGTCTCTTTAAAGTTTCTTGTAAAATAAAAAATTGAAATCTATGTTAATAGTACACGTGTACAAGCATTCATTCTTTCTCTCTCTCTCTCTCTCTCTCTCTCTCTCTCTCTCTCTCTCTCTCTCTCTCTCTCTCTCTCTCTCTCTCTCTCTCTCTCTCTCTCTCTCTCTCTCTATTCTCTCTCTCTCTCTTTTGTTGTTACAGTTGTTACATTCTGACACGTATCACATTTTAACAGTTGTCACGTTTTTACAGGTGTCACATTTTGACAAGTGTCCATTTTAACAGTGTTACTCAACGTTCCTATAAATATTTACCTAAACCCATGATTTCTGAAATTGAATTGGCAACGTTGTATTTTCAACTTTGAATTTATGAGATGGCTGTCATTTGACAAGCAAATTATTTATGTCCGTCAAATGAACCTTTCCTTTTTTATATAAAGCGACAAATTTAAAATTGAATTCTTTCAGATTAAAACGCCAGAAATTAAATAAAGTCAAACCTTTTTACTACTATACTATACAGAAGAAAGGAGTGCAGTATTTAATTTGCAGAACGTAGTACAGGTTCAAGAGGTAGAAATTTTATTTTTACCTCATCCTTCAATGCTTATTTGTAGTTAAAAATTAAATTTGAATACATCTGATCGGCCTAATATAGTTTTTGTCTAGATTCTTGTTTCCATGGTTTTTACTGTAATAAATTTGTTCTTTTGACAGATAAGTCAGACTTTATTTATTCATAGCCGTATCGTATGTATTTTAATTGATTCAGAATTTTGTATTAATATATATTTCAAAATGGCTTCATTATAAAAATATTATCAGTCCTCCTAAATCCTTGAAGGCAGAATTATTAGTAATAGCAAGGCAACATAAAAACAAATTCAAAAAGTATATTATGGATGAGATGGCCAGAGAAAAAGGAATTAAAATTCTCAGATTGCCTCCGAACCACGCAGAGTTAAATTCCATTGAACTGATCTGGTCTCAATTATTAAAAGGTTATGTTTCTTAAAACAATAAAACATTTAAATTTCCTGATCTGCGAAATTTGTTTTTGAAGGCAGTTTCAGATATAAATAGAGAACATTGGGGAAAATGCATTGGTCATGTTAAAAATGTGGAAAATTCATTTAGGAAAGTGGATATATCAATGGATAATTTAATAGAACCGATAATAATAAACCTCAGAAAAGACAATTATAGTGATACCAGTAGTTTTAGTGAAGACAGTGACTTTTAAAGATAGTTCTTAAACTAACTTTTTTTTTAATCTTTGAGTTTAGGTAAGTACAGAAGCGTTACTTTTAATGCCAAGAGATTAAAAAAAGTTTAATCCCAACATATAATCCTCCTTGTTATTTATTGGTTAAATTTAATTCGTTCAATGTTAAAGTGTCAGATGCATAAAGTTTATTTTTATTTTTTGTAAATAATATAACTTCAAAATTTAATCTACGAAGTGCGTATATATATTTTATATGCTGTGACCTTATTTATATTATAGAAACTTATTTTGCAAAGTACGCCTATGGAATGTGACGTTATATCCCCACTTTTACTGTACTCATCTATCCTTTATAGTATATATTACTATAGAAACAAGTAATTATTATGTGCCGTTGCTAGGAAATAAAACTAAAAGCTTAACTTTTCTTGTAAATATCTCGGAAGATCGAATTTTCACAGACATGAGACCTACATTTTCTGTCGATTTAGATAGGAATTAGTCTACCCTGAAAGTTTCATTGAATTCTGACGAGTGGATTTCGAGATCCTCTGGACACACACACATACACACATACAAACCTTGCTCGTTTAATAGTATTTGATGTATATTATTTTAGGGTTCTCGTATTGGGCGGATGTTGACCACATTCTCGTATTGGGCGGATGTTAACCACCTTCTCGTATTGGGCGGATGTTAACTACCTTCTCGTATTGGGTGATTGTTAACCACCTTCTCGTGTTGGGCAGAGTGTTGACCACATTCTCGTACTGGGCGGAT
Source organism: Crepidodera aurea (assembly GCA_949320105.2). Taxonomy (NCBI): domain Eukaryota; kingdom Metazoa; phylum Arthropoda; class Insecta; order Coleoptera; family Chrysomelidae; genus Crepidodera; species Crepidodera aurea. The sequence continues at coordinate 2,430,087 of OX439475.1, read as the reverse complement.
GATAATCAAGTTTCCGCAATTTAATTTTTTGAGCTGGTGGAAGAAAATCCACTTTTAAAAGCGAGGGAGTTTTGGAACGACCGCAAGTTTTTTATATTTTTTTTTAATATTTGTTCATGTACATTATTTGTTAATTAGTTATTTTTAAAGGTCTCTAAATTAATATTTTCATATATTTTCTTTAATTTTTTTTGGAATTTTGTAAGCGACTTATAGGGGCGAGTGGTATTTTTTTTTACGCCCAATTTCAACGACCTTGAGAGCTCTCGCGGACGGTGTAGCCCCTATTGTTCGTAATCATTTAATTAATTTCATTATTTTTTTTGCGCAATTTTCTTGCAATTTTAGTGGGATCCCTTGGGTTCCTTTTTTTTTGATCTGTGTTACTTTGATTAAGTGGAAATATTAAACAGTTATTTAGTAATTAGTTACTTTTCTTTCATTTACTAATAGTCACAAATAGTCTTGACCCGAACTAAGGTAAGCAAATTTTTGTTGCGACGTAATTTATTTTTTTTTAGTGGGCTCAATTTAGATCCATTCTGGAGGTTGAGTGACTAAATTGACTGTATTTTGGATGAGAGTAAAACAATCTCCTGGCGCCCATTTTTCTTTTTAATTAACAATATTTATCAATCCACACCCCACTTCACTGTGGTTAGCCAGCATCCAAAGCGGATTACATAATCCCACGAAGGAATATCTTTAACCGAGAATAACTCGTGGCAACACGATAGTCATAACAAAACACTGGAATTACATATTTTCTTATACTTAAAATCTATCACAGGCAAGGTATTTAGAAGCCAAGAATCTATTTCTCAAGTCTTAAGATACCGGAATATTTTTCTTGAATACTAAATGTAGAAAAATCTCGAGAAATTGAAGCTTTATCTGGGATTACAGATTTTCTTATATCTAAAATCTATCAAATAATTACAAATACACCGTCTGCTTTCCTGCTGAAAAAATCATCCGGGTTTCTGGAACAAAAGCTACAATTTTATACCATCAGTTTGGAAATCATTCATTTTGGGGAATTATCCAGTTGGTAAAACCGTTCGTCCTCCGCAGTTGTCTGGAACAGCGTCAATTTCGGAAGAAGATAGATGGGGGACTCCCCGTGTGACGGATAAATGAGAATAAGGACTTAACGAACTCTGTTTATCCTTTTATTGCGGCTGGCTTGTCGGAAAATCACGTGGTGACTGCTTAACAAATTAATATTGGATACATGATAACGCTAAAATATTAGGAGGTTAATTATTTGAGTTAATAAGGTTTGAAAATGATCCAAAATTACAAAAATGTTAATTAATTAATGTCTTACTTTTTATTTATTATTTATGGATATACCTTTTTGCAAAAAAAGTTACAATATGTATGGGGAGATATAAATGTAAATATAAATATCAAACAGGTATTATAAGCATGAGTATTATCAAATGTTAAAAAGAAACAATCCTAAGAAAAAAGAAGAGTTCAAAATGTATGTTTCTAATCTGGCGTTTAAAAGATGAGTTGAAGTCCACGTTATCATTGTGAATATTAGCAACTTATTGTAATGAAGTTATTTTTCACAATTTAAATAATTTGAATAATTTCGGGATTCAATGAAAATTTATTTGAAATTAAATAAAACGTTCGATTTATTTGGCTCACCCTATACATGTTTTAAAATATTTCACGAGCTAACGCTGTTTAAAGTTAGTATTGCGCGCGCCGCGAATCCGGTCGCTTTGGAAGGGATTTTTGCGTAGTAGGAATTCTTCAGAGCTTAGGCACAGTAGATACAGTAGTTCCACTTAGCGTCGGCACCTTTGATATTGGTGTCCAGCAGTTTCATTTTTTATATTCGCACTGGTATTGACACTATTGACAGTAATGACATTTCTCCCCGCCACGATCCCTAACAATGCTCATATATACACTGCTCGATATATCAATTATTGATATAAACTGCTCGCTAAAATTCAGTCTATGCAAATAAGGTTGGAAACATGGAAAAGTAGTAAAAATTAATTATGCAGATTCTTACGTATTTTTGTCTCCTGAACACGAATTTGAAGTCAAAAAGCGGAGGTCTCGAATGCTTTTTGAGATATAGGCCCGAAAAGTATGAAAACTTGGCATTAGTACAAATTTGAACCATTTCTAGTCGAGTTGAGATTTGGCATATATTTTTATATGAACAAAAAATGAGTTTTATGATTATGGGTCGATGTTATCAAACGTGGTTTAAAGGAGTTTTTGGGAATGGAGTTTCTGCCAAAATTCAATATGGCAAATACAAAATTGTGGTTGAGTTGTGTGCTTATATAATTTGATTCTGTTTAAAAAAGATAATACAGCCATTCTATATTCGTTGTTAAAAAAATGCAAGAGATTATTACGAAAATATTTATTTTTCCCATTTTAGTTGGCATTTCACATTCCTAATATATAAGAAAGAAATTTATTGCATACAATGTACATAGTCAATACAATTTTTTTTTAAGAAAACAAGAACCAAGATTGCATGACACCTAATAAAAACATAAATAGATATTTATTAATATAAAATTACAAGAATTTTACACTCGTCTCAAAACATTACAATTATTACAAGCTTAAAACTATAATTTACAATAACAATAACAGACAGACACCCACACAGCAAAGCATATTCCCAGAATATCCTCACAAGATACCTATGTTCTTTTTGCAGAATATTCCTATGCAAATATTCTGAGAACGATAATAGAATGTATTGGATATATTAAAATATTTAGCATATCTATAAAAAATATCTTCAGTTAGTAAAGAAGTTCAATATTGTTTCAGAAATCTACTCACCTTGCATCATCTTTGGGAAACCTAAAAAAACTTAATTGGGGATTTTCCCTCGAATTGCTTCGACATACTACACAAATTGTACTGTGGCTTAGGCACAGTAGATACAGTAATTCCACTTCGGCCAATTTCTGGTTGTAAGTTTTCAACGCGCATTAGCCAGGAGTTGCGACTCCTGGCTAATGCGCAAACGACGAGTTTAAGAACGACCGGCACTCTTCCATAGTTGCGGGATTTAAAAAGTTTCATCCAATCTACGGTGTAATATATTAGAAGTGTTATAAGCATTTCATAAAGTAGTCTCTTATTTCATCAAATTCTGGTTTTAGGATATTTTATCAATGAGGCGTCAATCCCTATGTATGTTCCACTTATTTCATTGAAAAGTGATCATTTTTGTGACAATTCTACAATAGCATCTTGAATTATGATAATTTAACAATTCACATTGGCAACATTGCAATATGAAAACATTTTTAATTGTGTCGCTCAATTTATTATTTCATTCGTTTTCGTTCGTATTATTTGGTGGTGTTTTCTGTTTGTTTTGTGCGAAATAGTAAAAGCGAAATGTCTACAGTTGTTGGTGATGTTGTGCTTAAAAAACCATGTACAATTTGTGTAGTATGTCGAAGCAATTCGAGGGAAAATCCCCAATTAATAATAATAATAATAATAATAGACTTTATTTATGTTTACAATACAATAATACTAATAATAACAAATATATATATATATGACGGTACATGAAGTTAAGTGCATAAATAAAGTAAAAATCGATAAGTGAGAACACTTGTTTCGAAAAAAAAAAAAAAAAAAAATATATATATAGAATATAAAAGCATGCAAATACTATAATTAAATAAATACATCTAACTAAAACTAGAACTGTGTTGAATACTTTGAATCATTAGTGTTTTTTGGGATCATTCTGAGGATTGATGCTAGAGAAAAATCGTTTTTATAGTGAAACTGGAGAGGTGAGTGAAAGTAATAATTAAATGTGTGAATAGATTAGATTATTACCGAGTTTCTATTAAATTTATAATCATGGTTCTATTACTATTTCTTAAAAATTCTTTTAAATGGATTTTAAAATTATATTTATTATTTATTAATTTTAATGTTCTAGGGAGTGAGTTATACAATTTGGTTCCAATGTACGAAAATGCTTTTTGTGATAATGACCGTTTTACAAATTGATAGGTATGAAGTTCCTTCTGTCTAGTATGGTACTGATGGTCAGGGTAAGGTCCCTTGTTATTACTATAATGATATTTTAGACATATATTATAATAGAATAATTGGCGTAAGTCCATAATTTCTGATATCCTATACAGATCATCCGTAGGATACCTAAAAGGTTTTGACATGATTATTTTTAAGAATCTTTTTTGAATAATTTCTAAAGGATTTATGTGGATACGCGCAGCTGCTCCCCAGATTGGAATACCATACCTAAGATGGCTCTCCACGAGTGAATAATACAGAGTCTTTAATTCTTGTTCAGGTAGGTATTCTTTTAAATACTTAAAGGTATAGATCACTTTTTGTAATTTTTTTATAATGTAGTTAATATGCCTATCCCATCTTAGATGTTGATCCAGAAAAATTAAGTTTTTTTAGGTTTCCCAAAGATGATGCAAGGTGAGTAATTTCTGAAACAATATTGAACTTCTTTACTAACTGAAGATATTTTTTATAGGTGTGCTAAATATTTTAATATATCCAATACATTCTATGATCGTTCTCAGAATATTTGCTTAGGAATATTCTGCAAAAAGAACATAGGTATCTTGTGAGGATATTCTGGGAATATCCTTTGCTGTGTGGGTGTCTGTCTGTTATTGTTATTGTAAATTATAGTTTTAAGCTTGTAATAATTGTAATGTTTTGTGACGAGTGTAAAATTCTTGTAATTTTATATTAATAAATATCTATCTATCTATGTTTTTATTATGTGTCATGCATTCTTGGTTCTTGTTTTCTTAAAAAAAAAATTGTATTGACTATGTACTTTGTATGCAATAAATTTCTTTCTTATATATTGGGAATGTGAAAGGTCAACTGAAATGCGAAAAATAAATATTTTCGTAATAATCTCTTGCATTTTTTTTAACAATGAATATAGAATGGCTGTGTTAACTTTTTTAAACAGAATCAAACTATATAAGCACACAACACAACCACAATTTTGTATTTGCCATATTGAATTTTGGCAGAAACTCCATTCCCAAAAACTCCTTTAAACCACGTTTGAATAACATCGACCCATAATCATAAAACTCATTTTTTTGTTCATATAAAAATATATGCCAAATCTCAACTCGACTAGAAATGGTTCAAATTTGTACTAATAAACGTACATATGAAGTTAATATAAGTGTGGCAATAAAGATAATCGTGAGATTAGAAACAATTTTTCATACTTTTCGGGCCTATATCTCAAAAAGCATTCGAGACCTCCGCTTTTTGACTTCAAATTCGTGTTCAGGAGACAAAAATACGTAAGAATCACCAAACATTTTTTTTTATCTCGGGTGCATCCGATTAAATGAATTTTACCTCATTGAAAACTGCATAATTAATTTTTACTACTTTTCCATGTTTCCAACCTTATTTGCATAGACTGAATTTTAGCGAGCAGTTTATATCAATAATTGATATATCGAGCAGTGTATATATGAGCATTGTTAGGGATCGTGGCGGGGAGAAATGTCATTACTGTCAATACCAGTGCGAATATAAAAAATGAAACTGCTGGACACCAATATCAAAGGTGCCGACGCTAAGTGGAACTACTGTATCTACTGTGGCTTAGGTGAGAAATAATTTGAAATTAGGAATTAATTCTTTTCCTGTGATTCATTCTGAACAGTCGAACCGAAATCTAGCCGTTTTTCCGCCGTTTAAAAGTATTCCGAGGTATAAAATTCTTATTATTGTTTTCCGTAATTTTTCATTTGATTTTCCCGTGTTAATAAGATAAATTAGAATCGCGTTAATTTTGATCCGAAATCACATCCGTTTATTTTAAAAGATAAGACGCCGCGTCGTGTACTGTTTACCTACGCTTTTTTCTTGTATCGCTACGACTTTTTTTTATCGTTTTGTTCAATTGCTTTGCCGTTAGTAAAAGATTTCATTTAATTATTACAAAGAGTTATTTAGATTTTAAAAATCAAAATACCGAATTGCGTGAGATTTTATTTTAGTTCTCGTTTTTATTTCTTGAATAATTTGGCTGAAATAGTTTGATCATTTTTCCGGTTTTATAATTTAGTTTACTTATAATTAAATTTTCATTCTCAGTGGCGTACCTGGTTTAATTTAATTTTAAATATCATTATTTTTCCGAATTAGTAAACAGGAATAGTTTATTCATTTTAGGGACCCGTAATTATTTTAAAGAGAGTTATTTAAACTCATTCAAATTTCATTTTTAATTTTGTTAATTATTTTAATTTCCGAAAAATTAATTTAATTTTGGTTTCTTTTCGTGGCCGAATTTTAGGAGAGTTATTTAAGTTCTCAGTTTAGAATTTTATTTACGATTACATTTCTAATTTTGTTAATTATTTTTTTCCGATAGATTAAACGAAATTGATTCATTTATTGATGGTTTTCTTGAGTTAGTTTGTTTTTAATTAAATCTCAGTTAGCTTTGGTTTCCTTTTCACGTCCGAAATTAAATACTAGTTACCGCATTAATTGTTCCGACTGTCGCGTAAGTAAATTCAAAAGCATTGGGATCAGATCTTATCTTCGTGGTGGCTTCGGCAAAAACCCCCAGACAATATCTCCCCAATTGCAGAGTTAGTTCGCCGTGAAGTAGTAGCTTTGGCATCAGATCTTATCTTCGTGGTGGCTTCGGCAAAAACCCCCAGACAATATCTCCCCATAGCTAAGTTAGCTCGCCGTGTAATAATTTTCAACGCTTTGGCACGGTTAGGTTGTCGTGAAATAATTTAAAAGCATTGGGACCAGATCTTATCTTCGTGGTGGCTTCGGCAAAAACCCCCAGACAATATCTACCTGAGTTTCGGCCGGTCTGTATTAGTTTCACAGCTTAGGGACTGGGGACTGACCTTATCTTCGTGGTGGCTTCGGCAAAAACCCCCAGACAATATCTCCCCAATTGCAGAGTTAGTTCGCCGTGAAGTAGTAGCTTTGGCATCAGATCTTATCTTCGTGGTGGCTTCGGCAAAAACTCCCAGACAATATCTCCCCATAGCTAAGTTAGCTCGCCGTGTAATAATTTTCAACGCTTTGGCACGGTTAGGTTGTCGTGAAATAATTTAAAAGCATTGGGATCAGATCTTATCTTCGTGGTGGCTTCGGCAAAAACCCCCAGACAATATCTCCCCAATTGCAGAGTTAGTTCGACGTGTAGTTTCCGAAATCTTGGGACCAGATCTTATCTTCGTGGTGGCTTCGGCAAAAACCCCCAGACAATATCTACCTGAGTTTCGGCCGGTCTGTATTAGTTTCACAGCTTCGGGACTGATCTTATCTTCGTGGTGGCTTCAGCAAAAACCCCCAGACAATATCTCCCCAATTGCAGAGTTAGTTCGCCGTGAAGTAGTAGCTTTGGCATCAGATCTTATCTTCGTGGTGGCTTCGGCAAAAACCCCCAGACAATATCTCCCCATAGCTAAGTTAGCTCGCCGTGTAATAATTTTCAACGCTTTGGCACGGTTAGGTTGTCGTGAAATAATTTAAAAGCATTGGGACCAGATCTTATCTTCGTGGTGGCTTCGGCAAAAACCCCCAGACAATATCTACCTGAGTTTCGGCCGGTCTGTATTAGTTTCACAGCTTAGGGACTGGGGACTGACCTTATCTTCGTGGTGGCTTCGGCAAAAACCCCCAGACAATATCTCCCCAATTGCAGAGTTAGTTCGCCGTGAAGTAGTAGCTTTGGCATCAGATCTTATCTTCGTGGTGGCTTCGGCAAAAACTCCCAGACAATATCTCCCCATAGCTAAGTTAGCTCGCCGTGTAATAATTTTCAACGCTTTGGCACGGTTAGGTTGTCGTGAAATAATTTAAAAGCATTGGGATCAGATCTTATCTTCGTGGTGGCTTCGGCAAAAACCCCCAGACAATATCTCCCCAATTGCAGAGTTAGTTCGACGTGTAGTTTCCGAAATCTTGGGACCAGATCTTATCTTCGTGGTGGCTTCGGCAAAAACCCCCAGACAATATCTACCTGAGTTTCGGCCGGTCTGTATTAGTTTCACAGCTTCGGGACTGATCTTATCTTCGTGGTGGCTTCAGCAAAAACCCCCAGACAATATCTCCCCAATTGCAGAGTTAGTTCGCCGTGAAGTAGTAGCTTTGGCATCAGATCTTATCTTCGTGGTGGCTTCGGCAAAAACCCCCAGACAATATCTCCCCATAGCTAAGTTAGCTCGCCGTGTAATAATTTTCAACGCTTTGGCACGGTTAGGTTGTCGTGAAATAATTTAAAAGCATTGGGACCAGATCTTATCTTCGTGGTGGCTTCGGCAAAAACCCCCAGACAATATCTACCTGAGTTTCGGCCGGTCTGTATTAGTTTCACAGCTTAGGGACTGGGGACTGACCTTATCTTCGTGGTGGCTTCGGCAAAAACCCCCAGACAATATCTCCCCAATTGCAGAGTTAGTTCGCCGTGAAGTAGTAGCTTTGGCATCAGATCTTATCTTCGTGGTGGCTTCGGCAAAAACTCCCAGACAATATCTCCCCATAGCTAAGTTAGCTCGCCGTGTAATAATTTTCAACGCTTTGGCACGGTTAGGTTGTCGTGAAATAATTTAAAAGCATTGGGATCAGATCTTATCTTCGTGGTGGCTTCGGCAAAAACCCCCAGACAATATCTCCCCAATTGCAGAGTTAGTTCGACGTGTAGTTTCCGAAATCTTGGGACCAGATCTTATCTTCGTGGTGGCTTCGGCAAAAACCCCCAGACAATATCTACCTGAGTTTCGGCCGGTCTGTATTAGTTTCACAGCTTCGGGACTGATCTTATCTTCGTGGTGGCTTCAGCAAAAACCCCCAGACAATATCTCCCCAATTGCAGAGTTAGTTCGCCGTGAAGTAGTAGCTTTGGCATCAGATCTTATCTTCGTGGTGGCTTCGGCAAAAACCCCCAGACAATATCTCCCCATAGCTAAGTTAGCTCGCCGTGTAATAATTTTCAACGCTTTGGCACGGTTAGGTTGTCGTGAAATAATTTAAAAGCATTGGGACCAGATCTTATCTTCGTGGTGGCTTCGGCAAAAACCCCCAGACAATATCTACCTGAGTTTCGGCCGGTCTGTATTAGTTTCACAGCTTAGGGACTGGGGACTGACCTTATCTTCGTGGTGGCTTCGGCAAAAACCCCCAGACAATATCTCCCCAATTGCAGAGTTAGTTCGCCGTGAAGTAGTAGCTTTGGCATCAGATCTTATCTTCGTGGTGGCTTCGGCAAAAACTCCCAGACAATATCTCCCCATAGCTAAGTTAGCTCGCCGTGTAATAATTTTCAACGCTTTGGCACGGTTAGGTTGTCGTGAAATAATTTAAAAGCATTGGGATCAGATCTTATCTTCGTGGTGGCTTCGGCAAAAACCCCCAGACAATATCTCCCCAATTGCAGAGTTAGTTCGACGTGTAGTTTCCGAAATCTTGGGACCAGATCTTATCTTCGTGGTGGCTTCGGCAAAAACCCCCAGACAATATCTACCTGAGTTTCGGCCGGTCTGTATTAGTTTCACAGCTTCGGGACTGATCTTATCTTCGTGGTGGCTTCAGCAAAAACCCCCAGACAATATCTCCCCAATTGCAGAGTTAGTTCGCCGTGAAGTAGTAGCTTTGGCATCAGATCTTATCTTCGTGGTGGCTTCGGCAAAAACCCCCAGACAATATCTCCCCATAGCTAAGTTAGCTCGCCGTGTAATAATTTTCAACGCTTTGGCACGGTTAGGTTGTCGTGAAATAATTTAAAAGCATTGGGACCAGATCTTATCTTCGTGGTGGCTTCGGCAAAAACCCCCAGACAATATCTACCTGAGTTTCGGCCGGTCTGTATTAGTTTCACAGCTTAGGGACTGGGGACTGACCTTATCTTCGTGGTGGCTTCGGCAAAAACCCCCAGACAATATCTCCCCAATTGCAGAGTTAGTTCGCCGTGAAGTAGTAGCTTTGGCATCAGATCTTATCTTCGTGGTGGCTTCGGCAAAAACTCCCAGACAATATCTCCCCATAGCTAAGTTAGCTCGCCGTGTAATAATTTTCAACGCTTTGGCACGGTTAGGTTGTCGTGAAATAATTTAAAAGCATTGGGATCAGATCTTATCTTCGTGGTGGCTTCGGCAAAAACCCCCAGACAATATCTCCCCAATTGCAGAGTTAGTTCGACGTGTAGTTTCCGAAATCTTGGGACCAGATCTTATCTTCGTGGTGGCTTCGGCAAAAACCCCCAGACAATATCTACCTGAGTTTCGGCCGGTCTGTATTAGTTTCACAGCTTCGGGACTGATCTTATCTTCGTGGTGGCTTCAGCAAAAACCCCCAGACAATATCTCCCCAATTGCAGAGTTAGTTCGCCGTGAAGTAGTAGCTTTGGCATCAGATCTTATCTTCGTGGTGGCTTCGGCAAAAACCCCCAGACAATATCTCCCCATAGCTAAGTTAGCTCGCCGTGTAATAATTTTCAACGCTTTGGCACGGTTAGGTTGTCGTGAAATAATTTAAAAGCATTGGGACCAGATCTTATCTTCGTGGTGGCTTCGGCAAAAACCCCCAGACAATATCTACCTGAGTTTCGGCCGGTCTGTATTAGTTTCACAGCTTAGGGACTGGGGACTGACCTTATCTTCGTGGTGGCTTCGGCAAAAACCCCCAGACAATATCTCCCCAATTGCAGAGTTAGTTCGCCGTGAAGTAGTAGCTTTGGCATCAGATCTTATCTTCGTGGTGGCTTCGGCAAAAACTCCCAGACAATATCTCCCCATAGCTAAGTTAGCTCGCCGTGTAATAATTTTCAACGCTTTGGCACGGTTAGGTTGTCGTGAAATAATTTAAAAGCATTGGGATCAGATCTTATCTTCGTGGTGGCTTCGGCAAAAACCCCCAGACAATATCTCCCCAATTGCAGAGTTAGTTCGACGTGTAGTTTCCGAAATCTTGGGACCAGATCTTATCTTCGTGGTGGCTTCGGCAAAAACCCCCAGACAATATCTACCTGAGTTTCGGCCGGTCTGTATTAGTTTCACAGCTTCGGGACTGATCTTATCTTCGTGGTGGCTTCAGCAAAAACCCCCAGACAATATCTCCCCAATTGCAGAGTTAGTTCGCCGTGAAGTAGTAGCTTTGGCATCAGATCTTATCTTCGTGGTGGCTTCGGCAAAAACCCCCAGACAATATCTCCCCATAGCTAAGTTAGCTCGCCGTGTAATAATTTTCAACGCTTTGGCACGGTTAGGTTGTCGTGAAATAATTTAAAAGCATTGGGACCAGATCTTATCTTCGTGGTGGCTTCGGCAAAAACCCCCAGACAATATCTACCTGAGTTTCGGCCGGTCTGTATTAGTTTCACAGCTTAGGGACTGGGGACTGACCTTATCTTCGTGGTGGCTTCGGCAAAAACCCCCAGACAATATCTCCCCAATTGCAGAGTTAGTTCGCCGTGAAGTAGTAGCTTTGGCATCAGATCTTATCTTCGTGGTGGCTTCGGCAAAAACTCCCAGACAATATCTCCCCATAGCTAAGTTAGCTCGCCGTGTAATAATTTTCAACGCTTTGGCACGGTTAGGTTGTCGTGAAATAATTTAAAAGCATTGGGATCAGATCTTATCTTCGTGGTGGCTTCGGCAAAAACCCCCAGACAATATCTCCCCAATTGCAGAGTTAGTTCGACGTGTAGTTTCCGAAATCTTGGGACCAGATCTTATCTTCGTGGTGGCTTCGGCAAAAACCCCCAGACAATATCTACCTGAGTTTCGGCCGGTCTGTATTAGTTTCACAGCTTCGGGACTGATCTTATCTTCGTGGTGGCTTCAGCAAAAACCCCCAGACAATATCTCCCCAATTGCAGAGTTAGTTCGCCGTGAAGTAGTAGCTTTGGCATCAGATCTTATCTTCGTGGTGGCTTCGGCAAAAACCCCCAGACAATATCTCCCCATAGCTAAGTTAGCTCGCCGTGTAATAATTTTCAACGCTTTGGCACGGTTAGGTTGTCGTGAAATAATTTAAAAGCATTGGGACCAGATCTTATCTTCGTGGTGGCTTCGGCAAAAACCCCCAGACAATATCTACCTGAGTTTCGGCCGGTCTGTATTAGTTTCACAGCTTAGGGACTGGGGACTGACCTTATCTTCGTGGTGGCTTCGGCAAAAACCCCCAGACAATATCTCCCCAATTGCAGAGTTAGTTCGCCGTGAAGTAGTAGCTTTGGCATCAGATCTTATCTTCGTGGTGGCTTCGGCAAAAACTCCCAGACAATATCTCCCCATAGCTAAGTTAGCTCGCCGTGTAATAATTTTCAACGCTTTGGCACGGTTAGGTTGTCGTGAAATAATTTAAAAGCATTGGGATCAGATCTTATCTTCGTGGTGGCTTCGGCAAAAACCCCCAGACAATATCTCCCCAATTGCAGAGTTAGTTCGACGTGTAGTTTCCGAAATCTTGGGACCAGATCTTATCTTCGTGGTGGCTTCGGCAAAAACCCCCAGACAATATCTACCTGAGTTTCGGCCGGTCTGTATTAGTTTCACAGCTTCGGGACTGATCTTATCTTCGTGGTGGCTTCAGCAAAAACCCCCAGACAATATCTCCCCAATTGCAGAGTTAGTTCGCCGTGAAGTAGTAGCTTTGGCATCAGATCTTATCTTCGTGGTGGCTTCGGCAAAAACCCCCAGACAATATCTCCCCATAGCTAAGTTAGCTCGCCGTGTAATAATTTTCAACGCTTTGGCACGGTTAGGTTGTCGTGAAATAATTTAAAAGCATTGGGACCAGATCTTATCTTCGTGGTGGCTTCGGCAAAAACCCCCAGACAATATCTACCTGAGTTTCGGCCGGTCTGTATTAGTTTCACAGCTTCGGGACTGATCTTATCTTCGTGGTGGCTTCAGCAAAAACCCCCAGACAATATCTCCCCAATTGCAGAGTTAGTTCGCCGTGAAGTAGTAGCTTTGGCATCAGATCTTATCTTCGTGGTGGCTTCGGCAAAAACCCCCAGACAATATCTCCCCATAGCTAAGTTAGCTCGCCGTGTAATAATTTTCAACGCTTTGGCACGGTTAGGTTGTCGTGAAATAATTTAAAAGCATTGGGACCAGATCTTATCTTCGTGGTGGCTTCGGCAAAAACCCCCAGACAATATCTACCTGAGTTTCGGCCGGTCTGTATTAGTTTCACAGCTTAGGGACTGGGGACTGACCTTATCTTCGTGGTGGCTTCGGCAAAAACCCCCAGACAATATCTCCCCAATTGCAGAGTTAGTTCGCCGTGAAGTAGTAGCTTTGGCATCAGATCTTATCTTCGTGGTGGCTTCGGCAAAAACTCCCAGACAATATCTCCCCATAGCTAAGTTAGCTCGCCGTGTAATAATTTTCAACGCTTTGGCACGGTTAGGTTGTCGTGAAATAATTTAAAAGCATTGGGATCAGATCTTATCTTCGTGGTGGCTTCGGCAAAAACCTCCAGACAATATCTCCCCAATTGCAGAGTTAGTTCGACGTGTAGTTTCCGAAATCTTGGGACCAGATCTTATCTTCGTGGTGGCTTCGGCAAAAACCCCCAGACAATATCTACCTGAGTTTCGGCCGGTCTGTATTAGTTTCACAGCTTCGGGACTGATCTTATCTTCGTGGTGGCTTCAGCAAAAACCCCCAGACAATATCTCCCCAATTGCAGAGTTAGTTCGCCGTGAAGTAGTAGCTTTGGCATCAGATCTTATCTTCGTGGTGGCTTCGGCAAAAACCCCCAGACAATATCTCCCCATAGCTAAGTTAGCTCGCCGTGTAATAATTTTCAACGCTTTGGCACGGTTAGGTTGTCGTGAAATAATTTAAAAGCATTGGGACCAGATCTTATCTTCGTGGTGGCTTCGGCAAAAACCCCCAGACAATATCTACCTGAGTTTCGGCCGGTCTGTATTAGTTTCACAGCTTAGGGACTGGGGACTGACCTTATCTTCGTGGTGGCTTCGGCAAAAACCCCCAGACAATATCTCCCCAATTGCAGAGTTAGTTCGCCGTGAAGTAGTAGCTTTGGCATCAGATCTTATCTTCGTGGTGGCTTCGGCAAAAACTCCCAGACAATATCTCCCCATAGCTAAGTTAGCTCGCCGTGTAATAATTTTCAACGCTTTGGCACGGTTAGGTTGTCGTGAAATAATTTAAAAGCATTGGGATCAGATCTTATCTTCGTGGTGGCTTCGGCAAAAACCCCCAGACAATATCTCCCCAATTGCAGAGTTAGTTCGACGTGTAGTTTCCGAAATCTTGGGACCAGATCTTATCTTCGTGGTGGCTTCGGCAAAAACCCCCAGACAATATCTACCTGAGTTTCGGCCGGTCTGTATTAGTTTCACAGCTTCGGGACTGATCTTATCTTCGTGGTGGCTTCAGCAAAAACCCCCAGACAATATCTCCCCAATTGCAGAGTTAGTTCGCCGTGAAGTAGTAGCTTTGGCATCAGATCTTATCTTCGTGGTGGCTTCGGCAAAAACCCCCAGACAATATCTCCCCATAGCTAAGTTAGCTCGCCGTGTAATAATTTTCAACGCTTTGGCACGGTTAGGTTGTCGTGAAATAATTTAAAAGCATTGGGATCAGATCTTATCTTCGTGGTGGCTTCGGCAAAAACCCCCAGACAATATCTACCTGAGTTTTGGCCGGTCTGTATTAGTTTCACAGCTTCGGGACTGATCTTATCTTCGTGGTGGCTTCAGCAAAAACCCTCAGACAATATCAGATTCTGAATGCTTAGGTCCGTAAATTCAACCCCCGCGATTACCCTGTTTATTCCGTAAAATAAGAAAGCTAACTAACTCACCCGATTTAAGTTGAATAATTTAATAGTATTAATTTACGTTTCCGGTTAATTAGCATTCTTAGAAAGAGAGTCATAAAATAGTTGCCGATTTTAATTTCCGAATTTGACAAGTAGATTTCATAATTAATAAGGTTAGATAACTCTCCTGTTTTAATTTAAAGTAATAAAAGTAATTGAGAATACATTTATTAACTTTCTTGTTAATTGTGGAACATAATAAATTTTGGCAAACCCTGCCGATTTATTTCATAAATTAATTAGGTTAAATAACTCTTTCATAGTGATTTAGATATTTAATAGAAGTTATTTTATTTTTCCGTTTGCTTCCGTAATTTGATAAATTTAATTAAAGTCTGATTGAGTCACTCCGTCACTACAGTCACTATAAAGCCGAATCGAACGTTTCTTTTAAACGTAGTATTTTTTTGTTCAGGGTTAAATAGGGTTGGGCTTTGAACTAGAACGAATTTTATTTTGTTACACTAGCTAAAAACAATATATGTGTCACGTTTATTTCCTGGTTTATATTCACCAAGCTTACCTCTTTTCAGGGATATTAAAGGTATCTAATAGAGTACAAATAATTAAGTCTGAAGTCAACTAAACCCCTGGAGAATACCGTATCTCCATCTGAAGTTACCTGTGCCCCTAAGAGGCCGTTTCTAAGGGTTGTGGAGCATACCACATAAAAAAACTGGCGCTCGAGCAATCTCCGTACTAAAGCGTCGTCTTGTAAGGCAATATTTTTCTTAGTGGCAAGAAAAAGCCTTACATTATTATTAGCGAATTATTGAAATAGTTTCACTCTGAGCATAATCAGTAGAGTGAAATGGAATGTTAAATATTTCGGATAAGCGTGTTCTTCTGTTTATGTTGAAATTCACTAGCCTTACTAGGACAACAAATTGAACCATTTAGTAGCTTATAAAGAAAGCATAGTGCTAATTCTGTTCTGCGATGATCAAGAGAATTCAAGTTAAGTCATAATAAAACATTGTTATAATTGCTACTTCCACCAGAAGTATCTATCTTATATCTTATATGCAGCAAATTTTAAAAATTTTCAATTAAGTCTATGTCCCTTTGGCGATAGGGATTCCATAAGATGCAATTATATTCAATGTTAGAACTAACCAGTAAACAATATAATAGTTTTATTGAATCGATTAAAAAATGTTTGGATGATCTCATGATAAAACCGATCCATATTGAAATGACAACTTGGGATTAAATGTAACACCAAGAACTTTTATAGTATCAACTTTATGAAGTTGATGGTTTTCTAATGTATAATTAAATTGAATAGGATTGTAATTTCTATGGCATTTCCTTGGGTTTAGATTAAGTAGATTTACTTTACACCATCTAGCAAGGTTATCTATATCAAATTGGAGCAGTCTGTCATCCTCGATAGTTTTAATAACCTCTGCTAAGTCGTTTATGAATATATTAAATAGTAAAGGACCTAAATGTGACCCTTGTGGTACACCTGAGGATACCAATATCGCAGATGATATGGATCCCCCATATCTTACATACTGTGTACGTCCTTTGAGATAATTGTCCCGCCATGAAAGCATTGAGGCATTTATTGTGGAATTCTTATTTTTTTTGTAAATAAATTTGGAAATAACACAACAAAAGTGAATCGTAACGCCTTGTATAATCGTTTTAAAGTGGAACGATCTATTTAGTGTAAATTTTTTGCGCATGGTGCTGCTCCACTCGATGCCATAGTGGCATGGCGGTGTTCGCTGTTCAGCCATGCAGATAAATAAAATTAGCGACACAGTACAAAACCCAACAGGTTGAACTAATGTTATTACACTCTTTCTCTGCAAAACACTAATTTTATTAAACGCCCGTTATATTGACATTTTAATGAAAACGCAATTTTGCATCGTGGCACGGTGAAAAATTATGCTTTGTTTTATCCGATTTTCAAAGATCAAAGAGAGCTCGGCCTCCGGCGGGTATTACGTAATTGTTAATCAGCATACTTGGGTTCCGACTCAAAATCGAGACACGGGTAATTGAATAAAAGATTTCCAGCTTTTTGGATACTTAGAAGCTGCAACCGGCTTCCAATTGTGTAGTAATTGATTACTATAAACCATTGGAGGAGGCACACAATTTTAAAATGTGGGATCTAAGTCAACGAGATAAATATATCGATTAGTATTAGAGATACCTTACAATCTTTCGCATATCTCAGATATTACCTGCCTCCTAAATTAATTGTCTAATATTTTTCTGCCACGATGTTCTTCGGCGCCCCTGACCTCTTCTACCATCTATTTTGCCCTGCAGGATTAGTTGGATAAGTTGATACTTCTCATTACGCATTACATGCCCAAGGTACGCCATTTTCCTCACTTTTACACTATGTAAAATTTCTAATCCCTGAGCATGCGGCGATAGCACCACATTTCAAAGGCTTCCAAGCGTGTAGATGTAGCATCTTTCAAGGTCCAGGCTTCCACTCCATATTGTCACGCGGTCCGGTTATTGGCCTTCGTGTTGCTGCTACGTATCCAGGGCGAAACGCCTTTTCGATCTTTACGAAATTGTGGAGATCTCTCCCCGAATACTTAGCAGTTATTGCGCTTTAATACCACCACTCACTCTAAGAAATAAAACAAGAGAAGTACAAAACAAATACAATTTTATTGGGTCACCCTTCAAATAACATACATAGATTAAATGTAAACTAACAATAAAATCTTACCTAAGCATACTGGGACTATCGGGGCTTGTCTTCCCTTATTGGCTTTTTTACTTTAAAGACCTGACTTTGACTTTGGCTTTTAAACTAGGGTTTTAAACTAGGTTTTAAAGTAGGGTTAGCCATACCTTCAAAATACAAATTTATTGGATCACCCTTCAGATAAATATAAATTAATAAATGGCAATGTTAACAATTATACCTTACCTAAGCATGTCGGGTAAAGGGCTGGTCACGCTTCTCCCAATTTGCACTATTGCGCTGAAGGTTCTCGCTCCCAAACCAGGACCGTAACTCGGGGACTATCAACTTCTTACTTTATTTATTTAAACGTGAATTTCTTTACTCTTACCGAATTTTCTTCTGGCGGTCACCTTTTCGGTAGGAGACCCCTTCGTAGCTAAAAACCGACTAACCGACTAACTCTTCTCTTTCCCCTTGGAACGTTTTTAAAACCAAAGGTAGCTGAATGTGCAGAATCATTATTTTGGTTGGATCGCCCTACATTTTCTGTCTAGCTTAGACTCGTGCTTGAGCTTGATCGACCTGGTTTGGTTAAATGTTTGGGTTTTCGAATGATTATATAAATAAACTTGTATTAAAATAGTTTTGATAAATAAACTGTTCTAAGAAGATTTTGACTTTTTGTAAATATTTTAACTATATTTGGGGTGCGTGACAATATAGAAGCGTAAAGAATACGTAGCACTTTAGGACCTGTGTTCTTATAGCAATATAGGACCATTCTAAGGTGGTTAAAAACAATTCTGGCTTTTTCTATGCGGCATCTGATCTCCCGTGAGTGATCCTATTCCTTGTTTTGGCTGCAGCCCAAATACAGAATCATAATTGCAGGAAATTCAGGCAATTGTAATGACATTCAATTTTTCAAAGCTATCCATTAATCTGCAGTTTGATTTAATGTTAATGTTGAAAGTATATTTCCATGAACATCAACTACCTGTATAGACAAAACACATGTCTAGACTTGTTGGCAAACACTTACCAAACAATCTTTCACTAAATATTTTGTCTTACCTAAAATCCTCTGGATTCGTTTTCAATACCAAATCACACATTTCATAAGAGAAAAACTAACTGCCACTAAAGTTGTAGCAAGAATTTTTAGATGTGCTGCCATCTATGATTAGAAGAGAGTATTGACAATTATTAAAAGCAAAAAATTCCCGGTGTATTGGGGTTGCATACACAATTTGCATTGTGTGTTGCAAAGCTTTTATTTGACTGATTCTAGTCAAAATGTCACTCTCTTCTTTCGTATCCCTTTCAGAGATTAATACAAAGTTAGAAAACGAGTAAGGAATTTAATTTATCAGATTCGACATCCTAAGACCGGTTTCTGCCTTTCGGCTTCGTCAGTTAGGCTTTTCGAATCCAATAAATAAAATTCCAAACTCGTACAAGTCAGTAGCTATATCCGCTATAAGATAAAATTTTTAGATGTGCTGCCATCTATGATTAGAAGAGAGTATTGACAATTATTAAAAGCAAAAAATTCACGGTGTATTGGGGTTGCATACACAATTTGCATTGTGTGTTGCAAAGCTTTTATTTGACTGATTCTAGTCAAAATGTCACTCTCTTCTTTCGTATCCCTTTCAGAGATTAATACAAAGTTAGAAAACGAATAAGGAATTTAATTTATCAGATTCGACATCCTAAGACCGGTTTCTGCCTTTCGGCTTCGTCAGTTAGGCTTTTCGAATCCAATAAATAAAATTCCAAACTCGTACAAGTCAGTAGCTATATCCGCTATAAGATAAAATTTTTAGATGTGCTGCCATCTATGATTAGAAGAGAGTATTGACAATTATTAAAAGCAAAAAATTCCCGGTGTATTGGGGTTGCATACACAATTTGCATTGTGTGTTGCAAAGCTTTTATTTGACTGATTCTAGTCAAAATGTCACTCTCTTCTTTCGTATCCCTTTCAGAGATTAATACAAAGTTAGAAAACGAGTAAGGAATTTAATTTATCAGATTCGACATCCTAAGACCGGTTTCTGCCTTTCGGCTTCGTCAGTTAGGCTTTTCGAATCCAATAAATAAAATTCCAAACTCGTACAAGTCAGTAGCTATATCCGCTATAAGATAAAATTTTTAGATGTGCTGCCATCTATGATTAGAAGAGAGTATTGACAATTATTAAAAGCAAAAAATTCCCGGTGTATTGGGGTTGCATACACAATTTGCATTGTGTGTTGCAAAGCTTTTATTTGACTGATTCTAGTCAAAATGTCACTCTCTTCTTTCGTATCCCTGATAAATTAAATTCCTTACTCGTTTTCTAACTTTGTATTAATCTCTGAAAGGGATACGAAAGAAGAGAGTGACATTTTGACTAGAATCAGTCAAATAAAAGCTTTGCAACACACAATGCAAATTGTGTATGCAACCCCAATACACCGGGAATTTTTTGCTTTTAATAATTGTCAATACTCTCTTCTAATCATAGATGGCAGCACATCTAAAAATTTTATCTTATAGCGGATATAGCTACTGACTTGTACGAGTTTGGAATTTTATTTATTGGATTCGAAAAGCCTAACTGACGAAGCCGAAAGGCAGAAACCGGTCTTAGGATGTCGAATCTGATAAATTAAATTCCTTACTCGTTTTCTAACTTTGTAGCAAGAAGTCAGAATTATACTCTCGTACGTCGGAGGTGAAATAATCGACATTTTGAAAGTATAAAAGTTTGTTAGTCAACAAATTTTAAATAAAGTTCTATCACATGTAGCGCCAAAACTTATTAATATTATTATTCTTATTATGAATTAGACTTTTGCACTGCTCAGCTCGGAGCTGGGTATCATTTACCTAACCCGGATACTAATAATCAAAGGGATTAGGCTCAGTTCACATAGTAAACTTACGCACTGTATGGCAGGTATTTACGATAACAGCCTTCTGGATGTCAGAGAAGATGTTTTTAGGTATTCTCAGTTTGTAGAGGCTGTCGAGCAGGGTCTTGGGTACTAAGCCAGTCGATGATAAATTACTGGGACTATTTCCACTTTTTCGCAATGCCACATCTGCTTAATCTAATATTTCATGAGAATGTTGTGGGTGTTCGGTACCACTATGTCAACGAGGAGGACTGAGTTGACTCTTCTATCCAATACTACAATATCAGGTCTGTTATTGGTCACCTGTCTATCGGTGATAATGGACCTATCGTAGTAGAGTCTAAAGTTGTCATTTTCGCCCGAACGGACGATGTTGCATACTTGATTATGTCTATGCAGATAGTCAGCATTAGCCAGCAAGCTACAGTAGGATGTTATATGCTGAATAGTCTCTGCTGAATAGTTGACACTTCCTGCATTTATCGGATTGGCTGTTGGGATTATTATTATTATAATATCACTCCACGCTAGATGTAGTTTTTATTTTACAAATAATTATTTTTCTCTAAATTTCCCTATATCCTCTTTATAGGGATAAACCGGAGAACGATTGTCCTTCTCTATTTCCAGACTACACCAATGTTTTAGTGGTAGCTCCTTTGCGAAAGAATCTTTGAGATAGATGGGAACTAGTTAGGGTGGAAATCTTTCCAGCGCATCTTGTTAGTCGGCAAAAAGTATTATGAAGAGGCATTCAATGGTCTTATTATTCCTTCTGCTTTTAGATTTTAGTTGAACGAACGGAGAATTTTTCATCATTAGTGGAAATATGAACGATAACGAATGAGAAATAATTTTATTTGAAACTGTGGCTGGATATCTAAATAGTTGGGTTGTGGAAAATAAAACTTGAAAATGTTTTATTTTTTTCTTAAGGATACTTAACGTGGATAAAGTAAGGAGGAATGATGAGACGTCTGGAAGAAACAAAAGAAAATAACATAAATTCATAAAAAAACAAATTGTCTCAGAAACTGGCTTCAAAATTGTTCCATCACGTTAGGATTTCATAAAAATATAGAATATCTAGTTTTTATTTGCCACAAAAATATTTTTACAACCCAATCGGCAACTTTATGTCTATAATAATGGATAAGGCATATGTAAAAAAACAGACTTTTAAACAACATTGATAAAAAATGTTTTTAATCAATGATATGGTTCATAAAAATCTTATAGTAGATAAAAATTTTGTAAATAAAGATCTAAAAAACATCTGGTGTTATAAAACTGAACGAAAACTAATTTTAGGAGGATTTTTGCGGACAAAATCAATCTAGAACGTTAGAAAATTGAAAGAGATGAAAATTTTCCAGCGAGCTTTAAGAATTTGCCTATTTTATGAGAAATAGTTCGGAAATTAAAGTTTGGCGATTTAAATTCAGTGTTTAATTTTCAGATAATTAAACATGTAAACTCATATTCGTTCAACCGGCAACGCCGCACCAAAATACATTTGCGAACGGCGTTCAAACCAGGTTTCATCAAAAGATAATTTTTTTTACTCTATTTCACAATAAAATATCACGCCATAGTCTGCGGCGCGGTTCTAACCGTTTCGTCTAGACAATATAAAAAACCCACGCTAACGAACTTTCTAGAACAATTGCGCAATCCGGGGAAGGGATAAATCTGAAACCGACAAAACTTCGCCAAGCTTAACTCAGTTTGCATCGAGCCCTCATTATGAGCGCATACTCCGGGGTTACAGAAAACCTCGTCAATAAATTCATTTTTCATAATGCCTCTTAGTACGGCAAGTCAGTGCGTCTCTAACTGCGAATCAGGTTAGACCCTCCGTTGACACCAGCTCAACGTAAAAATATTTTGTTTATCACAGTGGTACTTAGCTGCAATCAGGCGGTACACTTTATTGTTCACTTTATATTTTCAAAATCAAAACTCAGTGCTTCGAGAATTTAAACAGTGTGTCTCTAGCTGCGAATCAGGCTAGGACCCTCCAGTGTCTTTTCATCACTCACGCAGAACACACGCAAAAATAATATTTTCTGAATGATGCGATCATTTCTTTTTAATTCGTTTTCATTAATATGTGTTAGTGCTTGTTAAACACATATTAATTATAATACTTGTTCATTGATTACTAGTTTAATGTAATCATTTGTTACGTTGTTGTTATTCATTTATTTATTTAACAGTTTAATAAATGGTTAAATAAAAGTGTTCATGGAGTTGAGAAGACAAACCTACTACAGTACACACATACTCAATCTAAAAAATACAGTCCATTAGAACTACGATGCAGTTTAAAAAGGCGGTAACACATTGTTGGCCGTCCTGGGAAACTGGCACAACATAGGGTTTATTCCAGAACCCTCAACATTCAGCAATTATAGATATAAAAATTTGGTGTTTCATTTAGAGTAAATTAATTTCACAAAAATAATAAAATACCAAATACATCCTGTATATGCAATTTTCTCAGCGCGTCTGATTTGCAGGCCAACTTCAAGCACGTTTAAGACACCACGACGTTGCTGCAGTATCGAATCCTGATTAGTATTCGTGCAACGCGCTCCACATAGAAGTCCAGCCATCTGAGCATCCTACACGAAGTCTTCTCCTGGAGGTCATCAAGAGGTACTTGTTACAGAGCGACGGCGGCGTTGGCGGCCAGGCAGATAAGGCGTCCGTGCGTTAACGCCAAGCAGCCGCCGCACACATGCTGATGGACTATGCGGCTCTGGTCTGCCGCTCCCCGAAGAAGAACAAGCTTTCGTAAAGTTGATTGGAGTCTTGGATATAGTCGGGGAGCTACCGTTGGATCGTGGATGAGGGAGAGTGTAATTTTTAGTATATAAAAATAACAAACACACGCACAAAGGATATTTAGTCTCTAAATTGTCACTTCCTGACGTTCAAACAACTAAAACTTTTAAAACACACTCTACAAATATTACTACAACTCTACAAATAATATTTGTACATCTTCTCTAGTTGTATCTTCCAAATATTCCACTTTAGGCCAGTCATATCATACAAATAAAAACGCTGAAATTGCAATAATTGCGGTAAACTTGCTCTTTTGGTATGTTGTTTGGGTTTAAAAGCAAAAACCAATTTCATGAAAAAAAGGGAGTTTCCGTATTAAGTTGGGACACGTCCTCTCTACATATGGAGAACTGGAAGCAGAAGTACTACAGGGAGCGGTATTATCACCTCTACTGCACATAGCAGATATAGCGAAATCTAGAAACAAGTGTTAAGCCTTTACGCAGACGATACTGCCATCGCAGCTAGAAGCACACAGCCCAGGATGATAACTCGTTTTCTCCAAGAGGCATTGAGCAATCTGGAGGAATGGTGTGTGAAGTAGAAGATCGTGATCAATTCAGAGAAAAACCAGGCTGTGCTGTGTGTTCAAGAAGAGAAGACACGCACCAGACAGATAACTACAAATGTACGGACAAGACATAGTAAAGAGCTCTACAGCGAAATATCTAGGGGTTAAACTAGACCAAGGACTAACCTTGTAAATCCACTAGGAAGAAGATTCAAGCCCAACATAATATCTGCTTGAGGCAAGCTGTCAACGCACCCTGGTACGTTGCCGACAGATGGTTATTCAGAGATCTAGAATCCAAGAGGGTCCTGGACATCATGAATGACCGAGCAAAGAAGATATTTGAAAATTCGAGGAACCACCCTAACCAACAGCTGAGAGAACTGACAGACTACCTAGCAGATGACCACGGAGAGCATAAAAGACCGAGGAGGCAACTCCTCAACACTAACTACGATTGATTGCCAAAGTCACCGTAAGTTGATCTAATTTTTGAGCAAAATCTGAGGATTTGAGGAAACCACATTCGAATGACGAGGGAGTTCCGAAGATACGAATCGACGTACAACTCCGGACTACCCTAGCCAACGGCGGCTGTTGCACGAGCAACAGCAAAGAAGAGGAGGAGCGGCGGTATAAAAAAAACCGTCATCGGCTACCACAAAAAAAAGGGGGGCGAAAGGGGGAAGGGAAAGGATATTGGGGAGAAAGGGGAACGCACAAGGGACAAGGGGGTTAAGGGGGATAAGGGGGGAGGGGAAAACACGAAGGGACGGGCTCAGGGAGGAAGGGAAGGAGGGAAAACACAAAAAACCAACCGCCACGACAGGACCAGACTAACTGTCAGAGGCACACCAAGACCAGACACAGAGATGTAGGGAGAAAAGCGCATCACGCTACCCCTAAAACATAGAATATTAGCAAATATCCCTATAACTGCCTTCAGCGGGATAAATGTAAGAAGACCCGGAACTGAAAGATTCCAGGGGGCATGGCCTTCTCTCAAGAGGAAAAATCACGATTTTTCCACTTTAGGGACGACTGCGCTCAAGCCGGGCTTCTTAATGGTGTGCTGATGAAAAAAAGCATCAGATTCAACTTTACCGACACGATGAACTCCCCCAGGATTGAAATCTTTGCAGCGTAAACTAAGATCAAAGTAATTAATTTCAAATACGCTACAAATCCGTATTTTTTTGAGATTCGATTAATAAGTAAAGTGGATTACACAATATACATTACCAGATGGTCTCATTTGGTTACGTACCGTGTTAATCACCGTTAGAAAGTAATTAAAATTACCTCATTATCTAAGTTAAATAATTTTTTTATTCTTATTAAATTAGTATCCATGTGACACATTTTATACTTGCTGAAAAATTGTTATTTTTTTGTTATTGCTGTTTTCGTAAGTTTGGAGAAGATTGGGTTTTGTGGTAAAGTACCTACGTAACGTTTTAAATTTCGTTAGAATATATAATTTTGTGGTAAAAAGTAATGAAAAAATAATCATTAATTTTGAGGTGAACTTGTAACAGGTTTTTTTTATATTTAGAAAGTTTTATTACCGCATCCAATGTCTTCAAATGTTGCAAACATGAAATTGGACGTAGAATACATACCTTAAAATTCTACATATTTCTATAATAAATTGAGTATAGAACGAATGGTTTAAGATGGGTTTAGATAGTATTTATCCAAATTTGCAGCAGTCTGAAATTTTCGCGCGTTGATGTCGTTGGGAAGGTTGATGCCCATTTGAAGTGCAGGGGAGACATCAAACTTTTCTCCAATAGCATCATCGGGGTCATCATACTCGTGTTCAATAGCATCATCGCGGTCGTCTCCACCTTCTTCTACATCCTCGATTGGTGGGACATTCATGCACTCACTCCCCTTACAGTATTTGCACAGTATAGAGCACTTCATCCCAGCCTTCATGCAAGAGCAAGACCCAGTACAACCTTTCTTGCACTCGCAGGAGAGGCTTTTCAACAGTAATACCACAAGTGATTGAATTTTCGCGATAAGTCTGTCGATTCATTTCATAACGAAACTGAGTTGCTTGAAAACACCACGAGTCCGCAGGTGTTTTCTTCAAGCAACTTTGTTGAGTTATGAAATAAGAGACAGACTTATGAGATAAATTCAATCACGAGTGGAATTTTATTAGACTATTTCACAAACAAAGTAAAAGGTAAAAAATCTGAAATTCAGTAGAATTAGAGGAAATTAGCAGAAAAGGTAAGAACTTGATCGGAAACATTAATAAAGTTTCTTAAACATGAACCATTGACATCGAACAAAATACATATTGAATTCAATCAGTATTAACTTAACGTACTTAAATATTTCTCAATTATAATTATAAATGGTGCAGTTAATATATACAATGCTTTGAGCTTGATTATTTGAACACCCGCTTGTACTTGGAATAGTTGTCTTTATGACATATTCCTCGTAATCAGAACCATTCATTTTTATCATGTTGAAGCCTCAGTCCTTTAATATAACAGCTAGTGTCTCGACAGGCGTTGCTCATTTTTAGCGTTGTTATTTATATTTGACGTTTAACTGTCACATTCGTAAATCTGAAAACACCGAACTTGATCCAATCAGAGTCAAGAGTCAAGTTCAGAATTATCGATAAGCCAAACTTGACTGGAGCTCCTGATTGGTTCATTTTACAAGTGCGTGAAATAGTCAGGAGTAGTTCAGGGGTTGGGGGCAAAGATATCGCGGTTGGCATCAAACCCGAGTCTGTTTGATGCCATCCCCAATCAGTTGGGGTCTTGTGCACCCCTAACCACTCCTGAATCTGGTGGCAGGTCCTGAATGAGTGGATCTTAGCCGCGTCTTTGGTAGGTGGAAGGCGAGCTAAATTTATTTTGTTGCTCGCTGAGGCCCAGAGTGTTGAGAGGTTATTGACCATTTCCACCATACAGAGCAATTAAAAATGCCTCGCCTGCACTCTCGATTTCCTCTGGAAGGGAGTCTGGCTGCAAGAACACTTCCAGCTGGTGAACTACGTCGGGGTTTTGTTATTTTGTTATTTTGGTTATTGTGGCTCATAAATTTGCTATAACTTCACTTCCCATTAATTTTCAGTAGTAATACCCCTAGGGCCTTGATAATACCGAGATAATTTTGTCATAGAGAATGCTGTAAGCGTGTTGCTTGATAATAGCCCGAGGCCGAAGGCCGAGGGCTATTATCCATAAGCAACACGCTTGAAGGATTCTCTATGACAAAATTTTGAGGATTTATCAAGGCCCGAGGGGTATTCGATAAGATAATTTTTTACTTTGTAGATTTCAAAAAATTGGTTGTCAATCTGACGTTTAATATTTACTCATTTTTATTTAACAAAACTAAAAACTACAGGTATTAAAAGTACAATTGGTAAATGTTAAATTAGAAGAAGAGTTTGCTGAAGTTGACGGATTGTTAATTTCCACTGTTGAAGAAATTCCTCGCATAGTGTTGATTATTTCACCGTGGCGTTCTTGGTCGATATTTAAGTACGGTTTTATTGAATTAGAGCTGCTATGTCCGGTTATTTTTATTAATTGCTGTTCAGGAATTCCTTTATTTGCCAAATGGCTAACTGCAGTTGATCTGTTCGAATGATTGGATATCTTTTTACACTTAATGTCCAAACCAATAGCTTGCGCGGATGATTTGGTCCACATATTAATTGTGTTCTTGCCTACCGGAATATTGTCAAACCATGTGTCACTTTCAGATTTCCAGAAACGATTTGGTCTCAAGAAAAGGCGACTGGAAGTAATATTTTTCCCTCTTTTGGACAATAATTTATGGAACAACCGAACAGGGCATGCACTTTCGTTTGCAATATTGGGAACAAGCCACTTACTATTTGTACAACTTTTCGATCCTCCTTGGCATGTTTTATTGAATATCGGATTGTATTCAATTCTGTTGGTTGGCGTTCCATCATTATTTTTTTCAATCTTGAAATAATCTATAAGGCAATCAGCTGGTTCACCACCTCGCCAAGCTAACTCAACAGCTACTATATGGTAAAATTTTTTCTGTAAACCTTCTGGTGTATTTTCATCCCATAATTCAATGATTCTAGCCAAATCACTTGAACTCAAATTTGCTGAACTGCATTTTCGCTTGTTTGGATCCTGCTGTAATCTTTTACGTTTGGCATTTCTTGCATCTCGCGCATTTTTGAATATCACGCTGGTAAACGGGTCGAATACAATTTTGAAGTCATTGAAGTATTTTTCCTGGAGTAGTTTACTCGTAGTATTCCAAATTGTTTTTACAGTCGCTTCTTTATATTCAGTTCCGTCAGCTTTTCTCATATTTACCGCATAATCTCTCAATATATTAGCCAAATTAGGCAAGCTCGTTTCAGCATTCAGTTCGTATTCTCTGGTCGCACAAAACTCGAGAAATATTTTCCATATATATTTTTTTGATTTGGTTGTATTTTTTGGTATATTACTTGATATAATATCATTAATTGCATCGTCAGATGCATTACCAAATCTTAGCGACATTTTTAAACTAGTTGTCAGTTTGACGTTTAATTAATTTTTAATCAAAAACTTGACTTGTTGAAAACACCAAACTGAAAACACCACATGTAGGGTATTATCGCTGTAATCCATAGCTGATTGGATGAAATTTGACACATGACTCTAAATTAAGTAATTTGATTGGTTACTATAGTTAGTAAAAAATTATCAGTAGTAATACCCCTAGGGCCTTGATAATACCGAGATAATTTTGTCATAGAGAATGCTGAAAGCGTGTTGCTTGATAATGGCCCGAGGCCGAAGGCCGAGGGCTATTATCCTTAAGCAACACGCTTGAAGGATTCTCTATGACAAAATTTTGAGGATTTATCAAGGCCCGAGGGGTATTCGATAAGATAATTTTTTACTTTGTAGATTTAAACATTTTTAAACTAGTTGTCAGTTTGACGTTTAATTAATTTTTAATCAAAAACTTGACTTGCTGAAAACACCAAACTGAAAACACCACATGTAGGGTGTTATCGCTGTAATCCATAGCTGATTGGATGAAATTTGACACATGACTCTAAATTAAGTAATTTGATTGGTTACAATAGTTAGTAAAAAATTATCCCTGAGATACCTCATTATACTTGATATTTTGGTCGAAAATTAGACATTTCCAATTTTTCAACATTTTCGGGAAAATAGTAAAACATTGAAAACGCTGTATCATGTGATCTATTAGAATTGAATTAGGGCTCAAACTGTCAGGAATTTTGTACACTTTAAAAAGTAGTAGTGACCTTTGTCATCTGAGCCTTCCAATGTCGGTTTTTTGGCACAAAACTAAAAAAAGAGAAAAAAAATTGTGGTTTTTCAGCAACTCTCAGCGCGCGAAAATTTCAGACTGCTGCAAATCTGGATAAATAATGTCTAGGTGGACCCAAACAACATACCAAAAGAGCAAGTTTACCGCAATTATTGTAATTTCCAATGTAACATATAACTGGCCTACTTCATTTTGAATTGGTCAAGTAATCAAGAGAAGAAAGTCAGATCGACATAAATGTTAACTTTGATTTGGTTGCCTCCTGATATCTGAACTATTAGAAATTTTAAAACGCTGTCTTCAAGAAAATATTTTAACAGCTTTTCAAAATAGCTGTTCCACATTTAAGACTTTTACAGCAAATCTAAACCTTGACTTTATTGCCTTTTCATGTTCAAACAGCTTAAAATTTTAGAGTAAAGAAAATATTTCTTATTCAAAAAATAATTTTTAGATTTTTAATTACCAGATGTGATTTCCCACTGGACCATTCAGAGTTAGATCCCTAAAATGGTGGTGGAAACAATTTAAAATTTGAGTAAACCAGTAAGGAATTTTAATTTATTAGATTCGACATCCTAAGACCGGTTTCTGCCTTTCGGCTTCATCAGTTAGGCTTTTCGAATCCAATAAATAAAATTTCAAACTGAAAGTGATAAAAAAGAAGAGAGTGACATCTTGACTAGATTCAGTCAAAATTTAATGTCAATACTCTCTTCTTACCATAGATGGTAGCACATCTAAAAATGTTATCTTATAGCAGATATAGCTATTGACTTGTACGAGTTTGGAATTTTATTTATTGGATTCTAAAAGCCTAACTGATGAAGCCGACAGGCAGAAACCGGTCTTAGGATGTCGAATCTAGTAAATTAAAATTCCTTACTGGTTTACTCACTTTGTATTAATCTCTGAAAGGGATAAAAAAGAAGAGAGTGACATCTTGACTAGCTTCAGTCAAAATTTAATGTCAATACTCTCTTCTTACCATAGATGGTAGCACATCTAAAAAATTTAAAATTTGTTTTTCTCCACACTGACGTATATCCAGTTACCTCAAAAATGGCACGACGAGAAGTTTTTCCTAATTTTATATCTTGCGCGATGACGTGGTCGTTAAGAGAGATTGAGTCAATTTAAGGAAAAACTTGTTCGTTTTTCGACGATTTCCCGTAACGATTGAAATGAAATGGAATAGGAGCTACAATGACCTGAACTCTTTTTCAGCAGAACTTTCCAACAAAATGTCAACATTTGTCCTTGAAGTCTCTAACTAGATAGAAATCAAACGGAACGACTCCTAGAAGATTTATCTCGATATAAGAAATTTTATTGTATTATTTTCGTGGCAGTTATAATGCAGTTGGAAAAGAAAGTTTGAAGTATGATGCCGAGGGCCCCGGGGGACGTAAGAAAAGCCCTAACATCGGAGATTAAAGTGGTTGGTACATACAAATACTCTCATCTTTATTACGGTTGGTGCTCCATCGCCCGGTTGCGAAAGAAAATTGAATTAAAATCTCTTCTACCGAAGATTTTAAAATAATTAAAGCAACTTGATTATGATAATTATATTTTCCTTTCTTTTGTAAATCTCTTGGTTTTTCTATTAGCCACTTAATAATCGTAATGGATGTCTGGAAGGGGCAGAGATTTGGGGTGGGTTATTTTCAAACTAAATTTCTTACGGTTAGGGAGGACATACACACTATAGGCTGGATTAAAGTGTAATAGGGGCTTCCTAAAAGATTTGATCTCATTTTTTACTACACCCGTATTATTATAAAATAATAAGAAGCGCATCACTAATTCAGGAACGTTTTCTGGAGTCTAAACTTTCTCACCTTCCTCGCTGTAATAATTTGACACTGAAGCCGGACCTGTTTGTCCTAATTTGGCAACAATGTCTTATTAATGCAGCCGCTTACCGGGAACTAGCCTCTTTTGGTTTAGTTTATGCTGCCCTTTTAAGCGCTGTCGGACTGAATACCAGTGTACTGACTTATAGTTCTGCTTTTGTAGATCCAGTTCTCCAAAATAATGCACAAGTTATGAATTTAACACTTTTTATTTAAAAACAAACTTGATTAAACATTTATAACAGTAAAGGTTAACATCTTTTAATAACACAACAAAGTAATTCACTCAGAAAGTAAACGAATCATCTGATACTTGTTAATTAGTTAAAAAACTTATGAACAGAAATTGAAAATTGCTTTTACGTTGACTGAACGGAGATGTGTTCTCTATGAATTGTAAGACGAATCTAATCTTTTTAGATGTGATATTTCCGCGTCTTGGCTGAATTTGCCCTCTTTGTCGCTCCCGCTGCATATTGAAAAGTTATGAGATTATTTACGGTCTTAATTATGTCTGTATGAATCGTTGCCAAATGGCTGAACCTTACCGCTGCGCAGGGATAATCTAGTGTGATTGTCAGTTTTATTATGAATGTAATGAATATGTTTGATTTTTACGATTGAAAATTAAACACTCGCTTTTACATTAATATTTAGATAAAAATTTGTTTGCATATATTTTTGTTTGTCACTCCCCGTATAAATGGGCGTTTTATAACATAAATGAGTTGTTGGTGGGCTGCTACGCCGGAAGCTTATATGAGTGTTAATCCTCTATTCGTATGCAAATTGGTTTTATTGCAGCTAGTTGGGAAATTAATAATTGGCTCGTCGCGACGCTGCTGATGCAATATTACCCCCTCGCTGACACACACACATAACGCCTAATAGATTGATGAATTTTTTTGTCAGTCAACAATTTTTTGATACACTGAAATAAATTAATTTTTGTTTTTAATATATATAGATTATTTATTTACGGGCCTTGCCCACTTTTAGTACATAGTTTGAAAAAAAAATTATATTAATAATATACCTCAAATAGAGTCTGAAGTGATTTGAGCACGTGTAGGACGTACAAGAATTATTTCTCCCTTCTCTCCAGTATTACCAATAAAACGTCAGGAATTTTTATTTAACTTTCTTTAACGAAGAACAAAACAACACATAAAAACAGGTAATAACATGTACTATAAGTTAATTATAAATAACTAGTGTGATACCTCAACTAGTTGAGCAATTCACTGAAGTGAATGTTTAAAAAATGAATTTTGAAATTGAAGTTGCAAATATTCGATCACATCGATTTGTGCGATCCGAACTATACGAGATGTGAGTGAAGACTTTGTTACGATGTTAACTGGACGAGAGACTGAGCGATACTAAATAAGATTACGAACACGCGCTGCTTTTCGGTAGCAAAACGAAGCATCCAGAGACCAAAGAGCTTGATAAAAAAATTGTTTTTCGCTTGGCTAATATTCTAACGTTCTAACGGTCAAACTCAAGGTTGAGTGTCTAGACTGTTTTTTTTATTGTTATCTACCGCATCGTCTTGTGCGAGGTGGCCTGTTTCCACGGCGTTGCCCGATTTATTCAATACTAATAATCGTTATGCAAATTACGATTTATGTTCAATTTTTGATTGAAAATTGAACAGAGTCAATCTAAATAATATGACAATTAATTAATCGTAATACACTAACACAAAAATCATAAATATAACAGGTAAATAATATAATATTAAGAGTAGGGAATTTAGGTCAGAGTAAGTTTTAACATCCTCACAAAATTGGAAAAGCTTGAATTAAAAAATTCTAGACTATCAGCACAAGAATTAGCGATACGTGACACTCTAGGCATGAATGAATTGAGGCTAGTATTAGTTCTCCTGAAGGGCTGACGAAAACTGTTAATTGATCTTGTGCTTCTAATTGGAACTGTCAACAACATGTTAGAAATCAATGAAGGACAGTCAACCATATAATTTATAAGCTTAAAAAACAATTTCAGATCTGCCTGATCTCTTCTAACTCTCAAAGTTGGTAAGGAGAATGTCTCTTGCAATGCTGCAAAATCATAGGAATAGTCATCTACCCGTGG
This sequence comes from Crepidodera aurea, assembly GCA_949320105.2. Classification (NCBI taxonomy): domain Eukaryota; kingdom Metazoa; phylum Arthropoda; class Insecta; order Coleoptera; family Chrysomelidae; genus Crepidodera; species Crepidodera aurea. Next base: position 2,396,979 of record OX439475.1, on the reverse strand, counting down.
AATATTTGATTTAAATGCTAAGTAGCGAAGAAATTTTCTCTGAACTTGTTCTAATCTGTGAATGTGGCAAGTATACTGAGGGTTCCAGACTGAAGAGCAATACTCTAGTAGAGGCCTAACAAGGCTAAAGTATAAGAACCTGATAGCATTAATACTTGAAAAGTCTGATGTGTTTCTCTTTATAAACCCAAGCATACCAAGTGCTCTACATACTATTGTGCCAATGTGATTGACAAATGAGAGAGTGGAGTCCATAATAACACCCAGATCTCGAATGGTTGCAACTTGGGACAGGGGTGTACCCTTAATATTGTTGATCTTCCTAGTAAAGGATATCGAGTGACACTTAGTGTTGTTTAGGTCCATAGCATTATTCACACACCATTCATCAATCCTAGCCAGATCAGACTGAAGTTTGAGACAATCCTCATGGGATAATACTGCAAGATAGCACTTTAGGTCATCTGCAAAACATAAAAATTTGGCAAACTTGAAACATTCTGAAATATCATTTATAAATATTAAAAATAACAAGGGTCCCAAATGGAACCCTTGAGGGATTCCAGATGGATTGGGAATGTTTTTAGATCTGTAATTATTTAATTTAACAGTTTGGAATCTTTCAGATAAGTAGCTATTGCAGTAATGTCCCCATAATCCCAGCAGTCTCCAGTTTATTTAACAGAAGTTTGTGATTGACCCTGTCGAACGCCTTGGAAAAGTCTGTGTAGATGGCATGCACCTCACCACCCTTCTTACGGTTTACCAAAACATTAAGCTTACATATCCCATGTTGTCACGCTTGGTTTTCTATTTACTTACAGCAGAAGTATCCCATGTTTCAACAAATTCACGAAAACAAAGAAAGTATTCATAAAAATAAGCATCGACCGCCTACTCAAACTACTTTCCAAGACAGAAAAGCAGTTTTTAAACCTTGAGAGCAACAATATCTGCAATATGGCTCTAAAATATTAACTATACAACCGGACATGTACAAAAGAGCCATTAACCAGTACTAAAGCTAAAAGCAGTTCAAACATTCTAGTTCCTAAATGGAAATGGAACTTCTGTCAGAGGCAACAAAGAGCGAAATTTGTCGAAAACCGTAAAAGTAATCGCGTTGTTCGAGCCAAATCCATTAGGACGCGCTGGTAGACGCGTCGCGCGTCCCTATTTAAGAATAGTTTTGCATTATGGAAATGTATCTCCCGCAGTTTCGGAAACTGAAACTGAAACGCCACGCACTTGGATAGCTACAATTTACTTGCGGCGTTTCATTTCTTTTATTTCATTGGCGTACGTATTATCGTTAAGTTTAAAAAACCAATAACTGACATTGTGACAAAAGTTCTGCTTTACCATTAGACACCTCAATTGTAAGAATTGGTTCAGTGGTTTAGGAGAAATATGGTTACGACACTTATCAACTAATAACGAAGGAATATGCCTGGTGAATTGAGGACCTTACCAATATAAAAATACTCTCTCTAGAAACCTATAAAGAGTCTACAAGACAGCTGGGGTACACAACCAGAAAAAAAGAGGATACACATATGACCAGGACATTGGAGTGTAGCAAGATTAATTAAAGAGAATGTGCTAAACATGAAAGCAGCCTACATAACGAAACGTGTATAAAAATAAAAGAGCTAGTGGATTTACAAACGAGTCTAAGAATGCAAACAGTGTTGGTATACTCCAAAACCCAACATCTATGCATTGGAAACCTAGAAATTGGATGTAAATGCAATTTTTTAATAAGCAATAGAAAGAGAAGCTTTGGAAAACTGTGTGACAATACTAATAGCCGTAATGTGCAAAAAACTGACAAGGTTGCATAGCAGACAGACAAAATGACAGATAGAATAAAAGTATAATACATTTTCTAAAGCAATCATTTTAATTTACTGTCTTAGAACCCAAGATTTTTTCATCCTTTACGCCACTGCCTTTTACTCCTTACATTTCCAGAGCATTTACCTCTCTGGCTGCTTGCTTAATTATGATTGTTCTCGACGGGACTCAAACGAGGCAGGAGTGTCGTTTCTTCTGGATTCCTAACTGTGGAATTGTATATATCACGTGGTACGAGGTTTAAATTAAACGGATACTACATACCAACAAATCGGCCCATTTCGAAAAAAAAAAGGTAATTTTGTTGACAACGGGTGGTATGAGTTGTAAAGTGTTTTTTTTAATTTGGGTAAATGAGATTTTTGTTTATTTATTGTTCCGTGGTTACTGCTGGTGTAAGTTGAAAGATTTAGTTTGGAATCCTTTTTTTTTTGCGAATTTAAAAAAGTTTTGATCTAAAGACTAAATAAATAATAAATATTATCTACGAAAACATATATTATTATATCATTTTGTCCAATTTTACGAGAAATATCTACAGGCAGTCATTGTAAGTGTCATTTGGAAACACCTTGTATATTGAGTAAACCAGTAAGGAATTTTAATTTATTAGATTCGACATCCTAAGACCGGTTTCTGTCTTTCGACTTCATCAGTTAGGCTTTTCGAATCCAATAAATAAAATTCCAAACTCGTACAAGTCAATAGCTATATCCGCTATAAGCTAATATTTTTAGATGTGCTACCATCTATGGTAAGAAGAGAGTATTGACATTAAATTTTGACTGAATCTAGTCAAGATGTCACTCTCTTCTTTTTTATCCCTTTCAGAGATTAATACAAAGTGAGTAAACCAGTAAGGAATTTTAATTTATTAGATTCGACATCCTAAGACCGGTTTCTGTCTTTCGACTTCATCAGTTAGGTTTTTCGAATCCAATAAATAAAATTCCAAACTCGTACAAGTCAGTAGCTATATCCGCTATAAGCTAATATTTTTAGATGTGCTACCATCTATGGTAAGAAGAGAGTATTGACATTAAATTTTGACTGAATCTAGTCAAGATGTCACTCTCTTCTTTTTTATCCCTTTCAGAGATTAATACAAAGTGAGTAAACCAGTAAGGAATTTTAATTTATTAGAGTCGACATCCTAAGATTATTATTATTATTAGATTCAGTCAAAATTTAATGTCAATACTCTCTTCTTACCATAGATGGTAGTACATCTAAAAATATTATCTTATAGCGGATATAGCTATTGACTTGTACGAGTTTGGAATTTTATTTATTGGATTCGAAAAGCCTAACTGATAAAGTCGAAAGACAGAAACCGGTCTTAGGATGTCGAATCTAATAAATTAAAATTCCTTACTGGTTTACTCACTTTGTATTAATCTCTGAAAGGGATAAAAAAGAAGAGAGTGACATCTTGACTAGATTCAGTCAAAATTTAATGTCAATACTCTCTTCTTACCATAGATGGTAGCACATCTAAAAATATTATCTTATAGCGGATATAGCTATTGACTTGTACGAGTTTGGAATTTTATTTATTGGATTCGAAAAGCCTAACTGATGAAGTCGAAAGACAGAAACCGGTCTTAGGATGTCGAATCTAATAAATTAAAATTCCTTACTGGTTTACTCACTTTGTATTAATCTCTGAAAGGGATAAAAAAGAAGAGAGTGACATCTTGACTAGATTCAGTCAAAATTTAATGTCAATACTCTCTTCTTACCATAGATGGTAAAAATGTTATCTTATAGCAGATCTAGCTATTGACTTGTACGAGTTTGGAATTTTATTTATTGGATTCGAAAAGCCTAACTGATGAAGTCGAAAGACATAAACCGGTCTTAGGATGTCGAATCTAATAAATTAAAATTCCTTACTGGTTTACTCACTTTGTATTAATCTCTGAAAGGGATAAAAAAGAAGAGAGTGACATCTTGACTAGATTCAGTCAAAATTTAATGTCAATACTCTCTTCTTACCATAGATGGTAGCACATCTAAAAATATTATCTTATAGCGGATATAGCTATTGACTTGTACGAGTTTGGAATTTTATTTATTGGATTCGAAAAGCCTAACTGATGAAGTCGAAAGACAGAAACCGGTCTTAGGATGTCGAATCTAATAAATTAAAATTCCTTACTGGTTTACTCACTTTGTATTAATCTCTGAAAGGGATAAAAAAGAAGAGAGTGACATCTTGACTAGATTGAGTCAAAATTTAATGTCAATACTCTCTTCTTACCATAGATGGTACCTTGTATATTATTTTAATTATTAAGAAGGCCTTTTTATATATTTTTTTATCTTTTATTCACAACAAATATTTATAAATCTCAAGGTATTTGGTGACATTTCTAAAATTAAAAAAACATTGACAACCTATTTTTTTCTACTGTCAAACAAAAAACTCCCTGTTACATTATAAAAAACTATAACCTCACTTACACACTACATAACCCCCCCCAACATTTCAAAAAAATTTTAAACAGTAAAAATATTTTTAAATGTTAATTGAACATTATTATTTGTTTTTTTTTTACTTTCTTCCAGTTTCTTTTCTTTTTCTTTACTGTTTTTGTTTTCTTCCTTCTTCTAATTCTTTTTGTTTGGTATTCCATTATTTACAACTTTTTTTAATTTCAGGTTTATACGCCCCCCAGCGACGATTACCTAAATTTTGTACATTTCTTTTTTCAATCACTTTATTTGTTATTGCATGTATCATATTTCTCTTCTTCTTTTCCTCCTTTCTCTTCTCCTTCTTCTTCTTCTTCTTCTTCTTCTTCTTCTTCTTCTTCATAAATTGTAAATAATTTTGTTTTCTTTACCATTACGTTTCTTTTATGACTCTGTTTTTGGGTTTCTAGCATTTTTCTTTAAATTATCTTCTAATTGCTTTAAAACTACTTTACATTCTTCTTTATTTTCTTGTATCTCCTTCTTGTTTTCCTGAATATCTTTTTTTAATTCTTCCTGATTTTTATCTACTCTATTAGCCACTGCATTAATAGCAAATTCTACTTCTTCTCTAATTTCTTCTATTTTTTTATCTGTTTCCTTTTCTTGTTTCTCTAATCTCACTTCAACTCGTTCAATTTCTCTTCGTATTAAAATTATCTCCTCATTATTTCTTTTGAATTGATTTTCCATCTCCATTCTATTCTTTTCTAGATTTCTTTCTATGTAATTCTCCATCTTTTTTTGATTTCTTTCTATGTTATTCTCCATCTTTTTTTGATTTCTTTCTATGTTATTCTCCATCTTTTCTTGATTTCTGTTTAGATTTTCATTCATAGTAATTAACATTTGCATAATTGGATCATCTGATCTTCTAACTTCTTCTGTATTATTCTCTATGTTGGTTCCTTGTTGTTCTTCATAATCACTATTATTTTCCTCATTGAAATTTTCCAAATTTATTTCCAGTGATTCTATCATATCTCCTTGTCCTTCTTGATTTCTTTCTTCTCTTGCGGTATCCATCTTTTTGTTTCCACCTTTTTGTTTCCACTTCTTAAGTATATAAGTCTTTTTATACGTATTTTATTATTTTATTTTATATAAAGGCCCCACGTTGGGCGCCATATATTTTAATTACTAAGAAGGCCTTTTTATATTTTTTTTTTATCTTTTATTCACAACAAATATTTATAAATCTCAAGGTATTTGGTGAGTTCATAATAATGTCACAAATTCTAACGAATAATTTTCCAAATTCCATTTAATAACAATTTTCAATATTCAATATATAATTATTTAAAATTTCATATAAAAATCGTCTACAATATAATTGCAAGTACATTTACCTTTATTTCTATCATGAGAATTTTTTAATAAAACATATCATATTCTAATTAATTATAAACAATTTTCAGTTTTTATTTCATACTTTTATTTCATATACTTCCGTTCAATCTGCATAATATTAAATATGGTTAATTCAGCTGAACTAGCAATTTGCTAAAGGTACAAAAATCATGACGTTGAATCAACCTAAAATATTATGCAGATCTCAGCAAATGAGTTGTAAAGGTAACTGTACGAACAAATTGATTCATTCAGATTCTGAATTCAGGACTCTCCTGATATTCAAGTGCCAAGAGCTCTGCGCCTTTAAAAATAAAATAAAATAAAATAAAAAGAATTTGTGAAGTGCCCCAGCGGATAAATGTGGTAAGAAACTTTAATTATATATTTTCATTTTTTATTTTGGGAACTATAGAGTCCTTACTTTTGTAATAATCCATTTTTGCTTGTATTGGTTTTTGTTTGGTTGGACAAACAGACAAATTTTAAGTTTTCCATTTTTTTATATTTTGGCAGAAAAAGTTTTTAGTTTTCTGAAATAAATCATTTTTCATTTGTTTTGTTTCCCTTGTAAATAATTTTGTGTAAATAAATGTATATAATTTTTAAATCAGTGATTTTATTTCTGGTTCTAATCAGTAATTAAAATAAAGCGTTTTTCTTGACAAACCTCTCCAGGTTGTATTTTGGGTCGGGCGGACCCTGAATACAGCGTGGTGAGCTAGAGCTCGTCGTGGCGTCAGATAAAAATCTGAGCTACAAAACCCCAAAAAACGAACTGAACGTCACGACGTGACAATAATCTGACATTTCTAAAATTAAAAAAACATTGACAACCTATTTTTTTCTACTGTCAAACAAAAAACTCCCTATTACATTATAAAAAACTATAACCTAACTTACACACTACAATATATTAGGATAACTGGTGTAGGAACTTTGGATTGCAGGACGTTCTTAAAGGCTGTATCACTGTCTGTACTGGTGTTTTTTGTTTTGTGCGTGAATCCCTTTTAAGTAAATATCCCTCTAGTTTTCCAACATGTTGGATAGCTAAGGAGTTATCCAAGAGTGCCATAAAAAAAGTGTGATACACAATAAAAAATTTAGCTCCTAGTCTACACTCCTTGGATGTGTGACGAAGATAGATATTGAGTAAACCAGTAAGGAATTTTAATTTATTAGATTCGACATCCTAAGACCGGTTTCTGTCTTTCGACTTCATCAGTTAGGCTTTTCGAATCCAATAAATAAAATTCCAAACTCGTACAAGTCAATAGCTATATCCGCTATAAGATAACATTTTTAGATGTGCTACCATCTATGGTAAGAAGAGAGTATTGACATTAAATTTTGACTGAATCTAGTCAAGATGTCACTCTCTTCTTTTTTATCCCTTTCAGAGATTAATACAAAGTGACTAAACCAGTAAGGAATTTTAATTTATTAGATTCGACATCCTAAGACCGGTTTCTGTCTTTCGACTTCATCAGTTAGGCTTTTCGAATCCAATAAATAAAATTCCAAACTCGTACAAGTCAATAGCTATATCCGCTATAAGATAACATTTTTAGATGTGCTACCATCTATGGTAAGAAGAGAGTATTGACATTAAATTTTGACTGAATCTAGTCAAGATGTCACTCTCTTCTTTTTTATCCCTTTCAGAGATTAATACAAAGTGACTAAACCAGTAAGGAATTTTAATTTATTAGATTCGACATCCTAAGACCGGTTTCTGTCTAATAAATTAAAATTCCTTACTGGTTTACTCACTTTGTATTAATCTCTGAAAGGGATAAAAAAGAAGAGAGTGACATCTTGACTAGATTCAGTCAAAATTTAATGTCAATACTCTCTTCTTACCATAGATGGTAGCACATCTAAAGAAGATAGATATTGTTTTATTAAAAGAATTAAGATGTCAACAACACTTCTTCATTTAATTTCCCAACAAATTAAAAAATAAGTAGCCATCAAATTATATTTAATATTCCTTGGCATCATGCGAATTACGTCTTGGCGTCCTTCTTTTCGAAAACTTTGTTTAAAACAACTTAGCGAGTTTTCTTCAGGGATTTTAATGAACTTAGTGGAAAATTTCCAGCGTTATTGAAAATCACCCGTCGATACTTAACGAGAATAAGAAGCTGAAGCACTTTAAGTACTCGTATATTAACAACTTGAGAGAACGTCTTGAGTATCGCATTAAAAATATTTGTGAATAAGTAACACACCCGAAGACGGCGCAGTGAATTTTAATTTTAAATTTAATACGCGAAGTTGAGGAAGTTTGTGGTGGGATATATTTTTTTAATCGCATTATAGCCGAAATTTAATTTTATGTGAAAATAGTCGGTTATGTTATGTTTTAAAATAAATTAAGAAAAAATAAAATTTGCTGAGATAAGAGAAAAAAGTAACTGTCTTTAAGATCGTTCATATCATAGAGATAATAAAAATTGTTATATGTATTCAACAATAATAATAAGAGATACGAGGGGTCCATTGTGGTGTACAGACCTCCTCCAGCCTCCAGCCATTATTATGACAAAAATCCATTAGTGTACAAAGATTTAACTCGCGGTTTACCTCAAACTGATTTCACTTTACTACATTCTTGGTCTATAAAAAACGGAATGTCACTTAATTTAGACAAGTGTCCACATATCAGCTTTACTAGATCTAAAAACCCTCTCATTTACAATTACCACTTGGGAAATGAATTATACAGACTGAATTCAGTTCGTGATCTCGGCGTACTGTTTGATACTAAATTATCCTTCACTGATCATATACATGCAGTTATCAGCAAAGCTTCCCAAATGCTAGGTTTTCTCCTGAGAAACGCCAATAGTTGTTCCAACAATACCTTGAAATATGTGTACTTCTCTCGTACAACCAAATTTACAGTAAGCTTCTCTAGTTTAGAATCCATTTTATCAGATTCATATAAACAACATAACAAAAGGAAATAATTATCCAAAAGAGATCAGAGACCTTATAATAGAAAAAAGAAAAATCAGATAAAAATGGCAACAGTCCAGAGCACCAGCTGATAAAACAGCTTTAAATAATGCAACACAACAGTTAAATCGCGAAATTCAGCGTATTAAAAATAAATCGATTGGTGAGTACTTGAGTGAATTAACTAATGACAGCAGTATCGATTATTCACTCTGGAAAGCAACCAAACGATTAAAAAGTCCTATTACACATAACCCACCAATTAGAAAGGAAGACGGGAGTTGGGCACGAAATAATATACAAAAAGCAACCAGATTCGCAGAACACTTAGAAAAGACTTTCCAGACCAACGATGGTGAAGACACCCAAGACTGGAATGAACCAGATTCAGTCGTTAGACCTACTTCTCCAAAAGAAGTTTATGTGGAAATCGAAACAAATATAAATCCTAAAAAAGCCCCTGGATTTGATCTCATTACCGGGGAAATCTTGAAACAACTCCCACGTAAAGCTGTTGTCAAACTGACCAACCTTATCAGTGCATCATTTAGGATGAGATACGTACCTCAGCTATGGAAAGTAGCAGAGGTTATAATGATACCTAAACCAGGTAAACCTCCCGTCATACCGACCCATCTCTTTGTTGCCTGTTATTTCGAAACTCTACGAAAAATTGCTTCTTAAGAGATTAAAACCCACAATAGAAGAAAAGGACCTGTTTCCCTCCCATCAATTTGGTTTTAGAGAAAAACACTCAACGATCGACCATGTGCATAGAGTCACAGACATAATTGAAAAGTCTTTAGAGGAAAAGAAAGTCTGCTCCACCGTCTTCCTAGACGTGGCCCAGGCTTTTGATAAAGTCTGGCATTAGGGCCTTAACCACAAGTTAAATTTGTTACTACCACGTCAGTATTCAGAACTCTTAAAATCCTATTTAGATGTATATTCTGATCTAAGAGAAATTGAGGCAGGAGTACCCCAAGGTAGTGTACTAGGTCCAGTACTCTACTTACTGTATACCAGTGATATTCCTAACCTTGAGCACGATACTATTGCAACATTTGCTGGTGATACTACCATTCTGGCTGTTGGAAAAGACCATGGAGAAGCCAACCGAAAATTACAAACATCTGTAGACCAGATTAACACCTGGACTAAAAAATGGCGTATTAAGTTAAATGAAAATAAATCTGTTCATGTTAACTTTACTAATAAACGAAACCAACACATTCCCATAAGAATAAATAACGCTCAGATTCCCTATGCTAATACAGCAAAATATCTTGGAATGACACTCGACGCTAGACTTCGCTGGAAAGTCCACATTAAAAAGAAACGTGAAGTGCTTGGTATAAAATATAAAAAGATGTATTGGTTATTAGGAAGAAACTCCAAGATATTGAAACCCGTTTGGACGTACGGTAGCCAGCTTTGGGGCTGCGCCAGTAAAAGTAACATTCAAGTTATCCAACGTTTTCAAAATAAAGTATTAAGGAACATCGTCGATGCACCCTGGTACTGTCACAACAGTGATCTTCATAGGAACCTGGATGTAGAAACTGTTGACAAGACTATATCTAAATCTGCCAGCAGCCATGAACAACGGCTGCTCCAACATGGGAACGTTGAGGTCATCCAGCTCCTCGATAATACCAATTTAGTAAGAAGACTCAAGAGGACCAAACCTATTGAACTAGTTCAGTGACAGTGCTAGTTACAAACAGAGTATTGTGCGGATTTGTGTTACACGTTACCGGTAGTGTTACTAAAATTATCAGACCCTAAGGTGAGTAGGACCTTAGTATTTAAGAATTCTAGATAAGTTAGGTTAGAATAAAATTGCTTATTGATCTTCATGATCAGATTGTAATTATAGAAAACATTCCCACAGTGTTTTGCTACGAAACAAAAAAATAAACAACATCAAGCGTATTCAAAATATTTATAAACTTTTTATTGCCGTCTTGCTATGAAAAAACTTTCTATTGTTCTGTCATCTGGCTTCCTTGGTATAGTAGAACCCACCGCTTTATGAGAAAGAAAAAACGCTATAAAAACAGCAAAGGATAACGCCAATAGAAGAAATGCTAATTGATCTGGACATTTTTGAGTTCTTTAATGTCGAAAACGCCGTAGACTGTCCATATACATAAAAATAAAATGATTTCTCTCTCTTTCCACTGTATTAAAACCACTTAGTTGTTAAAAAAGTTTTTTTATTGACGTTTCGGCTTTCCAGATCGAAAGCCGTTATCAAAATGACATAAAATAAATAAATTTACTAGAAACAGAACACTTGATAATCTTGCAAAAATATGACATCAACATAGTATACATAGAATAAGATTTTGAGATTGAAGATGTCAAAATCTGTTTCAATCATATTTTTGTGACGTTTCTGGGAACGAATTTTTGAAAGGATAGCGCATTTGCATATTATAAGAGAAGTTATACTTCGTCATAAATGAAGTTTTCTTATTATATATACTATCCCGATATAGAGGGTATCCTTTTTGCAATTAACTCTTTTTGTAAAATAGGTATCCAAATTTTTGAAATATCAACCGAACAATTTGAAACACATTCGTTATTATTTAAGCATATCAATGCTGCTTCTTTAACTTTGCGGTTATAATTATTCGGTTCTTTTAATAATCTAGTTGAAAAATTCCATTGTATTTTATGACCAGAATCCCATGCGTGTTCACATATTTTGGATTTTTCGAATTGTTTATTTTTAATGTACGATTGGTGTTCATTAAGTCTAATAAGAAAAGGTCTAGATGTTTCTCCTATATAAAATTTATTACATTCGCATGGAATTTTGTAAATACAATTTTTTGTGTTTTGAATTTCATTAAAAGGTTTTGTATTTACTATTAAAGATTTTAATGTATTATTAGTTTGAAAAACTGTTTTTAAATTAAATTTATTGCCAATCCTTCTAATTTTTTCGGATAATTTTGGAATATAAGGGATTTTTACTATATTTGAAAGAATTATTGGGGGGTTTAAATTTTGATCTTTAGTTTTGATGTCTCGGTAAAGTTCACGATTTATAAATTTACTTGGGTAGTTGTTCTTAATCAAGACAGATTTAACAAGTGATAATTCATTATTTAAGATATTGTCATTTGAACAAATTGTTTTTGCTCTATCGGAAAGAGATTTGACAATACCTCGTTTAACACAAATTGAGTGGTTTGAATTAAAATTTAGATATCTATTTGTATGTGTTTCTTTTCTAAAAACTGATGTATCAAAACAATTGTTGTTATTGTGTATTAGTACATCAAGAAACGGTAATTTTTTATTATTTTCAATTTCAATTGTAAATTTAATAGTAGGTTCCGAATTATTAATAGTATATAAAAATGTATCAATATTTTCCCTATCGTGTTGCCAAATTGCAAAGATATCATCTACATATCTAAACCAGACAGAAGGTCTTAAATTTTGTTTGTTTACAATTTCCATTTCAAAATTCTCCATGTACTAATACACAATAACAACAATTGTTTTGATACATCAGTTTTTAGAAAAGAAACACATACAAATAGATATCTAAATTTTAATTCAAACCACTCAATTTGTGTTAAACGAGGTATTGTCAAATCTCTTTCCGATAGAACAAAAACAATTTGTTCAAATGACAGTATCTTAAATAATGAATTATCACTTGTTAAATCTGTCTTGATTAAGAACAACTACCCAAGTAAATTTATAAATCGTGAACTTTACCGAGACATCAAAACTAAAGATCAAAATTTAAACCCCCCAATAATTCTTTCAAATATAGTAAACATCCCTTATATTCCAAAATTATCCGAAAAAATTAGAAGGATTGGCAATAAATTTAATACATTAAAATCTTTAATAGTAAATACAAAACCTTTTAATGAAATTCAAAACACAAAAAATTGTATTTACAAAATTCCATGCGAATGTAATAAATTTTATATAGGAGAAACATCTAGACCTTTTCATATTAGACTTAATGAACACCAATCGTACATTAAAAATAAACAATTCGAAAAATCCAAAATATGTGAACACGCATGGGATTCTGGTCATAAAATACAATGGAATTTTTCAACTAGATTATTAAAAGAACCGAATAATTATAACCGCAAAGTTAAAAAAGCAGCATTGATATGCTTAAATAATAACGAATGTGTTTCTAATTGTTCGGTAGATATTTCAAAAATTTGGATACCTATTTTACAAAAAGAGTTAATTGCAAAAAGGATACCCTCTATATCGGGATAGTATCATAAGTTTTTATCTGGTTTTTTCTTATGATAATATTAATAAGAAAACTTCATTTATGACGAAGTATAAATTCTCTTATAATATGCAAATGCGCTATCCTTTCAAAAATTCGTTCCCAGAAACGTCACAAAAATATGATTGAAACAGATTTTGACATCTTCAATCTCAAAATCTTATTCTATGTATACTATGTTGATGTCATATTTTTGCAAGATTATCAAGTGTTCTGTTTCTAGTAAATTTATTTATTTTATGTCATTTTGATAACGGCTTTCGATCTGGAAAGCCGAAACGTCAATAAAAAAACTTTTTTAACAACTAAGTGGTTTTAATCCAGTGGAAAGAGAGAGAAATTAAAATACAAACCACAATGAGCTTCCGAAATGAATAAAATGATATTTTGTCTATTAGGACCACTGTGCAAAGATTCAATAACCAACTTACTGGAGATCGTTAGGGGTAATTTGCCTAAAATTTCTATATTGATTAACTTTCTTTAATATGAATTTACATTTTAATTTCTATAACGCATATTAGATTTCAATAGAGGTTGACCACTCCACCTCGTCCATAGGTTCATTTTCTGATCTCTTGTGAGATTCACAAACGTTGCTAATTAAAATTTTTGTCTCAAATTTTAATTCTAAAATTAAAAACACGGTGAATAAAGTCATAAATATTATAAATTAATTAAGCTTACCTACCCTATCTCAACCATCACCATTGGATTCACTGTCATCAACATTGATAATCAATTTGGTCGGACTCGTTATATAAGAATTTTCTTCTTTGATAACATGTTTGATTTTTGTCTGCCAATCATCAGCTGAACTTTTGTTAATTTCTTCTTTTACCAAATTTGCTATCAACCCATCAAATTTGGGAAACACGTTATAACGCCTTATTCTTTTTTAATTTGTCCCCAAATTAATTCTGTGGGGTTAAATACACAAAAATAGGGCGGAAGGCGCAATACCTCGTGGCCCCTTTTTGATGCCATTTCATCAATAAAAAGTTTTATAATATATATGTAAAGATGCCCAAACGATATGTACAAATGTTTAGAAGTGTCATTTCAAGTTGACATTTTTACTTGATTCCTTTTTCAAGTTAGAAAAATGGCGTCGAATGATGTAATTCCTGCTGGAATAAAAGTTGTTAATAAGCTAATTGTGGATGGATTACTAAAAATCAGAGAAAAAATTTCAAGTTGAAATTTTTATACAAAATAACCTCACAATTAGAACCCTCCGTGGATGGTTCACACTAGCGTCAGCGTCTATTTGATATTTGAGGTATTTTTTTGTAAAATAAAGTGTAGAATTTTTTCTCTGATTTTTAGGAATCCATCCACAATTAGCTGATTTACAACTTTTATTCCAGCAGGAATCACATCATTTGACGCAATTTTTGTAACTTGAAACAGGAATCATTTAAATAAAAATGTCAACTTGAAATGACTTGAATCAAATATTGAAATAGTATGAACGTTCACTTGAATTCAGGTTACTCCTTTCAAGTTACTTGAATTCAAGTATTTTGTAAAGTCTGAACGCCGCTTTATAGAAATTAAAATGTAAATTCATATTAAAGAAAGTTAATCAATATAGAAATTTTACGCAAATTACCCCTAACGATCTCCAGCTAAGTTGGTTATTGAATCTTTGCACAGTGGTCCTAATAGCCAAAATATCATTTTATTTTTATGTATATGGATAGTGTACGGTGTTTTCGACATTAAAGTACTCAAAAATGTCCAGATCAATTAGCATTTCTTCTATTGGCGGTATCCTTTGCTGTTTTTATAGCGTTTTTTCTTTCTCATAAAGCGGTGGGTTCTACTATACTAATTGTGATAAAAATTTAATTTTACTGTCAATTAACAAACTTTTATAGTTGTCTTACGGAGACAATTTCTGTTTCTACGCTTGCGAAAAACTTTCTACCGCTATGAAGGCCCAATATTGCTTTCTTCCAAAACAATTAACATTTTATTTACACAGCTCAGCTTAGATTTAGATACAGACAGCAAGCAAGTGTTAAATATCTGAAAGCTACAACAAATACTCCGGCATTGAGTCGCTTTAATTTTCATTCGGTACGAAAGGAAAGTAGTTGACAAAGCCGAGAAAATAACAGTTCTACCGAGCTCTAAAATAACTTAAATTCCTCATCGTTTTAATCACTTCTGGTCGGGAAACAGATAAAGAAACTCTTTATTTAGTCCGGGAGCAAATTTAATTTCTCCTAGCTCTCATATTGTACATTTTTTTTATCTGATATCTTTTGCAAAACTATAAAACAGAATTGAGAATTATTAAAAATTACAATATTTACAATCGACATTTTTAAATTCATTTATGTATCTTTTTAAACGTACATACAACCCCTGTTTTTAAATAAATTATTTTTGTATTTCATATCCTCTTCGAAAATTTAAAATAACATTCCCTCAAGCAATTTTATACTAAATAAAAATGCTGTTAGTATTTTAACCTTCTTCAGATCTACAAAACTATTTAAGAAAACATTAAAGACATTTCAGAATTCACAACAATGTTAGAATTAGTCACAGCTGTGAGTAAAAATAATTATAAATAAAGAATTTAGTCATTCTGAAATGTTCT
The DNA here is from genome assembly GCA_949320105.2 of Crepidodera aurea. Taxonomy (NCBI): domain Eukaryota; kingdom Metazoa; phylum Arthropoda; class Insecta; order Coleoptera; family Chrysomelidae; genus Crepidodera; species Crepidodera aurea. The sequence continues at coordinate 2,381,425 of OX439475.1, read as the reverse complement.
TAAGATTTTGTATAGCCCTCAAGAAGATGGAAATACTGGACACAATGACACAAACGCTCTTTTAACTAACTCAAAATAGCTCATAATAACCCAAATTCTAAACAGTTAATTTATTAACTTCCTAATAATAGTTACTTAATCAATAGTTTCGTCTTCAAAGAGCTGTTTTCAGTTTTAAAAATTCCACTAGTAAAAAATCGCTTACTATGGATTACAATTTCAATACTACAATTTATTTAAAAAATTACTCAATTTTTAAATATATTCGTGTCCGAATTTAATTGCTAACATGCCTATTGCTTTGGCCCCTTAACTATTATTATAATACCTGGTAGACAATATGCAGGGAGATGAAGGCTTGTGAGCCTTGTGGAAACAATAAAGTGGAATTCTCTAATGTCATCTTATTCTGTTTGTCTTTCCTTTCTTCGGCTTTTAATATCCAGTACCGCCGAAATCAGCCCTTCCAGAACAAAATGGCGACGTCTCTGAAATAAAAGAAATTCGAACGGTGGAATGACCTTAATCTGGAAGTGGAAATTATAGAAAAGGCAGGTAGGCTTTCTTCAGGAAAGATTATCTGTTTGTTTATGGTCTATAGGACAATACCGGAAAAAAATCTCGATTAGAAGAGTGCTGAAGTAAGAATACGTCAAATCCGTAGTTTAGATTTATGCGAGTATCGTTTGTTTCATTTTATTGTCTCTATTACGAATTTTTCCCGATTCAATTTTCTTTCTTTGCTTATATAACGTTGAACTTGCATATTTTATCCATATAAGTAGGTGTATGAATGCATTAAGCGTAAGTTATTATATATGATACACCATAGAGGCAAAACGGGCCATACACGTCAAGTTTTATGATAAAAACTGTACGGAAGAAGAAAATTACATTTCCAATTCATGAAGTGGTAAAAGCATATCGTTGGAAAAGCGTCTCTAACAATGCTGTTTATCTCGGTAAACTTGAGAAATTCTTTAAAATAATAATAATAATCGGGTGAAGACGAATTAATTTTAAAAAAGGAATTAAACGATTTTTTTTTCGTGCATTGGGATTTTATTTAAAAAAATTGGAATACTTTTTGTCAAAGAATATCGTTAAAATAGTATATTGTGCAACACTCGTGTGTTTGCGGCACTCGCCCTTCAGGCTCGTGCCACAAACTTTCACACTCGTGAGAAAAGTTGAACTTTCCCCACGTGTTTCACACTATACTTTTTCTACAACTGCACAAATTTAAAGAATACGAGTAATGTAACTTGTAACTTAATATTTATTTTTATGGTTAGCAAAACTAAAATAACATGAAAGTATCCTACCTCTTAACAGTTGAGTAATTTTTTTAATTTTATTTTTGTATTTCTTCTCCATTTCATAAATTTTTCGTATGCCAATTCAAACTTTTTTCTTGAAATTATCGGCAACAAATCTAACGTTATTTTTGCGGCTCTTTCCAATATCTCTGACCTAGTATTATCAAAATCGTCACTACTGTCATTACCCATATTATTTATTATAAATAAGTATGTCTCATTACAATAATATTTAATGAAAATTGCGATTTTTATCAAAGCACGAATGAAAATTACCTTAGGAATTTAAAAAACTTCTATAATCTGACAGTTGTGACAACTATTTAAAGCTGAACAGCAGCCTACTAAGTTTTTGTCGATTTTTGTTGATTCTCCATATAAATGTATGTGGTAGGAGCAATACATGGTTTTGAAATGAAGTAAGCTATGAGAAATTCGCTACTTTTCATAGCAGTTGTAGAAAAAAAATTTTTGAACATCGCAAAAAAAGTCAAATTCTGTCGACAAACAAATATTGTGGCAAGGGGTAAACCGCGAGTTAAATCTTTGTACACTAATGGATTTTTGTTATAAAAATGGCCACTAATGGCTAGTAATGGCTCACTATTGGCTAGTTATGGCCGAGTAATGGCTACTAATGGACGAGGTCTGTACAGGGTGTCCCAAATTGGTGCGTTTTGCAGGGTATCTCGTAAACTAGAAGAGACAGAAGAAAAGCAGTTAAGATGTTATGACTTCTTTTTTTGTTAAAGTAACGATAGCCTAATTAAATTTTTAGTAACTCCCTGCGGTTGGAAGATACAGGGCGATTATTGAAAACTGTCGAAAACTACAAGGTACTATAACTTCTTATAGTCTATTTTTATGTATGAGAGAGTATTAAAATAATAAAGCGTTCGTAATCCATAGGCGTACCACTTCTTTTAGTAGACAGTTAAAATATTTTGTGAAGTTATACCTCGAGTATTTTCGTATGAAATAACCTTTGTATAAATATAATAAATATATCGGGTGTACACTTATATTTTCACCTAATTAACCTGCTTATAACTTCTAAACAGCTGAAGGTAAAAAAGTGCAATTTTTTCTAAAATATTTTATTTTTCCACAAGGTATGTTAAGAACATTGTGTCAAACGGGTTATGTAGGTATAAGGGTTTAAACTTTGACTTTTAAACAACGTTACGTTCATAAATAATAATTTTAATATAAAAACTACTTCTTACCTACAAATCCAAATCAGAATCGAAATCAGAAGATGAACTGTCGCAACCAATATTTACAATGAGTGGCTCGATCATTTCATCAGTAATATTGTCCAACTTCCACATTTTCTCTTCTTCTTTAATCGTATGATTTACTGCCTTTTCCCAGTTTTCAGGCTTCACATTATTTACAGCCTCCAAAAACAACTGTTTAATATCACTCATTTTAAAAGAATTATTTTTTCTTGAAACTTCTCCCTTTATCTGTGCCCATATCAGTTCAATCGGGTTTACTTCGCAATGATATGGTGGTGATCTAACCACCGTCATCCCACGATTTTTTGCAATTTCATCAATTTCATATTTTTTTAATTTCTCTTTATGAAGGGGACACAAATGATACAGTTCTCTTCTCACAGAACCGGAATGGAACTTAATATTCTTTGAATTTAGCCAATTTAGCCAATCTTTCTTTAACCACTTGGTTGTGGGCATTTTTTCTGTAAGTCTCGAGTGATAACTTGCATTATCCATTACTATTATACAGTTCTGAGGAAGAAGATCTATCATTTGTTCGAACCACTCTTTAAAGACATCAGCATTCATGTCCTCATGGTAGTCACCGGTACGAGTAGATTCAAAAGTCAATAAACCACCTTTAACAAAACCGTTTGAACTACCGATGTGTACTATTATCAGTCTGCGCCCCTTTCCTGATGGTGGATTTAAACCAGTAGATAAATTATTTAAAAAAGCCTGTCTTCGACTTGTAACAGTTTCATCTTGCCAAAATTTATTTGATGTATGTCCCTCGTTGATCCATGTTTCATCTAAATAAAATATATTTCTTCTTTGGTTTCTCATTTCTTTTATAGTCCTTAGGTAATTTCTTCTCCATACTACAATATCGCTTCTTTCTATTAAAATAGACTTTCTGGAATGCTTTTTCCATAGAAAACCTATTTCTTTTAAAAGTTTCCATAGTGTGCTTCGACTCATTTCAGGGTAATCCTTATCATCTCGAATCGTGGCAAGAACTTTGTCTACTGTCGGAAATTCTTTTCTAAAGAAGAACGCATGCACTTTCCTTCGAAGTCTTTCTTTCAAATGATTTTCTATTTGAAATTTTGGTTTTCCTGGAGCTTTACGTGCTGTTTGAAACTCGCCACATTTCTCTTCTTTAACAACTCTGTAAATCGTAGATTTCCCAACACCAAGCGTACTACTAACTAATTCCACTGTGTCATCAACACTTTTACATAAATGTTTGTCTGTAAATGATTTAAAACAATTAAATATTAATGTTTTTTCATTAACTGTTAAAGGACCGATTTTTTGTCGTTTACGCGGTACTTCCAAATTTTCCATGATCACACTAGAATTCACAATAGACTGCACACTGCACCTTGCATGTTGCAACTAAACGACATTTAGTAAGCTGTCAAGAATACACAACTGGACCTCCTTACTAAGGGATTTATCTACTTATAATTCGATTACTGTAAGAAATTCTTGGAATTAAAATAAAACAAAATTGGCAAATAGGTACTTATTGAAAATAATCTTAAGATACGGCTATGTTATCTTTAATACACAGGGCTTTTGGCCTGTCTAAACCTTTTTCTATTGTTCTGTACAGCTTATGGTTATAAAAGACCAATAAAAGACGCAAAACTTGTATTAACTCGGGTACATTTATGACAATTTTAGGAAATATTTAGATTATTCCGTAAAAATATTTAAAATGACCGTACTAAGTTTTGCATTAGAAATGCTTTTTTATTACTCTCTCATGCATAAAAATAGACCATAATTAAGAAAAATATAAAAAAACGTTATAAAAACTTTTGATAGATATAATATTAAAGAGTTCAGTGGCGCACAGATTATTTTTTTAGGGGGCTCACTACGGAAATATAATGCAAACTTATGTTTTTTTAAATGGGACACCCCGTAAAAAATTGAACACTCAGTAACGAAATTTAACATTTTATTATAAGGATACTGATGTGCGACAATTTTATTTATCAAAATTATAATTAATAAAAAATAAAACCAGATTAAAAAAATAAAAACAATAAACTTATGAAACAACAAGAAACATTGTAACAACTAATCTACCTATGACTAATTTTATTAGAAAGGGAAAATTACATTAAATGTTCAAAATGTCCTCCGTTTTGTTGTTACCTTTTTCTTACTGATCTTACACAATTGAGTATGTGCACTGGCTTTATTTTTCTAAATGCGGCATGAATATTTTGTAATAAATCTTCCCTACTCTCGAGGTTAGTCTTGTAAATATTATTTTATGATTTTATTTTTGGTAATGCTGAATTGGTTGGAGATTATTTAAACGAAAAATTTTTAATCGATGAAAACGGAGAGCATTTTGAACATTTAATGTAATTTTCACATTCTAATAAAATTAGTTATAGGTAGATTAGTTGTTACAATGTTTCTTGTTGTTTCATAAGTTTATTATTTTTATTTTTTTGATCTGGTTTTATTTTTTATTAATTATAATTTTGATAAATAAAATTGTCACACATCAGTATCCTTATAATAAAATGTTAAATTTCGTTACTGAGTGTTCAATTTTTTAAGGGTGTTTCACCTGATAACATCCATAAATGGTTTATTTGCACTGTAGCTCCAACCATTGAAAATAGATATATAATATGTCATATCAGGTGAATGAGAATTAAAAAAGGAAACGAAAAACGTCAAAATATACAGGGTGTCCCATTTAAAAAAACATAAGTTTGCATTATATTTCCTTAGTGAGCCCCCTAAAAAAAATAATCTGTGCGCCACTGAACTCTTTAATATTATATCTATCAAAAGTTTTTATAACGTTTTTTTATATTTTTCTTAATTAAGAAGTTATAGTACCTTGTAGTTTTCGACAGTTTTCAATAATCGCCCTGTATCTTCCAACTGCAGGGAGTTACTAAAGATTTAATTAGGCTATCGTTACTTTAACAAAAAAAGAAGTCGTAACATCTTAACTGCTTTTCTTCTATCTCTTCTAGTTTACGAGATACCCTGCAAAACTCACCAATTTGGGACACCCTGTACATCAAAATGAACCTCGCGGTTTACCCCTCGGCTTGAAGCTTTTCACAAATATTTGTATTGATAATTTCAAGAAAAGTTTTCAAATCAGCGGCAAAAAGTAAGAATTTGCAATGCTGAAAAACGAGACCAATATCGTTGATAAATAGATTAAAAAGAAGAGGACCAAGGTAGCCACATTGATTGCCAATTTTGCAATTTGACTAGCTCAGTGCAAAATTTGTGATCGAGGTGTTTTGCGTGATAATTATAGGATGAGAACTTGGGAATTTATAGCACTTGGGAATTTATAGCATTTGTGCTTCAACTTCTAATATCCAAGCTATTTAATTTAAGGGTGGTCTTGCCCTCCATTACCTACGCCTCTCTGGTGTGGTGGCCAAAGACGCATCAGAGAGGAGGCATTACAAGACTAAGCAAGGTGCAAAGACTGGCATGTCTTGGAATCACGGGGGCAATAAAGTCAACGTCTACTCTAGCGATGGAGACACTATTGGGATTGCCTTCTCTCCACTTTGTGGTACAAGGGGAGGCAAGGCTTGGTGCCCTCAGACTACAGAACACACAAACCAATATGAACGTTGGGACTGGACATATGAGTATCGTCGGAATAGTGACCGGGGACGTACTAGGGACGAGAACAGATCATATTCCGAAAAGATACGACTTCAACAACCCAATCAAAGTAGTGGTGCCAGATAGAACTGAATGGAACGACTCACAGCTCAGAAACATTCTACAGGGGAAAATCTGGTACACAGATGGATCCAAGACTGAGAATAGAGCGGGCTCGGGTGTGTTCTCTAGGAACCCGCAGACTGGCATCAGCTACTCATTGGGTACTCACACTTCTGTCTTTCAGGCAGAGGTATATGCTATTCTCCAATGCGCGAGGGAGAATAACAGGAGAGATATAGCTAACGCGCGTATTAATATTCTATCAGACAGTCAAGCGGCACTCAAGGCCTTGTGCAGCAAGGAAGTGACGTCGAGACTGGTATGGGACTGCAAAAAGGAACTGAGATCGCTGGCAGACCATAATCACGTCAAACTGATATGGGTGCCAGGACATCAGGGAATTGCAGGTAACGAGAAAGCAGACGAACTCGCAAGAAGAGGCTCGGAAAACCCCCCAAACCATGGACGGACACTAGAGGTACCAAAGCGTACAGCAAGAGTGTCTGTAATAAACTGGATCTGGGACAAACATAAAAATTACTGGGAAAACGTCCCGGGAAACAAACACGGGAAAGAATACATCAAAGGACCGTGCCACAAAAGAGCGGCAGACCTATTAAAGATGAACAGGAGCCAGCTGAAAACAGTTACGGGACTCCTTACTGCCCACGCGCCAGTTAAGGGGCACCTCAACAAGATGGGACTGTACAATGGTGACCTTACCTGCAGACTGTGCGGTAAGGAAACAGAAACAGTGACACATATACTGTGTAGATGCGAGGCACTGGACCGCAAAAGACAGCAAATTTTTGGGCAGCCAATAGGTGACCCAGAACTATACAACTCCCACTCAGTACAGGACCTGTACAAGCTTGTAGGGAAGATACAATGGGCCGACAGGCCTAAGTGTCACCGGAGGCTTCGGTCAGACGGACCCAACCAGGGGGTGAAGTTTTTTAGTGAGTATGCTTTGAAAGGAGAGTCTCACAGTAGACCTTGAGATTTTAGGCTCATAACTTCCCCATAAAGGGTTTTCCTTCACCTCCGCAAAAAAAAAAAAAAGGGTGTATATGAATCAAGTATTTTCGCTATGTCATAGCGGCAACGTTGTGAAGTGTTGCCAACCTTTAACAGTTAATTTCTTGTACATCTTCTTTATACTTTTATTATAATCCATATAAAAACAAGAAATTACTCCCTTTCTATATTTTTTTTAGTCCGTAAGAAAAAATATCCTTTTTCCTAATTAGTAACACCCGCAATATTTTCACAATGCGCCATAAATGTTAAACTTTTTTCTAGTCACGCCTTCCTCTCTTATTTTCCTTAGGTAACGACTTTGTTGCCGAACGAACTTTGTTTCATATGTTCATTGTGTGTGATTTGCTTGTTATTCTAACATCGTACAACGTAACATTGTTTAGTGTTTGGTCAATTCATTTGAGATTTTGTCATAGCGAATTGCCGGCGGCTGTCCAGCGGCGTACCACTATGCCGTTTATTGAAACTTTTAGGGTCATTATGCCACTTAAATATAAAGAAAAAGACGATTTAACTGTGGTATACACAGGCGCTCGCTTTCTAAAATCGGTATGGGTGCTTACCCAAAGGCAGCATAAAATAGCTCCATAATCAGCCACTTTGAGGAGAAGATATTTCATGCCCTGCAATGAAGAAATTAAAGTTTTTATAGATTTATTACCAATATAAAAGCCTATTTATTATTTAAATCCAAATTTCGTAAGTGAAATTCCAGTTACTGACGGTCTTCATCCTTACATACTGAAGCATTGTTATTCGAAACTAGTAGCCCATTATTTTAATATAAAAATATCCGTAAAACTGCTAACGCCCCCTTCCATCATATGTCAATTGTCATCTGTCAACAGTCACCTGCCAACTGTCATCTGTTGGCTGTCCGCTGTCAACTGTGATCTATCAACTGTCATATGTCAACTCTCTCCCCGATTTGAATCGCTTACTGCAGAAAGGCATCATTTCCAATGTTTTACGAAAATGGTTTTATTTTATTAAAATTGTATTTAGGAACAATACGCATCTTTTATTGCAGAAAGGAAACACGTCCACACAATAGTCTAGCTATAGCATCGCCTTTAATATTACGTTTACCGCAGAAAGCAATCTAGTCCAGGACCTGTTACAATTTTAATAAAAAAAACCATTTTCGTAAAACATTGGATATGATGCCTTTCTGCAGTTAGCGATTCATTTATTCTTGGTGCCACGACCAAAAATGTATTTAGGCTTTCAAAACCAAAACCAGCCACGCTCAGCACTGTCCCATAAGATTGTGGCTATATTAGTCATAAGTTTTTGTTGGTCAAACATCATTTCTAAGACTATCTTACTATATTTGTAAAAATTTTGTATTCCAATGATAACTTAACACAGCTTTTATTTAATTGAGTTCAAATAGAGGATTCAATCAAGCTCCAAACATGGCTCTGGTATACACAACTAATTGAATTGACTGGGACTGGAATTCCCCGTAATTCAAAGTACGCGAACCAGATCAGTGCATTCCAAACATCGCCGTCACTCTACTTGCTGTTTTGTTCACCTCCTTATATCGTTTCTCTCTATTTTTGACCATCTTCTTATATGTTCTTTCTTCCATCATTCCTACTTCTGTCTATTTAATCAATGGTGAAGCAATATTAAATGTTTCAACCTTTTCTTTTCCCTCTTCATCTTCAGCTATTCCTTGTCCTGATTTTCATTACATTTCCGTTTTCTTTATATATTAAAAATTATCCTGATAAATTAAATAATAGATATTTTGAAACGGTCTTAAATCATCGAGATCTGAAGGTGACTCCAGCAGCTTTCTCACCCCAAATGATCCATAATCTAATTAAAGAGACAAAACCATAATTAGTCTTGGTTTATGAGTCGCGCCCTAACTACCTATAAAGACAAAAATCGTAATTCAGCCAAATAATTTGGAAAGGGCTAATGAAAAGTCAAGTGTCTGGCATATTTATTAATGCCCCAGGTTTCCATATCTCGAGTTTGTAATCAACCAGACAACTTTAGGGCCGAACCGGGAATGGTGCGAAACTTTATTGGAAAGAGAGTATAAACTTTACCAAGTGCGAAGAAAAATTCAAGTATGGGGTAAGAAAACTGTATTTTTAAATAAATTTTTATCTATCCCCTGAGATTTATAGCGCATTTGTAATAATCTGTTACTTATGATTTTAATTTGTGTTAATTTTGATTTTTTTTCTCTAAAAATATATTTTTGGTTCGATTTTGGAAGTGATAAATGATTTTTTTTTTGAAAATATAAAATTGGAAAAGTACAAGAAAAAAGTTTTTCATTTATATAACTCATAGTGGCTTTGTACTTCAAATACTCTTCTTTATGGATATTAAAACCACTTATTTTATTAAAAAGTTTTTAATTTTTGACGTTTTAAAAATGACATAACAAAATATATTTTGTTCGATTTTTCAAACAAAAATATCCCTATTCTGGACCTACAAAATTTTTTGATTTAACAAACCGAGTTTCAATATTAAGTCTAGCATAGACATACGAATATTTAACTCGGAAAATGGTGATATTAAAAAATATAAATAATTTCTAAATTTTTTGACGATTTTTTTATTTTCTTAAAAGGAAAATAAACGCCCAGACCTTAGAAATGCACACAGAAAGATAATTCTTGACGGGAAATTGATCGACGTTATTGGAATTCGAAAATAAAAAGTCCTATTTATTGTCACTTTTTAAAATTAAATTATATTTGGTACCACTTCGGTAGAGTTAATTTTTCATCATTATTTTCTCGAAATTCCAGGCAAATTCGTCAGAACTGCTTAAATATTCCGTCGCCCTAAATGAATCATACGTTTCGGCAAAAAGACACAGTTTAGGTGTGTGTTTCAATCGCGAGGCGTCGCGACGCGTAAAAGCTTCAACAGCGTCGTTTTACTGACATCGGCATCGGCACCCCAAATTGCCGTTTACAGTAGACATTATTCCGGAATACATTTTGTATTAATATATTTAAAATGAAAACGCAAACGAAGGAAATACTGCTGAGTCTGCCGACAACTTTTGAATTAAATTATTATTCAAATGAAAAGGCAACGATGGCAGGGACAGGGCGAGAGAAAGATAGAGGAGGACACTGTAAAAAATCAAACGAATTTTTCATAGAAATTTCATATTTCATGATTATTAAAGATCATCTGTAAGACCTTAAATTCATCAAAATCAGTCATCTAAGCAAGAAATCAATGAATTTTAAAATGTTAGATATCGATAATTATCAATTATCTATCTATCTATCTGTGATGGGGGTGTCAATACACTGCGACCTATAAGATCTATTGTGCCCCCTACTGCTGCCCAATCGTTGAGGATGTCTCAACGATTAGAGCAGTTCCTCCAGTCCTATTGCTTTCAAAAAGTTCAGGATGTCGGTAGGCTTCAGGTTAGGTAGATCTTCCTCTTCTATTTGATATTCTCCGAGGTATCGTACCCTTGGATTTTGCAGCGTAAAGCATTCTGAGAGGTTTCCTCCTCTTCCTCGCAGAATCTGCATTCTTCTTTGTCTACTAATCGGAGTTTAGGTGGCCTCTCAGACGGCAGTGCCCTGTTAGGATACCCGTTAGTATTCTGAGCTTATTTTTACTTTTACTGACGCAGTCGTCAGATCTCTTCTGGTTGTAGTTTCCCAGTAGTGTCTTGGCCTGCCTCATTCCTTGTAGTCCTATCCAGTATTGGCATCTTTTGTTATTTACTTCTTTTCCAAGTTCATCAAGTATTGTACTGGTGCTTATTCCGCAGAAGGGTTCAGGTCCCAGAAATGCTGTTTCAGCCCCTTTTTTTGCGAGTATGTCTGCTATTTCATTACCCTCCACTCCAGTGTGTCCCGGAACCCATAGGAGGGTAACAGTGTTATTCTTGCCCAGTTCGTTTAGATTCTCTAGGCACTCCCAAACCATCTGGGAGTTGATTTCGTGGGAGTTCAAAGCATCAATGGCTGCTTGGCTGTCTGACATGATGATGATCTCTTGTCTGCGAAAATTTCTTTCTATGTTGAACATTTTCCGATGGCGTATATTTCAGCTTGGAAAATGCTCGGAGATTTGCCTAAACTTTCAGAATATTTGGTTCCAGGCCCATATACTCCTATTCCTGTTCCTTCTGTTGTTCTAGAACCATCTGTGTACCATTTAATGGCACTTCTCTTGAGTTTTGGGATGGTATCTTTGTCCCATTCGCTTTTGTTACTTAGCTTTGTGTTGAATTCTTTCACAAAGCTAAACTTCTTTGTCATCTCATCTTGGGGCATGTCCCAGGTTTGATGATTTCCAGGAAGGAGTCGAAACTTGCGTTTAGTTGATCCTTCTCTGGTCATTCTGTAGGTCAATTAACTTTCTTATGACTCTTTCAAATGATCCAAAGACTAAATCAGTATTTTGTGCATTCATCAGTCAAGGACTTTTGATCATTTTAAAAGATCATCATCAGGACTACAGGTCTTCTACATGTACATTAAAAAATGAAATTGGAAAACTATCAGCACTCAAAAATTTATCTTTTATTTAATTGTTATTTATCCAGAATAAAATTGCAAAAAGAATCAAACATTTCACATAGAAGGACTAAAGTTTAAAATACCTTTGTATATAAGGTGTCTCATTAAAAAAAGTATGTCTTAAAAGCTATTGCTCATCCTGTTAATGAACATTTTGCCTAATAATGACTATTGTGCTATTCGCAAACGCGTAGCCTCCTGTTCAATTAGTGATAATGTTTTTTTCAAAAAATACGTGTTTTTATGAAATTTGGCACATAATTTAAGACGATATCTAGGTCATTAAGGTATTTGGACGTCTAATATTACGATTACGCATGTCTCTTTTGAATAACTTCAAGTACGGAGGCGTAGGAGTGTCTAAACTTCTAAAAACTAAATATATTAATAAATTATATGGTATTTAAATATAGCGTTAATTTGAAACCAACCGAGCTCGTTAATTTTCTTTGAAACGCGATCATACTTCTTTAGAATATAGAGAAATGTTCAATTTTCTGTATATCACTTCTTCATTAAAGCCAAATCTCTTTCCCTGAGCATTCTTTTTTTTTTAATGATAAACATTGATTTCTCCGGTCTGAGATGCACATTTTTCGCGCGTTCTAAACCTCAAGTCCTGAGAAGATCTGCACAAACACTTTGCTTCTCTACAGGAGAGTATGCTGCACCAGTATGGTGCCGATCTGAACATGTAAAACAGGTTGACGTTGCTCTCAATCAAACCTGTAGAATCTATAGAGCGGCAGATTTCTCGACACCAACCGAACGCAGAAAAGGCATTGAACATGTTGAAAAAGTTTAAGCAAGTGTTTGATGAGCGCCATATCCTACACGGACATCAAGAACCAATGAGGAGACTAAAATCCAGAAACAGTTTCCTTCAGTCTGCTCCACTGGACCCACCAGATAATTTGGAACTTCCCTCATCAGGCTCTACCATGGACTGGAAAACCTGGAAAACATTAAACCGAATAAGAACAGGAGTGGCACCGGTGAAAAAGAAAATGATCAGATGGGGGATAGAGGAAGATCAATCAAACCTTTGCGACTGTGGCGAAGTGCAGGATGAGATGCATGCTGTACCCTGCGACGTGTTCCATGATATGTGGATTGCTAACGGTATTAACGTAGCCCGCTACTGGGCTGAAAGATTTTAGGAGATTCGGACTCGAAAAAGTAAAAGCAAAAGTAGAGGCTTGCAGACTTGTTTCATTGTATGCACCTTTATTTCGTATGTTTTTTTCGAGCTTTGCTTATTTTTTCGAGCCACGTTTATTTGCGTTGGATTTTTTGTAGTGTAGGAAAAACCGCAGCCATAGCCAGCAGAATCTGGTCCCGGAAAAAGAAGATGTATTTTACGCTTCCCCTGTCATTTCCTGCATAGCTTTACGCTGACCGCAAACGCTTGCCGAAATTACATTTGAATAAAAATGGTGCTACGGCTGCCGACTATTTTCGGTATTTTTTTCCTATTTTTCGATTTTGAGGATAATACCCCAGGCCCATCGAAAGTGAATTTCTGATGAATGGAAATTGCTATTTTAGACTTTTTACTTTTTTCTTTCTTATGTATTATTTTATAATATTTGCTCATAGGTGATGGTGTCATAATCAGTATAACATATTTTTTTAAAGAATTTTTGGGAAATAAATGAAGTTTCTCTTACAGAAAATTCACAAACTCGCTCAAAGCAGAATAAATCCATTGGAAATAAAAAAAGAAAGTAATTTTGTATTTGGAAATGTTTTAAAATATTAAAATTTTCGGGTTAATGCAAAATAATATTTTGCAAAAAATTATAATTAACAAAATTAGAAGTAACCAAATCAACGAAATAGCTATTTGTTGAACCAGGCTTTGCTGCCGAGGGCCCGTAGGGCAAATGCACAGGAGGGAAAAGACACTTTACTGCAGTATAATAAATAGTACATTACGTAATATGTGTTGTAAATAGCATTTTACGCACGAATGGAAAAATTGCGCACGAAGCCGCGTAGCGGCGAGTGCGTAATTTCATAAATGCGTAATTGCTTTACAACACGCATTACGTACTATACTTTACCTACGGTCATATACAGTGTGCCAAAAGTCTGGACTTAGTTATTGCATCTTTAGATTTTTTTAACAATTTTATTTCGAACAATTTTACAAAATTATAGGATAATTCGTTTTATTTATTAACATTGAAACTTTATTGAAACTTTGAAACTTTATTGAAACTTACCAAACAACTGTTTGGTACATTAACAAATTGTTACATACCTATTAAAAATTGTTACATATACTTAAGTACAGGTTGGTAATAGAAATTACAATTTAAAATTAAACAAAGATACTAGTAAAAAAAAATAAATACTATATCCCAGCAATTTATACAACAAATACAATTTTATTAAAATTTTAAATACATTCAATAATTAAAAGTAAATTTATTGAAAATTTATTAAATATTTATAAATATGCTCCGCTAATAGCAACCTGTAAGAATGTAAGAATTTTTATAAACAATCAATTTACAATTTACCATTAGGAACATTATAATTGTTTATGGTTACTGAACAATTATTAAATATATTGGATGTATTTCGATTTGTTGAGTCATAAGTCATTGTAAAATTTTAATGTTGCGGTTGTATTTTGTAAAATAGCGGAGGATATTCGAGATGAAGTAAGTTCTTTGTTTTTTAATGAATCGTCAACATATCCTTCCGCTACTGAAGACGATTTGCAGCCACCATGTCTCTTTAAATCCAAGAGATCCCCGCCAGCGTCAACTAAAATAGTTGCTGAAGATCTTCGGAAACAGTATCCTGTGTAGCAATTAGGATTTTCTAGTTTAAGAAATGTTGCAATATCTTTTGGTATACTGCCTAATTTGTTTATCCCAACGAATTGTTTGGTGCATTTTCCATTTGTATATTTTATAAAAAATGGTAAATTTTCTTTTAGTACCGTCTTGCGTATAGTGTAATATTTTTTGATTCTAGAATAAAAATGGTCAGAGATCACAAAAGAACGTTGAATGTTGGTTTTTGTATTTGGAATTTGAATAATGAAGGATTTTCCTGTGTCCTCAACATTATCAATTTTCATATCTCTCAGTTCCTGTTTTCGGCATGCATCAATAGCATTAGTGGACATGTTTTACCTTCATAAACAAGTACTGATTGTCTTGGAACTTGGAACTTGGAATAGGCTTCTATATTTATGTTGTTTTTATGTTTAGAGTCGATCTAAGCATTGAATAAAAGGGCCATAGAGAGCTAGGTTTCATTTTTTCCGATAGATGTTGAAAATATGCTACCAAAACATTTTCGGAGAAAGAATTCACCTTATTTTTTAGTCTCCAGTCCATGAATCTACTGTAACAATTTTCGTAGCGTTCGCGGGATTTACTTGGCAGTAAATTATTCGTTGCCATTTTTGCCATTTCCATGACGTTGGGAGGAGTTAAATTTTCGTTTTCACTATCACCTGACATATTCATATCTTATAATTATTATCTAAAACTTATTTGTCTTTCAAAAAGTTTGTTTTTATTATTTTGATTTTGACAGTTGCTATGGTTACGGTGATGACGGGCGGTTACGCAATTAGTACCTACTTATAGTTGCCCTTCTAAATAACCGTTTTTATTTCTAAAGAAATGCCATTCATATATATTTTTTATACATTATTTTTCTACAGATAAGATAACGATTTATAAAAACACTTTCTTCTTCAAGGAATAGGCCAGTAAGTTAAAACGATCAAAACAATTTGTCCAACTTATTTTGAAGGCAACTATATGTATAAACTGTGCGTTTTGTTTACCAAAACCGTGCGTTTTGTTTACGGTAAACAAATCGCACGGGTTTGTGTTTTACCGTGCGTCATGAGCTATTTACTGAGGCTGTATGTCGTGTGTTTTTACCTGTTTTCTATAGTGGCCGTAGGTAAAACATTTTTTCTAACACTTCCAGCATAAAACCACCAATTAATAATAAAGAATATAGTGTTACAATTATATTCAGGGATCTTATATTATACAACAAAGCTAAAATTGCCATTAGATTAAAAAATAAAATAAAAATAAAATTCAAACCCAGTTAATCTAGTTGTTTTGACGTCTATATTCATTTATTTCATTTTTACGGAGGAAAAGAGCCACTTTTAACCCTAAAATTAGGGAGGAAAAGTCACTTTTCAAAGGAAACATTAGAATAACAGTTTTTGATGACATTTTTTGATACAAAATATTTGTCATAAAAATCTAGATAATCAATTTAGTTCATTTAAAACATGTGGTGGTGTTAAATTCAACGAAAACAAAATTTCTTCTCACAGTTTTTAGGGACAAAATGTATTTAAAAGTTAATTAAAAAATGAATATTTAAAAAAAAATTATGAATTACTTTCTTATAATTGTCCTTGATATTGAGATTAAATTTGATATTTTCCTATTCAAATATAAATATTTTATTATTATAAAAGAAAATATTCTCGTATGCGAACCGCCTCCAATTGCCGGGACGTATGTAAAAAAGAAAACTCCTTCGCACAAAGGCGAAAGGTTCAAATTGTAATTACCTTCCCGGGAGATTCATTAATCACCAACTCCAGTAATTGCATTCCCTAAGTTTGTACATACGTATTATAGCGCGCTCCGGATCCCCTCCAGTTCTTAGCTGTTAGCTCTCGGGCAAAAACAAACTAATACTGATCTGATAGCTCAACAAAAACCCTTACGAGGTTATTATTTCTTTAATTACTGACGTTAGAATTGTAGATTCGTCTATAGTCTGGGAAGTTATTCGCATAAGTTGTTAGTACATTTATGACTTTTTTGGCTATTTTATAGCACCTCAACGTATGCGCATGAGTTAATTCGAGCCCGATAAACAGGCCAAACTATGTACAATCGAGATAATTTGAGCGGCGTAATTTTCACACTCGAACATAGTAGAGAATTGAAAATAACAATATTAAAGCTTTAGCTAAAGAATTTTGTGATATACCACAGGTATATCGAGCACCCCGTATAGTGTATAATTATTATTGTTATGTTAATGTTAGGTTATTGCTATTGTATTTGTTATCAAGACATCGACTTGTGCGACAAGGTCGATCCTTGATCGTATATGAACGACCGGTAGATGCTCTTGACTAAAGGTCAATACATGTATATATATACCAAATTATTGTAGGCGTTAGTTTAGATATAATTAGATATACTGTAGATATAGATTAGATATAACCTAAGATTGGTTCATACCTATGGTAAGTCTTGTATCCATTATTAGGGGGTAATCCCCAAATTATAATTGTTGTTGTTTACAAAGAGTTTTACTTCCCTACGACATCAGTACATGGCACATGCCACAGATGTCACAATGTATATAAAGGCCATATTTTACGATTTAGTCGTGAAATATCTAATACTTGCAATGTTGAACTATGTGCTGCACTTCGAAATATATTGAATAATTAAAAAAATAAATACTTACTATAATTATTATTATTTCTTTTTTTTTTTCGGATTTTAGTTGGGATTGGGATCAGTGCATGTTGAAGAAAAAGCTATTATTTCCTTGCCAACGTTTCGAATTTAATTAAATTCGTCCTCAGCGCTCTGTAACAATGGTTTCTCAAATAACAAAATAGTTTGTACTTGTCACTTTGCATTATTATAATGAAATGTATTAAAAACGATTATGTAAGTAGTTCTTTTCGAGTTAAAATCCTTAAAGAAACAATTGTTACAGATCCCTGAGGATGAATATAATTAAATTCGAAACGTTGGCAAGGAAACAATAATTTTTTCTTTAACATACATTAAACTGAACTCCGAAAAAAATAGATTTTGGATCACCAATTTATTAAATTATTATTATTATTTCTGTTGAAGAAGTCTGTTAATAATATAGTAGATCTTATCGACCCCACTATACTAGTCGTTCAATTAGAGGAGGTTAAAATGTTGAATTCGCTTAGGAGTTCGCTATCTCTCGCAACTTTCTAACGGCTGCAACTTCCAGAGATGCGGTCGAAAAGTTACGATTTTGTTTCATTTAAATTAGGGCTGAGTTATCTCATCTCGCCTCTATATTTAGCGGAAAGAGAATAATTATCAGCTGTTCTAGTCGCTAATGGTTTACAATTTTCTTGGATTTTAGTTAAAAATTAGTTACGATTACACTGAGAAAAAAGGTTTGTATGTGTGTATGTATGTGTGTCAGGAGGATCTCAAAATCCACTCGTCAGAATTCAATGAAATTTTCAGGGTAGACTAATTTCTATCTAAATCGGCAAAAAATGCAGGTCTCATGTCTATGAAAATTCGATCTTCTGAGATATTTACAAGAAAAGTTAAGCTTTTAGTTTATTTCCTAGCAACGCAGACAACACAGAGATAATAATATAATAATAATCTTTATTCAATTCAATAAATACAATAATATATACAAATACAAATGAATAAAGCTGATAAGCGATAAGTGCTACTGCACTTGTTTCGCAGAAGAAAATATAATAATATAATAGTAAAATAACAATAAAAATGATATGAAGAAAAATATAATATACCGGGTGTATCAACGATGCGTGCGTGGAGGATAGCTGCTTCCCTTTTGAAGATAGGAAAAAATGTTTCAAATAAAAGTTGTAGATAGCAATGAAAGCTATGTTCCAAAAATAACTACCAACATACAGGGTGTCCCATAAATGTGTGACTTATCAAAGTTATGTTTTTTTAAATGAAACACCCTATATATTTTTACTCGATTGAATTCTTTCGGAAGAGTGCTTCTCAAAAATATAGGGTTGTATGGGTTTATACCAGGTGGTTCTGAAGTTATGGTCACATTTATGTCCCAAAATGGGTTCATTCAACACCAAATATCTCAAAATCAATAACTAGGAATAACAAAAAATTTTCACCAAATATCCTCGAAAATGGTGTATTTTGATTTGATATTCATACATTTACCGAATGGCAGTTTTCCCATACAGGGGCAACCAAAACTCGGGATCATTTTTTTCTCAGTTTTTTCAAATGGAACACCCTGTATATAGTGCCATACCAGAATAGTCAACACTATGAGTTTCCAGAAAATGTAGGGTTTGCCTACTTGATTTTCACCGGAAATACATCTAATTCTTAAGGAAAGTATGAAAAATGTCATAAAAGCAATAATGATATTTTTTTATTCAATGATGGACAAACATGGAACAAAATAATCTCAAAAAAATGTAAAAAACCGTCATTTTATAGTAGATGTTCAGACAATCACCCGTTTTGAGCTATGCATAAATTAAGTCTATCTACGACTTCAGTTATTTTCGAGAATATTTAAGTTGATCTGGCTGTCTCACTAAATTGGCGTGACAAAAACGAATTTACTTCCTTGAATAAAAATACTAGAAAATCTAAAATCCCCCTCCTACGTAATTACCAAATCGAAAAATAACAAAGATTGAATTTAATCAAGCAATATCTGTCGGAATTGCTTTTAACTGCTTTATCTCGGCATATAATCACTGGCAGAAATTTAATTAAACTTCCAATATGGCTCCCGAGCGGAGATAGGTAAGAAAAGCCGAGCTATAGGTATATATAGCTTGAGCGTTTGTTCTCAATTTTAAACCGATTACGAAAATTTTAGACCAAAGTTTAACTCCGGTAGGATACCGGCGAAATCGTTTTTCCTTTTTAAGTTGAGTTTCCTTAAGTACTGCGGTAATTTCGCCGCCTCCAAACCGAATTATTTTGGTTTTTAATTACTTACGACACGTAGCGGCAAAGATTGTTATCTCAAAATCTATAAGGTAGACGATACAATCGATCAAACCTTACAAATCGGTGCCTTCTTATAAAAACCTTTGAAATAAACTAGTGAAAATAAGGTGCATTAAAAAACCTGGAAGGTTTAACTCAGAAATCATATAGTTCGATAAGTATTCTCATGAAAACAATGGAGAAAGTAAATGATAATCATGTATCATTCAGGCAAAATCGCACCTTAAAATCATAAGAGCAACGTTTTTGTTTTTGTTCTTGTTTTTGTTCTTGTTTTTGTTCTTGTTTTTGTTCTTGTTTTTGTTCTTGTTTTTGTTCTTGTTTTTGTTCTTGTTTTTGTTCTTGTTTTTGTTCTTGTTTTTGTTCCTGTTTTTGTTCTTGTTTTTATTCTTGTTTTTGTTCTTGTTTTTGTTCTTGTTTTTGTTCCTGTTTTTGTTCTTGTTTTTGTTCTTGTTTTTGTTCTTGTTTTTGTTCTTGTTTTTGTTCTTGTTTTTGTTCTTGTTTTTGTTCTTGTTTTTGTTTTTGTTCTTGTTTTTGTTCTTGTTTTTGTTCTTGTTTTTATTCTTGTTTTTGTTCTTGTTTTTGTTCTTGTTTTTGTTTTTGTTTGTTACCTCTTAATTGTCACGGCTTGTAATGATCTCCTGTACTGTGCTTGCCCCGTAAATAAATAAATAAGAACTTACTGAAAGCTCTAGAATGATACACAGACGATTTGAAGATGAGAGTGAGTTGTGGGTTTAAATTATTAATCTTTAAAATCCCTTAGAAGCACGCTATTACACTTTGAACGCCAAAATTTAAAGAAATAGGTATACAAGATGCAAAATCGGGTAGTTTTCAAGCCATTATATTCTTTCCAAATTTCAGGTTTATCTAGAAGTGCAAATTGTTTCTAAAGCAGAATATCTAATTCTAATTTAGAAGATACCATTGATAACGAAAATTTCGATGCCACATCCAAAGAAGGAGATGCACTTCAGGAAAAGTTAGTGATTAAAAAAATTAACAGAAAACCATTTTTACACAAAAAAACGAACAAGTTTATAAAAATATTCACAGAGCTCCTAACCGGACAACGTTCTCGGAGATATCAACCCCTACTGCCCCCCTTTGGAGCCGCCGTTGGTTTCTTATACAAAATTCATTCTTCGTAAACCAAATTTTAATTTTTTTTTGTAGATTCTAGGTCCATTTATACCCTAAAAAACTCACTTTTTCTCTCAACAATGGCCCAAACATTTTTTTTTCGGTAATTTTAACATTGCCAATCGTTTCTTATACAAAATTGATTCTGCGTAAACCAAATTTTAATTTTTTTGAATTTTTTTGTAGATTCTAGGTCCATTTATACCCTAAAAACTCACTTTTTCTCTCAAAAATGGCCCAAACATTTTTTTTCGGTAATTTTGACATTACCAATCGTTTCTTATACAAAATTGATTCTGCGTAAACAAAATTTTAATTTTTTTGAATTTTTTTTGCAGATGCTAGGTCTATTTATACCCTAAAAAACTTACATTTTCTCTCAAAAATGGCCCAAACATTTTTTTTCGGTAATTTTGACATTGCCAATCGTTTCTTATACAGAATTGACTCTGCATAAATCAAATTTTAATTTTTTTGAATTTTTTTGTAGATTCTAGGTCCATTTATACCCTAAAAACTCACTTTTTCTTTCAAAAATGGCCTAAACATTTTTTTTTCGGTAATTTTGACATTGCCAATCGTTTCTTATACAAAATTGATTCTGCGTAAACCAAATTTTAATTTTTTTGAATTTTTTTGTAGATTCTAGGTCCATTTATACCCTAAAAACTCACTTTTTCTTTCAAAAATGGCCCAAACATTTTTTTTCGGTAATTTTGACATTACCAATCGTTTCTTATACAAAATTGATTCTGCGTAAACCAAATTTTAATTTTTTTGTATTTTTTGTAGATTCTAGGTCCATTTATACCCTAAAAACTCACTTTTTCTCTCAAAAATGGCCCAAACATTTTTTTTCGGTAATTTTGACATTGCCAATCGTTTTTTATACAAAATTGATTCTGCGTAAACCAAATTTTAATTTTTTTGAATTTTTTTTGTAGATTCTAGGTCCATTTATACCCTAAAAACTTACATTTTCTCTCAAAAATGGCCCAAACATTTTTTTTCGGTACTTTTGACATTGCCAATCGTTTCTTATTCAAAATTCATCTGAGTCAACAAAATTTTAATTTTTTTGAATTTTTTTTGCAGATTCTAGGTCCATTTATACCCTAAAAACTCACTTTTTCTCTCAAAAATGGCCCAAACATTTTTTTTCGATAATTTTGACATTGCCAATCGTTTCTTATACAAAATTGTTTCTGCGTAAACCAAATTTTAATTTTTTTGAATTTTTTTGTAGATTCTAGGTCCATTTATACCCTAAAAACTCACTTTTTCTCTCAAAAATGGCCCAAACATTTTTTTTCGGTAATTTTGACATTGCCAATCGTTTCTTATTCAAAATTCATCTGAGTAAACCAAATTTTAATTTTTTTGAATTTTTTGTAGATTCTAGGTCCATTTATACCCTAAAAACTCACTTTTTCTCTCAAAAATGGCCCAAACATTTTTTTTCGGTAATTTTGACATTACCAATCGTTTCTTATACAAAATTGATTCTGCGTAAACCAAATTTTATTTTTTTTGAATTTTTTGTAGATTCTAGGTCCATTTATACCCTAAAAATTCACTTTTTCTCTCAAAAATGGCCCAAACATTTTTTTTTCGATAATTTTGACATTGCCAATCGTTTCTTATACAAAATTGATTCTGCGTAAACCAAATTTTAATTTTTTTGAATTTTTTTGTAGATTCTAGGTCCATTTATACCCTAAAAACTCACTTTTTCTCTCAAAAATGGCCCAAACATTTTTTTTCGGTAATTTTGACATTACCAATCGTTTCTTATACAAAATTGATTCTGCGTAAACCAAATTTTAATTTTTTTGAATTTTTTGTAGGTTCTAGGTCCATTTATACCCTAAAAACTCACTTTTTCTCTCAAAAATGGCCCAAACATTTTTTTCGGTAATTTTGACATTACCAATCGTTTCTTATACAAAATTGATTCTGCGTAAACCAAATTTTAATTTTTTTGAATTTTTTGTAGATTCTAGGTCCATTTATACCCTAAAAAATCACTTTTTCTCTCAAAAATGGCCCAACCATTTTTTTTTTTTCGATAATTTTGACATTGCCAATCGTTTCTTATACAAAATTGATTCTGCGTAAACCAAATTTTAATTTTTTTGAATTTTTTTGTAGATTCTAGGTCCATTTATACCCTAAAAACTCACTTTTTCTCTCAGAAATGGCCCAAACATTTTTTTTCGGTAATTTTGACATTGCCAATCGTTTCTTATTCAAAATTCATCTGAGTAAACAAAATTTTAATTTTTTTGAATTTTTTTTGCAGATTCTAGGTCCATTTATACCCTAAAAACTCACTTTTTCTCTCAAAAATGGCCCAAACATTTTTTTTCGGTAATTTTGACATCGCCAATCGTTTCTTATACAAAACTGATTCTGCGTTAACCAAATTTTAATTTTTTTTTAATTTTTTTGTAGATTCTAGATCCGTTGGCCCAAACATGACAATTGCCCCTACTGCCCCCTCTTGGAGCAAAGTATTGAAGAGTTACAAACTTGGCGGAATAAAAAAGTCTCCTAAAATGAACTGATGTGATGATCTTTACGCCAATCCATACATACGCGTTTTATTCAGGCTATTATAAGCTTCTACTTTATTTTGACAAATAACACTTTCGTAACCATCCCGGAAATTCAAAGATCTTCTCAAATTGACCTCCAGATACATAAAGAACAAGTAAGATGTAGAATTAGGGACCAATTTGGTCCTCTGTCAAGTGTTTGGCGGATGTACAGAGAAGGGAGCCTCTAGAGAAATCAACTTAAGTTGTCTCATGTTGTCGGAGGAGAGACTTGTTAATTAGAATTTCTCCTAGATATGAATTTGATTACGAATTCGACAGAATGTTCCCTCGATTGTGATTAAAAAATTGTAATAAGTTTCAAATTGAAATATCAACAGTAATTTTGTAATCGGAAACAATAATTCAGCGAATACTTGAAGTTTGAGGAGTTCAAAATAATTAACCATCCAATTAAACCGAAATCGTGCAGAAATGCAGGAAACGCCAAAAAACAAATAGAAATTACACATCCGGAATTGTCCTCCACGTGGTACTTGTTCCTCTTTGCCACAGACATTGTTACAAACAAATTTATCCGTAGATGCAATTCCAAAATTTCGATATGAGTTTTATTCACTTGACGTATTAGCTGAAATTTCATTAAGCGGATTCCTGAAAGACCGAACAGCGCGAGAGAGATAGAGATTGAAACATCTTGAAGGTCATCCAAAAGCCGAAACCACTTTCTGGTCTGTGTTTAATTAATTAATAATTATTCTAGAAATTGAATTACGAGCTAATCGCTCAGTTGGGTTCAGTATATTAATTAATATTAAATTTCCAGACATATTCCAGTTATATTAAAGACAGTAGCGCAGGATTCTTCAGGAAGTGGTGCTGGCAAGTTAAGAATGTTCTATACCCATCAATTCTGTCAATTTCATACGTAACCTCGAAATCTTCGACCGTTACGTCTTCGCTGAACCCCCCTCTAAAGAAATTGTTAGGCAGCATGAAATACATCTGTGTATTTACGGTTGCATAGTTACCAATTCTCGGGTAAGGACGAGATCTAGACGTAGCATTTTCAGTCGTGGATGGAAATTAAGATTTCTATTGACATGAACACAACTTTATGCGATCTAGGGGTATTAATTTGAACTGATCGAAACGCGTAATGTTTGTTTATCTGAAGTTTAATATTTGAGCACTTGAATTTGAGCGCGAACGAAACTAATATGAGTAACTTGTATATAAACCTCTTTTCTATTAATTTTGCATACTAACTCACAGTTTTTATTCGGGACAACAGCTTAAGGGTATAGAACCCCCTTAATGACGTGGTTCGGGCATCTGGACTCTTCAATAAATTATAAATTAAAATATTTATTGTCCATTTTTTCTACCTTAATTGCAAATGGGTTGCAAATATATTTCTTCGTCAGTAATTTTTTGAAAATTTTATTTTTTAAGATTACAAAATTCTCTAAAATTACGGAATTATGCATCTTCCACCATTTTTTCTCGCAATAACCTGTTTTTCTTCCAAATTCAACCAAAAAAATATTTTTTGTTTTGTTTGTATATTTCTAGGCCAAGAAATCCTTAGAATGTTGCTCATATATTCCCACCGATTTTTTAACCCGCAGTAAAACGTTCCTTTTCCTTCACAACTAACATCGTTTTGTAGCAAAATCCGCCAAAAAATGGTCAAATAATGCGACCAAAAACCTTTACACATCATAAAACAAGATATCAAATACTATTAAACGAGCAAGGTTTGTATGTGTGTGTGTGTGTGTGTGTGTGTGTGTGTGTGTGTGTATGTGTGTGTGTCCAGAGGATCTCGAAATCCACTCGTCAGAATTCAATGAAACTTTCAGGGTAGACTAATTCCTATCTAAATCGACAGAAAATGTAGGTCTCATGTCTGTGAAAATTCGATCTTCCGAGATATTTACAAGAAAAGTTAAGCTTTTAGTTTTATTTCCTAGCAACGGCACATAATAATTACTTGTTTCTATAGTAATATATACTATAAAGGATAGATGAGTACAGTAAAAGTGGGGATATAACGTCACATTCCATAGGCGTACTTTGCAAAATAAGTTTCTATAATATAAATAAGGTCACAGCATATAAAATATATATACGCACTTCGTAGATTAAATTTTGAAGTTATATTATTTACAAAAAATAAAAATAAACTTTATGCATCCGACACTTTAACATTGAACGAATTAAATTTAACCAATAAATAACAAGGAGGATTATATGTTGGGATTAAACTTTTTTTAATCTCTTAAAAGTAACTCTTCAGTACTTACCTAAACTCAAAGATTAAAAAAAAAGTTAGTTCAAGAACTATCTTTAAAAGTCACTGTCTTCAATGTTCTCCAATGTTCTCTATTTATATCTGAAACTGCCTTCAAAAACAAATTTCGCAGATCAGCAAATTTAAATGTTTTATTGTTTTAAGAAACATAACCTTTTAATAATTGAGACCAGATCAGTTCAATGGAATTTAACACTGCGTGGTTCGGAGGCAATCTGAGAATTTTAATTCCTTTTTCTCTGGCCATCTCATCCATAATATACTTTTTGAATTTGTTTTTATGTTGCCTTGCTATTACTAATAATTCTGCCTTCAAGGATTTAGGAGGACTGATAATATTTTTATAATGAAGCCATTTTGAAATATATATTAATACAAAATTCTGAATCAATTAAAATACATACGATACGGCTATGAATAAATAAAGTCTGACTTATCTGTCAAAAGAACAAATTTATTACAGTAAAAACCATGGAAACAAGAATCTAGTCAAAAACTATATTAGGCCGATCAGATGTATTCAAATTTAAATTTTAACTACAAATAAGCATTGAAGGATGAGGTAAAAATAAAATTTCTACCTCTTGAACCTGTACTACGTTTTGCAAATTAAATACTGCACTCCTTTCTTCTGTATAGTATAGTAGTAAAAAGGTTTGACTTTATTTAATTTCTGGCGTTTTAATCTGAAAGAATTCAATTTTAAATTTGTCGCTTTATATAAAAAAGGAAAGGTTCATTTGACGGACATAAATAATTTGCTTGTCAAATGACAGCCATCTCATAAATTCAAAGTTGAAAATACAACGTTGCCAATTCAATTTCAGAAATCATGGGTTTAGGTAAATATTTATAGGAACGTTGAGTAACACTGTTAAAATGGACACTTGTCAAAATGTGACACCTGTAAAAACGTGACAACTGTTAAAATGTGATACGTGTCAGAATGTAACAGAGAGAGAGAGAGAGAGAGAGAGAGAGAGAGAGAGAGAGAGAGAGAGAGAGAGAGAGAGAGAGAGAGAGAGAGAGAAAAAGATTGAATGCTTGTACACGTGTACTATTAACATAGATTTCAATTTTTTATTTTACAAGAAACTTTAAAGAGACATTTAAAATTCTCTATTTTCATAGTACATTTTAAGGTTGATTGTGACTTTGTATTTTCCAAGAACAAATTGTAATCTAATGTACAGGTTTTTGTGGAGGTTTTTACCCAAGTATGAATATCAGACCTATAATTTTCCTTCACTGCAGATCAATAAATAGTAAAATCAATTGAACATAAAGTTTTTCTTATATAGTGATAAATAGAGTGAGCTGAGCGATCTTCTGTTGACGGGACGTGTGCCCTACACGCTGCTGTTGCCCGTCCCGGAAACGGGGCCTGTCCACCGTGACCATTCGCGAAGATCAAGCGTCAGTAGATGTTGCCCTAAAAGGGTGAAATCCCCAGAAACTAGGCAACTTTAATGCATTTAACTAACCTCTGTGACAAGCAGTTGATAAACGTCAACAACAGCTGCAGCCAATTAAAAGTTAACACTGACAGCTTTTTTAATTTTCCCGCCTACTTTCAAGCCAATCGCCAATCAACCTTTTATTTATCTCCCTATCAGTAGTTCAAGTAGATGTCGCCCATTCCGTGATTTTCGCGAATTAATTAATAATTTGTCATGTTATAAATATATTTAAATTATATACTCATTGGGTTGCTTAAAAATGTAGATTTGAATATTAAGAGCGAAGCTCGGTGACCAGATATTTACCTCAAAACTTGCCATCGATTGATCGATTTTAACCTCTCGAATTAATATATTTTAAGTAATGCATTAAAAGTGCATTTATCGACGGTAAAACGCCATTATTTCTCACCTCGCGAGGTAATACATTTTTATTGGGCGATTCTTCATGATTAAAAAGTTAATTAAAAAGTTGAAAAAGCTTCTCAAAAGTGGTTCGGCTGTAATAAATAAGTCTTTAACGTCAAATCTGTGAAAGATGAAAACGCGAACGAGAACGCGGACTCCTCGAAATTAACGGAGTCCTGATAAGAAATACAAATTTTAGTCCGTGGGACGATGTTGTGGAAAAACGGTATTTGTCGAATTCATTCTTAAAAGTGTATATGTAACACCCAATGTATTGAATTGTTTTAAATTTATTTTTTGAGGCAATCGCAAGTGTTTTAAAAATATTTTATTATTGTTGGTGTTGAGGGCTCTGGAATAAACCCTATGTTGTGCCAGTTTCCCAGGACGGCCAACAATGTGTTACCGCCTTTTTAAACTGCATCGTAGTTCGAATTTCGTGGACTGTACTTTTAGATTGAAGAAAATGTGCTGTAGTAGGTTTGCCTTCTCAACTTCATCCAACAAAAACAATGGACACTTTTATTTAACCATTTATTAGACTTGTTAAATAAATAAATGAACAAAAACAACAACGTAACAAAGATTACATTAAACTAG
Organism: Crepidodera aurea; assembly: GCA_949320105.2. NCBI lineage: Eukaryota > Metazoa > Arthropoda > Insecta > Coleoptera > Chrysomelidae > Crepidodera > Crepidodera aurea. Next base: position 2,353,299 of record OX439475.1, on the reverse strand, counting down.
TAATCGTGAACAAAGTATTATAGTTAATTTAAAGAAATGACCACATCATTCAGAAAATATTAATTTGCGTGCATTCTGCGTGAGTGATGAAAAGACACTGGAGGGTCCCAGCCTGATTCGCGGCTAGCAACACACTGAGTTTAAATTTGAATATAAAATGAAAAATACAGTGGACCGCCTGATACGCAGCAAAGTACCACTGTGAAGAAATATTTTTAAAATAAAAATGGACCGCTTGATTGCAGCTAAGTCCCACTGGTTTAACGAGATATTTTTACGTTGAGCTGGTGTCAACGGAGGGATCTAACTTGGTTCGCAGTTAGACGCACACTGTTTTTAAAATCGGCGAAGTTCATCGGTTTCAGATATATCCCTTCCCGATTGCGTAATACCTTCTCGAAAGATTCTTTATCGTGAGCCGCGTAAACAAGCATGTAAAATTTTTTCTATTGTCTAGACGCGACGGTTAAATTTACGGCTTGATACCATCATTATGAAATAGAGCAAAAAATTATCTTTGTCGACACCGCTTCCTGGTTTGACGCCGCTCGCCAACGTATTTTGGTGCGGCGTTGCCAGTTGAACGAATAAACGAATATGAGTTTACATGTTTAATTATCTGAAAATTAAACATTTGTGTATAAAGAAAGAATATCCTGGAAGTATCTAGGAAAATAATCCCGGCATATTTCTCTAAAACTCGAATAAAAACGATCTCAAATTATTTTTTTATAATAAATGATTTGCCAAAGCTATGCCGAACTTGATCTGACTTTGTGCAGCTCTTAGACTAAAAAGAGGACCCATGATAAGAAATACAAATTTATAACCCCCTTTTCATTCGAATTCCGCTGTATTAGAATAATCTGAAACAATCCTTATCTGGTAATGGCACCAGTTTAATTTCGTTAAAGTGGCTGATTTATTCCCCTAGAATATATGATTTATTCCGACGCCATGAATTATTAATTCTATAATTCGTGAAAATTTTCCTGTTGCTAATTTTGTTGCTCAGATTTTATCAATTTCGTTTTCAATAGAACCACTGAATAATCGCGAGCTTAATTGTACAGAGTGTCCTACACTTGGAGTATCACAAGATCGTTATTTAATGAGTTTGTTTTTGTAGTAAACAGGTGTGCAATCAAGGTTTAAGTATCACGAGTTGATTCCACACATTTTGATAAATGATTTATCTGAAGTGGTTTCAATAATAAAATGTTTACGACCTACAAAACCAATTGAAGAATGATAATCTTTCTGGTGGAAATAAATAGTTACTTTTTCCCACAATTACATCAATTATAATAATAATATAATAATAACTTTATTCAATTATGAATGAACAATACAGGGTGTTACTAGAACATGTGCTTTATTTGCTACAAGATATCCAGAACAATTTAACACAATTTGGTTGTTTTCAAGCAAAAGTTAAGAAAGTGAAGCCTGTTGTAGATAATAGTGATAATGAAATCAATGTTCTTGGATACTATGCTGCTTATCCCGAAGCGTCATTACGTTGTAGTGCGAGAGATTTAGGTGTACCAATGGTATCCATTCAACGAATTTAAAAAAAAAACATTAGTTTCATCCCTACTCTTTTAACCCAGTTCAACATTTGAAGCAAACAGAGTATAATAGAAGAATAGAATTTGCAGAATTTGTGTAGATTATTTTTTTCATCTGTCAAAACAGTCAGATTTTGTGGTTTCAGCCAATAACAACTCAGGATCCTAACCAATCATTGTGTTTTATACTGATAAAACTGCTTCGTCGTTTTTGTTTTTTGATTAAACTAAATGTATTGCAAATCTATGTTAATAACCAAATTTCAAAATGTATTTGTAAACTAACCTGTTTTTATTAGTTTATTTCAAAAACGCCTTTAACATTTTTACATACCTCACTTTAACACTAAACTTAAAATTAATTAAATTAAGAAAGACTTCATTTCATTCTTCTTCTTCGCTTTTATTTACGGCGCCGTTTCGCGGGGTAGCCAGTCAAAAAATCGCATTGGTGGCCCTGTATGTAAAACTATAACAGCTCAGGTTTCAATTTAAATTGGTAAAGAAAATTTTCAATATTTGTGTGTAAAGTGTCTTTTGCATAAATGACTATGTTCTCTGTTTTTAATACAAAATGATTCAAAAAATAATCCTTTCAAATACGACTCGTCCTCTGAAATTTTATAGATTAAATTTTTGATCTTCATACTCAAACGCCTTTATTTTAGGCAAAACCACTCAAACAAACTGATTTAAGATAAAATCACTCGTCCTGCGGACTCGTGATTTTATCAATCAGTTTGTTTTCGTGGTTTTTCCAAATAAAGCCGTTTTCGTGAAAACCAAAAATTTAATCGATAAAATTTGGAGGACTCGTGGTATTACCTTTGATAAAACCGCTTCGTCGTTTTTGTTTTTTGATTAAACTGTGTTTACCTATTTGAGATGTCAAATGTAAACATTTATCAATTATTATTATACTAAAATGTATTGCAAATCTATGTTAATAATCAAATTTCAAAATGTATTTGTAAACTAACCTGTTTTTATTAGTTTATTTCAAAAACGCCTTTAACATTTTTACATACCTCACTTTAACACTAAACTTAAAATTAATTAAATTAAGAAAGACTTCATTTCATTCTTCTTCTTCGCTTTTATTTACGGCGCCGTTTCGCGGGGTAGCCAGTCAAAAAATCGCATTGGTGGCCCTGTATGTAAAACTATAACAGCTCAGGTTTCAATTTAAATTGGTAAAGAAAATTTTCAATATTTGTGTGTAAAGTGTCTTTTGCATAAATGACTATGTTCTCTGTTTTTAATACAAAATGATTCAAAAAATAATCCTTTCAAATACGACTCGTCCTCTGAAATTTTATAGATTAAATTTGGAGGACTCGTGGTATTACCTTTGATAAAACCGCTTCGTCGTTTTTGTTTCTTGATTAAACTGTGTTTACCTTTGATTTGAGATAAAATCACTCGTCCTGTGGACTCGTGATTTTATCAATCAGTTTGTTTTCGTGGTTTTTCCAAATAAAGCCGTTTTCGTGAAAACCAAAAATTTAATCGATAAAATTTGGAGGACTCGTGGTATTACCTTTGATAAAATGTCAAGAAGATAATGAATATTTGAAGAATATTATTAATGAATCAAAACGGAAAATTTCAATTTTATTATCATTATTATTAATAACAGGCTTGATTTTCTTAACTTTTGCTTGAAAATAACCAAATTGTGTTAAATTGTTCTGGATATCTTGTATCAAATAAAGCACATGTTCTAGTAACAACTCTGTCACATTCACCATGTATTAAAAGTAAATTTAGAAAATCTTCATTGTTTAATTCCAAACGAGCCATTTCTATCACTGTACGATGATATTGACTTCAAATAATGACAATTAATACTATTTAATTATGACAGGTAAATGCAGAGCCTGCTAAAATAAAAGAATAAATAAGGCTGAAATAATTAATATTTTTAAATACACGTTAATATCTCAAAAACGCTTAAGATTGGGTATAGGGAAGTGAACATAAACTGCCCTTATTTGCGGCCTCAGAATTAAATAAAAGAATAAAAATATGGTTGTTTCATTTAAAAAAATGAAGATATTTGACATTTTTGAACTTGAACTTTTCATCATTTTTTTAACAACCCTGTATACAAAAAAGAAGTTTTCGACATGTCACCAATTACCTTGATCGTCCTACTAATCAACCAGACAAGATGTTTTTTATTTGGTATTGGGGATGTTCACACAGAATTATTATCAATACGAAGGTCTGCACCTGTCAAATTTTTATTAAAAAAATTAATATCTCGATAAGTATACACAAAGTGACATTAAAATTTAATGTAGAATTCGAAAAGTTAATAATATAAAGGGTGTTCCATTTAAAATAACAAAGTTATTGCTTACTTCCGGTATAACCGGAAATGTCATGTCTTTCAAAATATTTTCAATGAATTCGCTATAAATTGAGACCCATATATCCCAATGTGTAGGTAGTTTCCAATATACAGATAGTGTAAGCTCGTCGTGAAACACCCTGTATATAAAAGTACAAGTGAATAAAATAGTAATTAAATAAAGTTTACCTTAGACGATATAAATAAAAATATAGAAATACTTAATATACTTTCTAAAATAAAACATAGAAAACGCAAACTGATTAATGATTAATGATTAATAAATTGATTTGATTTCGAATTTAAAATTTAAAAATACAAATTAAAACTAAATTTAACAAGAATATCCCTTTATTATTATTATTTTCTTTAATCGAATAATTCTAATATGTCCGTTCGTTTCTTGTGTAATAGGTATTTTTTTAATTCTTTTTTAAATGTTTTTGTTTTTTCTGGAATTGGTCCTTAATTGCTTGAAACTTTTTTTTGTCGAGACTGTATTAAAAAATTATAGTACATAATACAAATACAAATAACATTTTTAGATGTGCTACCATCTATGGTAAGAAGAGAGTATTGACATTAAATTTTGACTGAATCTAGTCAAGATGTCACTCTCTTCTTTTTTATCCCTTTCAGACTCACAAATAACATATTACAGATACGGTGTGTCCCAAAAAGTTTTATACAAATGGACAAAAAGTTTATCTTGCATTTCACAAAAAAAAATTATTCTTAATAAAAATCTCTGCATGACTTGTTGATCCATAATCAGGTACAAAATTTGACCTCATTAGGTCAGGTCAAGGTCACTTGAAGGTCAAATTGAGGAAACCTAGAAAAATCTGAAAAAATTCATACATAGGTTTTCAGGGTCGCTGAATCCGAATCCGAGGTCTGCTTGACCTCATCAGGTCAGGGTCAAGGTCATTTGAGGGTCAAATTGAGAAAAAATCGGAAAAAATCATACAAAGGTTTTCAGGGTCGCTGAATACGAATCCGAGGTCTGCTTGACCTCCAGGTCAGATTCAAGGTCATTTTACGGTCAGATCCGGTCCAGGAGCTGACCTAATGAGGTCAAGCGGACCTCGGATTCGAATTCGGCGACACTGAAAACCTTTGTACGAATTTTTTCAGATTTGTCTAGGTTTCTTCAATTTGACCTTCAAATAACCTTGATCCTGATCTGATGAGGTCAAGCAAACATCAGATTCGGATTCAGCGTCCCTAAAAACGTTTGTATGAATTTTTTTTGAGATTTTTCTAGAAATTTTTCCTCGATTTGACCTTCAAATGACCTTGACCTGACCTGATGAGATTAAATTTTGTACCTCATTATGAATCAACAAGTCATGCAGAGATTTTTATCAAGAATAATTTTTTTTGTGAAATGTAAGACACACTATATATGAGTTTTGAATTCACTTTCTGATTTTTAAAAATTTTTTATAGTAGTAATAATTTTAAATAACTTTCACGTGGTGCTATTAGTTTTTCGAAATTTTTATTTTTATTGAGATATAATGAAAAACCAAATTTTCGATTTTGTTTTCGAAATTGTGAACTTCATACACTTTAGAGCAGCAAAGATTTTTTTATTGTTTTCTACACCCTTCCAAGTACTTAAGTGCCAAGTTTCATCTATATCACATTTTGTGAGAGATTTTGGTCAATATCCTTCTCTGGCAATATAGAATTTGTATACCTGCTTTAATTCTTAAAAATATTATTATTTCCTAAAAAATAATCGACATCTTTATTCATACAAAATTGTTGATTTTTATCTTATTATTATTTGACATAATTAAAAGATACGGACAAACTGATGAGAAAAAAAAAGGTTCCTCAGACCAAAATGAAAGTTGTGTGACTGGGTCAGGAAAAAATAAATGTCTCTCACAGCCCTCTCGCAATGAGTTTCGAAGAATTATGCCTACGGCAATTGCAGTCGGGCTTGCACATAAAAATTAAAAGCCTTAGAGGGATGCTTTTAGGAAGGGTGAAATGGAGAGTAATGTCGAGACGCCTAAATGCCGGAAGAGGGCGTGAATATATTTACGATTTCTGAATGTTTTGATAGTCGTTTAAATCTTATGGACTTAGAACGCGGCCGTATCATACAATTAATTTGAAGTTTTGGGATTTATAGATGCCCTTCTCTTGTAATACGTTTTTGAAGCCAGAATCCAGATACATACACCGATTAAGATATTAAAAATATCAAATGTGTAAATATCAAACTTTTTCGTAACTAATCGACCGCTCTGTATATACCTCCACATAGATTTTTCGGTGGAAATATATAAGAAATGCGCTAGCTATTTCCGAAGTCTATTCCCATCGGTTTCTTATCTGAATCCAGGCCAGATTAACTTCCTCGAAGCTATTCACTACATTTAATGAGTTTCATTGGCAGGATTGAGCCTTATACCGGAGCTGTAAGCATTTATCTGCATTTAAATGGTAGGTATAGCATGAATTGAGTGGGTTACAGGAGTTGTGTCTAAATGAGGTTTTTTTTTGGCTTATAATATGATAATAATTATATCTGGTACTAGTGTGTTGTCAAGAATTTTATAGAACATGTGAAGCATTCATTTATTTACAGTATTTTACATTTCATTCATTCATTCATTCATTGTTGAAGTATTATTTTACATTTCCATCTCTTTTCACTACGCTACTCTCTATAAACAAGTTAATTTTTATAACAATTCTCGATTTTATAAAGTATTAAATTTTCTGATACTAGGAGAGTTAGAAAATGGACAGTTTTCTTTACCCTCTAAACTACCTACCCTCCTACGTTTACGTGCCATCGTTAATAACTTCTAAGCTAGCAGCTCAAACAATTATTAAATACTAACTTAACACTTGTTCAACGATAATGGTTGATATTAGAAATATTTCCCGTATTTCATGTATAAGGTACATTCATATTATTTTACAGTGACTTTAGCTCAATGTTGGCATTTAGTTGACAAATATTTCTTTTGAGCTCGGCCCGTAATAAAAGTCGATGTGGGGTGAATTAAGTAAAATTGATTATTTTCACGATTAAATCATGTGCAAATTTAGAAGTTATGAAATTACGAATTTGATTTATTAAAAGCAAATATATTTTATTTATTTAATACACAATATTAAAAAAAATAGTGATAATGTCTGTAAACAAATTAATTTGTAATCTGTAATCAATTAATTTTACTCACAATAGACAAAAAAAATGTTACGACTGAAATAATTATTTATATCTGTTACTTTAATCAGTTTCAAGATTGAATCACTTATTTTAGGAAAAATAATTATCACAAGCTACAAAACCAGATGCTTGTACACTAAAACATATCGTGTCACAATTCTTTATCTTAATAATAAGTAAAAATGGATAGAGATAGAGAAGAATACATTACGTAATTGCGAATTTAATAAAGAATAAATATGGAATTATCTCAATAATATATAGGGATCATATTTTTCAGGTTAAATTTAAATTAAAATAAAATTAAAAATCAAATAGATAGATATGCCCAGTTGCCAGAGAAGGATATTGACCAAAAGCTCGCACAAAATGTGATATCGATGAAACTAGGCACCTAAGTACTTGGAGGGGTGCAGAAAACGATAAAAAAATCTTTACTGCTCTAAAGTAACTTCACAATTTCGAAAATAGAATCGAAAATTTGGTTTTTCCATTATATCTCGAAAAAAAAATACAAAGCTGGAAAAACTACCACCACGTGAAAGAGCGGAAAATTTTATTAAAAATTATATTACAAGTTATTTTTAAAAAAAAATTGTATTGCTATAAAAAATTATTAAAAATAAGAAAGCAAATTCGAAAACTACGCGCGCCGAACCGTTGAATACAAATATTCAGGCGAGGTGCTTGGAAAATACTAAAGTACCTGAAATGTAGCCAAAGAAGAAAAAAAAATTTAAAGCATTTTAAAGAGGAGACTCTAAGCTTTCTCAGGAAGCCATTAGTTTTTATTTTTTTTTTGTTTTCTCATAGAAAATTTGACCGGAAGTTATAATTTGTAAAATTCTCACTGATTTTTATAAAACTGTAGATATCTATTAATAGAGGCATAACAAAAAAGAATCCTTGTACATTTATCATCACTATACTTTTACTTTATTTAAAAAAAATTGCCATTTGGATCGCCAATTTTCGGCAGTAGAGGGCGTGGTAAGAAGAAGAAGAAAAAAAAATAATTTCTGATTTATCAAATTTTCTATGAGAAAACAAAAAAAAATTAAACTAATGGCTTCATGAGAAAGCTTAGAGTGTCCTCTTTAAAATGCTTTCTATTTTTTTTCTTTGGATACATTTTAGGCAAAGATACTTTAGTTTTTTCCGAGCGCCTCGCTTTGAATATTTGTATTCAACGGCTCGGCGCGCTAGTTTTTTATAGTAAGTAATACAAATTTTTCTTAAATAACTTATAATATAATTTCAAGTTTCATCGATATCACATTTTGTGCGAGGTCAAACTCTCTGACAACTGGGCTAATAGATTTGATAGATGGTCAAAATATGCAAAAATATACAGGGTGTCTAATATTTTAACCCCAAATTTTAAAAAAATAGAATTATTTATCTTTACCTTTGATTTTTTCCTCATTTAAAATTTCCCACAGTTCTCGGTTTTATATATTTTTTTAATAACAAAGATCCTTGAAGTTTTTCTCTCTTTTGTTTGTTTTTAATTCACGTGTCTGTCCCATAAAGTAGATTTTTAACGTTTTCATTGACTAGGCGTTTTTTGGAATAGTACATGATAAAAAGCCAAAAGTTCAATTTCACACTCTTTTCTCATACGTTTCGGACTGCAACGTCCTCATATTTCTTCCGTCAAACATATTAATTCAACTCGTACGGTATCACTTGAAATCTCCGGCGGCCATTTAAAAGGCAAAAATGAAAAATGCTCGTATTTTTCATGTTTGTCAAAGTAATGTGTGACCCATAATTGAGTGGCTGGCTGGCAGCGCTACGGACGGTGGGTCGAGAAGTAGCCCGAAACGGACAAAAATTTATAAACTTTTTCGATTTTTTTTTTGTAATTCATTAGCGTTAGCATTTAAACAAAAAATCTTTCTTAATGAATAACTGTTCCAAAGTAATCGTTTTTTATGATTTCATTTTAGGGGTTAAATTAGTTTTCAGATTCACAATAAATTGCTCAAGGATTTTCGTCCAAAAAAAGATTATTTGGATTAAATAAACATTCAGGAGAAAATTCTTTAAGAAGAGAATATTTCTGCTTTTAAATATTCACTTTTAAATGAAGATTGGTCATCTCTATATCATATAATTTGATTTGATTACTTTTATAACTTATTTTTAAATTATTTTTAAAGATAATAATAAAAAATGGATAGATTCTGAAGTTCTGGCATCTAGTGTAAAATTAAAAGATCTATTTGTTTTACAAAAGATAAATTAAAATTTTAAGGAATTTTATAAAGAGTATAAGAAAATTCATTCAAATTTATTGATCTCAAAAAGAAGCAATATTATCAAGATCGTATTATCAATTCAGACAATACAAGGGTCAGAAAATTATACTATTATTAAAAAAGATGGTAAACTGATAGATAACCCATTTGACATAGCGACAGACTTTAATAATTTTTTTATTAACGCACCATTAAAATTAGTTGATGAAATAGACCAATCAAGTAAAATAAAGGAACCGTTTGAAAAATATTCGAATAAAAAATCAATGTTTTTAATACCATTTGCAGAACTTGAATTATTAATAAAAAAATAAAGGTGCTGACGAGGTTCAAAGTTTTATTATAAAAACATCAATCGAGGATATCCTAACTCCGCTGACATATTCAGTAAACTTGTCATTCGAATGCTGTACATTTACTTCCAAACTGCTATAAAAAAAAAGATTCGATTTCATTGAAAAATTACAGGCATGTGACGATCCCCTGTGGATTGTCTAAGATATTCTAATATGCATTTCTAGATCGCCTTTTATCATTTTTAAAACGATATCAAATTGTCACAAAAAATCCAACAGCAACAGCAACAGCCATGTCATTTTATAATCAAATTATTGAACATATTGAAGCAGCCGAATGCCCTGTCGCAATATTCTGTGATTTAAGCAGGGCATATGGCAATTCTCTAAAATGGTTTTCAACCTTCCTTAAACACCGACAACAATATGTATCTCTAAAATTTAAAATAGACAACAAACTAAAGAAGTTAACTCTAATCTCTAATCTAAGATACACGTATGGGAGTTCCACAAGGGTCTATTTTGGGGCCAATATTGTTTGTTTTATATGTCAACAGTGTAAACTTAGGTAATATTCATTATGTTGCATACGCTGATGATTTTTCTGTGATCATTTCATCAAATAACAGTTAAAAGCTCTTCTCGTCGAGATTTGTTTTTTAACACTAATAAAACAGACCTCATTAGGTTTAATAATAGGCAGAATATTTTGGATGATTTTACCGTTGATGTGGGTAATTCCAGTCTTGTTAGTATGCATTAATGTGTTCGTTTTCTTGGGATTCATATTGATGAATTTCCTAATCGGAATTATCATTGCAGTAAACTTGTTGGACAAGTAAATTCGCTAAAATAGATTTTTATTAATTTGCGAGAGGTGATGCAATCTCATCAACTTGTTGGTGTGTACTTTGCTCAAGTCGACTCTCGACTTAGGTACTGAGTATGTCTCTGGGGTAACTCTACGCATTCTTCAAATACGATGTATGGCTAACATTTCACAAAGTCAGCCCTGTAAACCATATTTTAAAAATTATAGAATACTCCCACTTCCATCTTTGTACATTTTTGAAATTTGCATGTACATCTTTAAAAACAAAAGTTATTTTGTGACTAACAGAGTTGTTCATAGTTTTCAAACAAGACAAGTTGGTGAGCTTTGCGTAAGGCTACATATAAGTTATAATCAGGGCCGGTTTAAGGAGTACGCGAAGGATGCGGCATCAGGCAGGCGCCGTGGCCAGGGGGCGCCACAGATTGAAATTTTTTTATATCAGCGGCTTCGGGGGTGAGTTTTGACCAGTGGAGGGGTTGGTGAGGGTCAGAAGTAATCTTCAACAACACCATCGTTTTCAGCATCCTCAAAAACTGGGAAACAGGCGTTTTGCAGCTGTTAAATAAAAAAAACATTCCTGTCGGGGGTGAGTTTTGGCCGGTGGAGGGGTTGGTAAGGGTCAGAAATAATCTTCAACACCACCACCGTGCTCAGCATCCTCTAAAACGGGGAGAAAGACGTTTTTTTACAGTGAAATAATGTGCTGCCCATTTAACCTCATTAGGGGGTAGTTTTTGGCCGTTTTAGCGGTTCGGCTGGCGAAAAGAGAAATTCTGAAACCGTTCAGTATCATCAAAAAGGGGGGAGGGTCGATAGGGTAAATTTTGGTCCATTTTTCATGGTTTTTTCCGACTCACAGACGCTACTAATTCATTTCTTTCGAGTTTTAGGTTCGAAAAGAACAATAAAAACAACTTTTCGGGTGCATTAGTAGTTGAATTTAAACAATTTGGCACACTATACGATTTTCTAGTGTCTGAATTCGACATTTTTATCAATTTACGACGCAAACTTCAAACACACAGGTCGGGAGCAGAGCACGCATTGACCGACCGCTGTAAAGTGACGTCACATCAGCCTAGCTAAAAAGTTAAATATCTCGGAAACTATCAGACGTATCAAAAAAAAATTTTTACGGAATTTTTGTATTTTTCATAGAGTCTATTGAAGGGTAAAAATTAAAAGTTGGTGATATTCTTCATTGTTCGCATCCACTAGAAAAATGTCTAGGACCGGCACTGGTTATAAGGCACCAAATTTTATAGGTCCAAAATTGTTCAACAAACTACCGATTGAACTAAAAATGTGTGCAAAAATGTTTTTATTCAACAGCTGAATTTTTATAATTTTAATCTTTTAATCCGTTTAGAATTATAGCGTGTTTGTATTTAGTGTATTTAGTGTATTTAGTATTTAGTGTTTTTTGTCTTTTCTCTTTTGTTTATATATACAATTGTCTTATGGAAAATAAAGAATTATTATTATTATTAAAGGTGTGAAACTTACATGATTTTATCGACTTTTTTCATACTTTTTTTTCGCACAAAATTTTTTTTATTAAATATTTCCATGTTAGATTTTTAAGTTCATTTTTTTGGAAAATCTGTTTCTTTCATACTTACAATTTATTATGAATTCTCATTAAAAAAACCGATTTTTGCACCTCCATAACCCATTTTTGTCAAGACCTTGGCCCCTTGCAACCCACCGTGCTGCGGACTCAACTGGACTTTGTCACCATCTGTCCCTGTTTGTACCAACGTGTTCATATAATATACATCGCCATCAATAAATTATAAACCCAGGCGGATTTAACAAATATTTACTCATGTGATTCATGACGCCGAAATTTTGCCCTGTTACGGAAACAACAATTAACAAATAAATAATTGGGCGGCATAATTGCAACGTACCTGCGCCAATATAAATTTTGCTCGTATTGTCTTAATAACGTTTTTATTATAATGTTCGTATTTTGGTTTTACGGTAATCGCATTGACGAAGTAAAAAATATTTAATTGGTATTTTTCAACTCCTCAATTTTGTCATATATTTTAATAAAATATTAAATTACCGCTTTGTACGGCTCCGCAAGCTGATAACACCGATAGTGACCTTGAAATCAGTAAAATCGGCTTACCTTTTATTATTTATTTATTTATTTACTATACTATTCTACAGAGAATCCATTTATAGAATAGGAACTACAGAACGGAATTGAATTTATAAACAATATAAAAATAATAACATCATATAGTTAGAAAACGAGTAAGGAATTTAATTTATCAGATTCGACATCCTAAGACCGGTTTTTGTCTTTGGGCTTCATCAGTTAGGCTTTTCGAATCCAATAAATAAAATTTCAAACTTGTTTTCTAACTTTGTATTAATCTCTGAAAGGGATACGAAAGAAGAGAGTGACATTTTGACTAGAATCAGTCAAATAAAAGCTTTGAAACACACAATTCAAATTGTGTATGCAACCTCAATACATTGGGAATTTTTTGCTTTAAAAATTGTCAATACTCTCTTCTAATCATAGATGGTAGCGCATCTAAAAACATCATATAGGTTTACTTACTAACTAAGAAAATGATTTTTAATACAGAGTTACAGGTGGTCAACTTTTGTATGACTATTATTTAATTTTACGCAGTTAATACATTTTTTTGTCTGAGATTTACAGTTATGGTTATGATTTTCCCCGAAAACTGGACATGGCTTACTACAGCTACGAGAGAAATGTCCAAATTCATTGCATTTAAAGCAGCAGTGAATCTCGATGGCATCATAGATACTACAGCTGCAACAAATAAATTACCAGCCTGCAGTGCTCGTTCACAAACAGATTTATCAACTTCAATAATCGCCTGCCAAATATTTTGATTTTTTTTTGGGGGGGAAATTTTCAAAATTCTGTAATCCAAATCGTCAAGAAACATACCGGGGTTGCATTTAAAAAGATAGTTACGTAAATCCTCGTCAGAAAAATTCTCCGTCATACCTACCAGACGTAATCTAGGCCTAAAACCACTGACCCTTTTGACTTCATAGGTGTCAGCCATTTTCTGCTGTACCAGCTGCTTAAATTTTTCATTATCTGCCCTATTCCTGCTTCCGTCTAAAATTCCTCCATCCCTAATAGATTTCACCTTTGTTAAGTGCAAATGTTAAACTGTTGGATTGATATTACGTAGGATATCCGATTTTGTTTGAGTAGCAGCTTGATTTATGTCCTTAGGATAATACACGGACTTACATCAGCACATGGTGTTGGATGCTGGAAAGGAATATCAGGATCTGAAGTGACTTTGGTTAAGTCAGCTTTAAGAGAGTCTAGTTGAACTTTAAAAGTTTCAAATGTATTGCTAAGTTTAGATTCCACAATATCATTCAATCCAATTAGTCCAGTAAATGAAGGACTGAAAAGATCGAAAGCTGGGAATAAGTCGGGCATGAGTTCCCACATAGCGCAATTTGTAGGTCATCGCAGGTGTTTTAACGTGAGAAAATCCTTAACGCGTTGTGGTCAAGGGGTGGGGCTGAAAATGGGCCCCAAAACCTGGAAAATGGGTTTCCCGCTAATATCTGCTATAACTATGCCAATTAGAGAATTTTTGTTCAGACAAAAAATGGCGATCAGCTCATTCTCTACAAAAATGGCCCTTATCATTTTCTTCGAAAATTCAATAGTTTTCGAGATAATGGCACTCAAAAGTTCCCTCATTTCAGCTGCTGCTCTACCTTCAGGAATTCCGCTTTTTATGAATTAACGCGTAACCGGGCGGACGAATTGTTCAATATCCCGGAAAAAAATGAATATTTTTTGATGATTCAAAGTTCATCGGAATGGGAAAACCCGTAGCTACAATTCCATGCGACTTGAAGTCAGTTCGTATTTACCAAAAATATTTAAAAAAAGCGGTCAAAGTTTTTTTCAACAATATTTAGAGGCTGTTTCATTAATTTATTCATATTTTCTTTAAAAATAGTCATTTATTCTAATTTTGCCTTGATAATGGAACCTTAGGGGGTCTTGAATAACCTCAGAAATTTACTTTCATCTAATTATTAAGAAATAAAGAGCGGGGAACAAGAAATGGATAAACAAAAAAAGGCCGGTTTTGACTCGTGTGACCAATTTTCCTCATTTCTCGAAAATTATTAGACTATTAAAAATAAAAAAATATATTCGAAAAGTAGACCATCTAAGCTTTGAAATGATGTGCATTGGAAATCAATATAACGGATCATAAGATTATAATTCGCGCTTGTTCCGAAGATTCTCTGGAACTCCGAAATCGGCTAAAATATGCAAATAAACAAATCAATTGTATATTAGAACGCCAGAAAAGTATTGCAAATCTGAGGTCATTCAAGACCCCCTAAGGTCCCATTATCAAGGCACAATTAGAATAAATGACTATTTTTAAAGAAAATATGAATAAATTAATGAAGCAGCCTCTAAATATTGTTGAAAAAAACTTTGACCGCTTTTATAAATATTTTTGGTAAATACGAACTGACGTCAAGTCACATGGAATTGTAGCTACGGGTTTTCCCATTCCGATGAACTTTGAATCATAGAAAAATATTAATTTTTTCCCGAGATATTAAACAATTCGTCTGCCCGGTTACGCGTTAATTCATAGAAAGCGGAATTCCTGAAGGTAGAGCAGCAGCTGAGATGAGGGGACTTTTGAGTGCCATTATCTCGAAAACTATTGAATTTTCGAAGAAAGTAGAGAATGAGCTGTTCTCCATTTTTTGTCTGAACAAAAATTCTCTAATTGGCATATTTAGCCAGATATTAGCGGGAAACCCATTTTCCAGGTTTTGGGGCCCATTTTCAGCCCCTCCCCTTGACCACAACGCGTTAAGGATTTTCTCATGTTAAAACACCTGCGGTGACCTACAAAATGCGCAATGTGGGAACTCATGCCAGACTTATTCCCAGGTTTGACCCTTCAGTTACTGGACTAAATAGCATCAACAATGATGCAATCTTGGACGCACTTTAATCGAAACGCAGGCTGCATGTAACTCATTTTTACACCCATCGCAGAGAATTCCAGGTCTATTTCTGTTTATTGGATTTAGACAAGCATTTACAGTTAACCATTCTTAACCATCATAATTCAGTACATCAGTTAATAAATAAAATATATGGATGGCAACCATGGAAGGCTGATACGCCAGGAATGTTGAAATTGATATGTTAATTATGCTCGCTAACAGGAGAAATTACAAATTTTTAGTTAGGCTCACCTTCAAAACCAAGTAACAAGAAGATGTTACTCCATGGATCTGTTTGGTTTTAGTATTTTATTTAGCTCGAACAAACACTAAATTTGTTGATAAATACCAGAGCAGTTAACACATTCCACGATCAAATTAATATTCAAAATTTTCGTTATAACCGACTAGAAAAAGAGCAGAAAAAGTAGCAGGAGGGTCCAGATGATGATCCAGTAAATGATGATTTGAGTCTGGAAAAATATCATAGAAGCAAAGAGGCAATATGTTCACAGAGCATTTTTTATTTTACCTCGGTGTATATATGATATGTAAATTGACCGAAAAATTAGCAAAAATTCTTGCTTTATATTTTAATAATTACCACCGTATTTTTATATTTTCTTAAAATAAATACACTGAATATCGCTATCTTTACATAGAATTAAGCAAATATTTTTTTCCACTTCTATCGATACCCTCTTTTAGATAAACCTATAATTATTTTATAAAAGCACATTCAGTATTATTTATTTTTTAGCGTAGATAAGTTACAATGTTCCACAAAAGTGTCGTGGGTTTCGCAGTATTTTCTTTCATAATCATACCAATAACGGCTTCAAGAATTTTGGCCATAGTCCCCAGCCCTTTGTACAGCCATCAAATATCTTTCAGAAGAATATGGTTGGAACTACTACAACGCGGACACCAAGTCACTCTAGTAACTACGAATCCAATGAATGATCCGAAACTGGTAAATTTGACGGAGATAGATTTACACGACTCTTACAAAGTTCTAGAAGACTTCTACCAACAAGTCCACAAAGTATCTGGGATTGAAAAGATGCGTTTAGTCGTTCAAACTGCCGACGATATACTCGATTACCAGTTATCGCACGAGTCTATGAAACAGTTTATAAAAAACGAAAGTCTATTCGACGTAGTTATCAGTGAATGTTTCATGTTTGAGTTTCAAGCCCTAGCGGATTTATATAAGTGTCCAAAGATACTCATATCTTCGTACGAGCCTATGAACTTCAATTATGGTTACTTAGGTAAGCAAATTTAAACAAAAATTATTCCCTATATAAAGTAAACAGTAAACCAATCATTATTTTTATTGCTATTCAGTCGCCTGGAGTTATTTATGACATGCAAAACAGTAGCGTACCGAATCCATTAATGTTTTTATCGGTTTTTTCAGCTCATTCAGTTGAGTTTGGGAGAACAATAACTGATAAGATGAAAAACAATTAAACATTTTATTTTTAACAGGTAATCCTAGTAATCCTGTAGCCAATCCGGACGTCTTGATCCCGTTCGTGGCTGGACGAATGGATTTCAAAGAAAGATTGATCAGTTTCTTACACGAAATACTGTATAACGCTTTCAAATCGTTTTGGCATTTTTCTATGCGACATGACATGTTAAAAAAACATTTTGGAGATGAAGTTCGATCTCCACAGGAAATACTCATGGATACGGATTTGATGTTAATTAATACTAACCCTATAACTAACGATATAAGAGTTGTAGGACCTAATGTCATCCAGTATGGAGGTGGAGTTCATATTTTTCCACCGCAGCCATTACCAGAAGTGAGTATTTATCAAAAAGATTATTTTTTTATATATAACGATAAAACTTGGGCAAAAGATAAAAATTTGACTATTTATATATGTGTCAAATTTCGTATTGTTTGCATTTTTCAATTTTCGATTAAATCTATATACAGGGTGCGCCAATTATTTCCACTCGATCTCTAGCACCGAAACTAAAAGAGATATCAACAAGATTTTTTGTAGGGGTAGACACTGTCACTCGGACTACAATTTTAAAATATTTTGATGTATACAGGGTGGCTAATTTTTGTAGAATGAAAATTAATTTGGTTTTTTTAAATTGAACACCCTGTATACGATTATGTCTTCTGATTCTACTTAATATTAGATTTACGGTAGTTTTTTCTATTTGTAAATACGGCGCGGCCTTGACAAGTTATTCCTATTTTAAGCAGATTTAATGAAAAAACAGCACTTCAGAAATATTAGCACAAAAACCACATTTTTTAAAAAATTCCTCAAAAAAGCTACTATGATGTAAATGAAACATGCACCTATCACAATAACCACACAACATCTTCACCTGTTGCACAGGGTGTTTGCCGATGGCGTGCCAATAGTCTAGTTTTCAAATGACAATAACTTAATTTTTTCAAATAGGACACCCTGTATATTTTTCTTCAGTTAGAAGCTCTCCCTAATACGCATTAAAAAAATATACAGTTTTGCACATGTAACTTTACTATTTACTTTAATAATTGACGTTAAGTGACAAACAACATATTTTGCACAATTTTTAATAAGTACAAAATTTTACAAAGTTTAATCGTAAGAAAACTACAATAGTGAAAGTTAAAATTTATAGTAGGTGTTCAAAATGTCTTCCATTTTCATTTATACATTTTCTTGCCCTTTTTTTCATTGATTTACGCACATCTCTTAGCATTGCAGGGGTCACCTGTCTAAATGCTGCAGTAATTCTTTCTTTCATATTTTCTTTTGTGGTAACCTCTTCTTTGTAAACAATATTTTTAATAGAACCCCACAAGAAAAAATCGCAAGGTGTGAGGAAAGGCAATCTAGTAGGCCAATTTATTGGTCCTATTTAACCAATTGCGAACATCTAATAGGTAATTTGGTGTGGTACCATCTAATTGAAACCACATTCCGTTGCGATGATTTTGAGGCACATTTTGCAATAAGTTGCGAAAATCATGTTCTAAAAAATCTAAAAATATAGCTCCATTTACAGTCCCATCAAAGAAATAGGGACCAATTACATAATCACCTATGATTCCCGCCCACACATTCAAAGACCATCGATACTGAGATGTGGTTCTAAATAAATGTTCATTGTGGTTCGAATAATAATGGAAGTTGTGTCTATTTACACAACCGTTCTTATGAAACGTGGCTTCGTCGGAAAATAAAACTTTGTTTAAAAAGTTACGCTCTGTATTTATCTTGTTTATTAACCATCTACAGTATTCCACTCTACGCGCGAAATCACGTGGTAACAATTCTTGGTGAAGCTGGATATGATAGGGGTGATATTTATTCTTTTTTATTATGCGTCTAATTGTGGTATTGGAAATATCTAACTGATTGCTTAATTGCCTTGTGCTTATATTGGGATCTTCAACTATACTGATCATTACCTTATATTCGTTGTCAATAGTAAAAGCTGTAGTTTCACGTGAATGTTTTTCATACTTGACGGTTCCTGTTCTATCAAATCTATTCTTTAAATTCTCAAAAGTAACCTTTTGTGGATGACGTCTTTCTGGGTATCTTTGACAATAGACCCTACTAGCAAGAAACGCATTTTTTTGACATTCATCCAGTATCCATATCATATCAATATTTTCTTGAACACTATAATTCTTATTAAAATCCATTTTTTATACACAATACTTATTAAATATAGTAGACATGATACAATACAACATTTTATGTTGACAATTAATGCCATAACAAAATATACCTACTCCCATTTTCATAGGTAACTTGATTTCTTATTAAAAATTGTGTAAAATATGTTGTTTGTCACTTAACGTCAATTATTAAAGTAAATAGTAAAGTTAGATGTGCAAAACCCTATATTTTTTTAATGCGTATTAGGGAGAGCTTCTAACTGAAGAAAAATATACAGGGTGTCCCATTTGAAAAAATTAAGTTATTGCCACTTGAAAACTAGACTATTGGCACGCCATCGGCAAACACCCTGTGCAACAGGTGAAGATGTTGTGTGATTATTGTGATAGGTACATGTTTCATTTACATCATAGTAGCTTTTTTGAGGAATTTTTTAAAAAATGTGGTTTTTGTGCTAATATTTCTGAAGTGCTGTTTTTTCATTAAATCTGCTTAAAATAGGAATAACTTGTCAACGCCGCGTCGGATTTACAAATACAAAAAACTACCGTAAATCTAATATTAAGTAGAATCAGAAGACTTAATCATATACGGGGTGTTTAATTTAAAAAAACCAAATTAATATTCATTCCACAAAAATTAGCCACCCTGTATACATAAAAATATTTTAAAATTGTAGTCCGAGTGACACTTACTACCCCTACAAAGAATCTTTGTTGATATCTCTTTTAGTTTCGGTGCTAGAGATCGAGTGGAAATAATTGGCGCACCCTGTATATGTCAGTTGAGAATGTTTTTCTATACTCTGTTTGAAAATGATTGATAGCAAAAGGAACAGGCACCTTTCTTATGGGAAAATGGCTTTCCGTCAAATTTTCTGAAAAGTTGGTATGATTTAGAACTGGATGACAAAAAATGTCCATTGGCCCAAACCGATCCTATGGCTAGTTTTCGAGGTACAGGGTGTTAAACATCGGAAATGCCACTTTTTTGTAACCAGATTTCTCATAACAGACCTGTTTTAATGGCGTTTGTTGTAGAAAACATCAATTATAGATTATTTGGCAACAATATTTTATAAACAATTACTGTACAATTTGGTTATTTACAGGGTGGTACGAAAATAAGTAATATGGTTTTTTTGAAGAAACTATTTTTTTTAACAGCTTTAAAAATACAAGCAAATATCATTGCATCATGAATATATAGTTTAAGTAATTACTTCTTGGTGATGAGTCATATTTTATACAGGGTGACTCATAAATGTAGTTACAGAAGGCATATAATGTATTTTAGCTTTAACGAATCGCCCCGTATAAACGATGTGTTATAAAAATTTTGTATTATCTTAAACAAATGTACGACCTGTCACTCTACCACCATTCTATGTCATACAGCGTGTTAAACTGATTGCAAACTCTTTAAAAATTAGAAAAGCTGTGTTTTGTGCACTACCCTGTATTTTAAAAGTTTCTCCGTCAACTTTATAAATTAATACATTTTCACTTTAACACAAGTTCATTTTTTAACTGAGCAAAATTTTGTTGTAATCCTGTGATCAGTTTTCCTATAATGTGTACCCATAGTTACTAGTTGTTCTAAAATAATATAAAAAAAGGTTACAAATTATGAAAACAGAAGAATGGGTACACATTTTAGGAAAACTGGTCATAAGATTACAACAAAATTTTGCTCAGTTAAAAAATGAACTTATGTTAAAGTGAAAATGTATTGATTTATAAAGTTGACGGAGAAACTTTTAAAATACAGGGTGGTGCACAAAACACAGCTTTTCTAATTTTTAAAGTGTTTGCAATCAGATTAACACGCTGTATGACATAGAGTGGTGGTAGAGTGACAGGTCGTATATTTGTTTAATATAATAAAAACAATTTATAACACATCGTTTATACGGGGCGATTCGTCAAAGCTAAAATACATTATATGCCTTCTGTAACTACATTTATGAGTCACCCTGTATAAAATATGATTCATCACCAAGAAGTAATTACCTAAACTATATTTTCATGATGCAATGATATTTACTTGTATTTTTAAAGCTGTTAAAAAAAATAGTTTCTTCAAAAAAACCATATTATTTATTTTCGAAGCACCCTGTAAATAACCAAATTGTACAGTAATTGTTTATAATATATTGTTGCCAAATAATCTATAATTCATGTTTTCTACAACAAATGCGAATAAAATAGGTCTGTTATGACAAATCTGGTTACAAAAAAATGGCATTTCCGATGTTTAGCACCCTGTACCTCAAAAACTAGCCATAGGATCGGTTTGGGCCAATGGACACTTTTTGTCAGAACATCGAGTTCTACATCATACTAACTTTTTAGAAAATTTGACGGAAAGCCATTTTCCCATAAGAAAGGTGCCTGGTCCTTTTTATGACCCATGTTTAGCATTATTTGTTCCAAAATGAAATCTTTCAATTCTTGGTAAGTATGTAATCTCTACAGGTAGAAAATATTTACAATTCAAGATCAATTTAAGTAGCCCTCAACTTTCTTAGAAAAAACATTTCTAATCGGCAGAAAGTGTTGTGCAGTTAGTAGACATTAATGGAGACGACACTTTGCCAAACGTTAAAAGAGACAAATTGTGGAAAACTTTACATAAATTAGACTTCGTTTGGGAGAAGAAGCTGGAGCAATAGGTGGAGGGTCTCATTGAATCCTCAAAAAACACAATTCATCATCTTTAAACATCCGAATTCAAAAAGACCCACCCAGCTCCCCCAAGTCGTCATTGTAAACCTCCAGGGAGTCAGGCTCGCTCAACAAAGGGAAGTAGATTATTTAGGTGTTCGATTCTCTCAAACACTTAAATGGTCTCCTGACCTTGACAACACGCTTAACAGAATGCGTAAACGAGCCCGCCTCCTTGGCGCTTTGTGTGGCCGGTTTGGACGGTGCAACACCAAAACCCTCATACACACCTACAACTCCTACATCCGCCCCGTTGCCGAATACAGAGCAGTCCCATATGGCGTACTATCCCCCCATCTAGCCCGAAAAATTTGCTCACTCGAGAGACGTATCCTAAAACGATGCCAATATCTCCCCTATCTGTTTCCTTCTAGAGAAGTCTACAACAACGTCTCCAGCGCCCCAATTCTCTCTCGTTTCCAACTCCTACGGAAAAAATACGTCTCTCGCACCCTGAATGGCTCAAACACCCACGCCCAAAACACCCTCCTCACCCCTTGGCGACCTCGTCGTCTCCCCCTCTTCAGGAAACCCAAAGCAAAACTCCCACAGCCCAACCTCAGACTTCTGGCTGACGCCCAAGACCTCCCCGTCCCCCCCGAACACCAGGATCTAATGGACTCCGCCCCCCTCACCATAAGGAAAACTCCCCACAAACCCCAACCCCCAACATACAATACCATAACAATATAATAACATAATAAATAGAACATAAAAACCACCTGTACAGAATCGTGATTTAGGTTTTCGTGGTTTTCCTAAATCATATTTCCCCCCTTAGATTGGGCACCGTTTTCCCCAAACATAAGGG
This sequence comes from Crepidodera aurea, assembly GCA_949320105.2. Taxonomy (NCBI): domain Eukaryota; kingdom Metazoa; phylum Arthropoda; class Insecta; order Coleoptera; family Chrysomelidae; genus Crepidodera; species Crepidodera aurea. Next base: position 2,330,566 of record OX439475.1, on the reverse strand, counting down.
TGGAAATAGCAAAATTGGCGATTCTTAGATAAAAAACAGCAGGAAACAGCTCCTGCCCACACAGGCCCCAACCAACACACACAAAACATAACACACCAGCGCGCACAGAAACCTTAGGAAAATTAGCTAGCTAGGTTACTAATATTGTAATCAGGGCCTCACCCTGAAAAGGAGGAAAACTCCTATAGGGAATTAGAAAAATGAAATATATACCAAATGAAAATAAATAATAAACTAAAAAAAAAAAAAAAAAAAAAAAAGGAGAAGAACGATAGAAAATCTGCGCTCATAGAGAAAGATGAAATTATTTGTTGGAGGAGACAATATTTAAGGGAATTAAAAAATTAAGAAGAGAAGACAAAAAAACATTTTTTATTTAGATGAAACATAGATATCTCTCTCTTTCCATTGGATTAAAACCACTTAGTTGTTAAAAAAGTTTTTTTATTGACGTTTCGGCTTTCCAGATCGAAAGCCGTTATCAAAATGACATAAAATAAATAAATTTACTAAAAACAGAACACTTGATAATCTTGCAAAAATATGACATCAACATAGTATACATAGAATAAGATTTTGAGATTGAAGATGTCAAAATCTGTTTCAATCATATTTTTGTGACGTTTCTGGGAACGAATTTTTGAAAGGATAGCGCATTTGCATATTATAAGAGAATTTATACTTCGTCATAAATGAAGTTTTCTTATTAATATTATCATAAGAAAAAACCAGATAAAAACTTATGATACTATCCCGATATAATGGGTATCCTTTTTGCAATTAACTCTTTTTGTAAAATAGGTATCCAAATTTTTGAAATATCAACCGAACAATTAGAAACACATTCGTTATTATTTAAGCATATCAATGCTGCTTCTTTAACTTTGCGGTTATAATTATTCGGTTCTTTTAATAATCTAGTTGAAAAATTCCATTGTATTTTATGACCAGAATCCCATGCGTGTTCACATATTTTGGATTTTTCGAATTGTTTATTTTTAATGTACGATTGGTGTTCATTAATTCTAATATGAAAAGGTCTAGATGTTTCTCCTATATAAAATTTATCACATTCGCATGGGATTTTGTAAATACAATTTTTTGTGTTTTGAATTTCATTAAAAGGTTTTGTATTTACTATTAAAGATTTTAATGTATTATTAGTTTGAAAAACTGTTTTTAAATTAAATTTATTGCCAATCCTTCTAATTTTTTCGGATAATTTTGGAATATAAGGGATTTTTACTATATTTGAAAGAATTATTGGGGGGTTTAAATTTTGATCTTTAGTTTTGATGTCTCGGTAAAGTTCACGATTTATAAATTTACTTGGGTAGTTGTTCTTAATCAAGACAGATTTAACAAGTGATAATTCATTATTTAAGATATTGTCATTTGAACAAATTGTTTTTGCTCTATCGGAAAAAATTAGAAGGATTGGCAATAAATTTAATTTAAAAACAGTTTTTCAAACTAATAATACATTAAAATCCTTAATAGTAAATACAAAACCTTTTAATGAAATTCAAAACACAAAAAATTGTATTTACAAAATTCCATGCGAATGTAATAAATTTTATATAGGAGAAACATCTAGACCTTTTCATATTAGACTTAATGAACACCAATCGTACATTAAAAATAAACAATTCGAAAAATCCAAAATATGTGAACACGCATGGGATTCTGGTCATAAAATACAATGGAATTTTTCAACTAGATTATTAAAAGAACCGAATAATTATAACCGCAAAGTTAAAGAAGCAGCATTGATATGCTTAAATAATAACGAATGTGTTTCTAATTGTTCGGTTGATATTTCAAAAATTTGGATACCTATTTTACAAAAAGAGTTAATTGCAAAAAGGATACCCTCTATATCGGGATAGTATCATAAGTTTTTATCTGGTTTTTTCTTATGATAATATTAATAAGAAAACTTCATTTATGACGAAGTATAAATTCTCTTATAATATGCAAATGCGCTATCCTTTCAAAAATTCGTTCCCAGAAACGTCACAAAAATATGATTGAAACAGATTTTGACATCTTCAATCTCAAAATCTTATTCTATGTATACTATGTTGATGTCATATTTTTGCAAGATTATCAAGTGTTCTGTTTCTAGTAAATTTATTTATTTTATGTCATTTTGATAACGGCTTTCGATCTGGAAAGCCGAAACGTCAATAAAAAAACTTTTTTAACAACTAAGTGGTTTTAATCCAATGGAAAGAGAGAGAAATTAAAATACAAACCACAATGAGCTTCCGAAATGAAACATAGATAGATGAAGGACATTTTGTAAAAAAAGTTTGGCAAGATAATCAGGTTACAAATGCTCGTCAGGCATTTATAGAAGATTTGTCTACTGGCTTAAAATTTCCAAATGGTCGCCGTTTAATTATCACTCATATTCGAGGAGATAAAGGATTTGTTGATAGACGCTTGTTAGAATTTGTTTCAAATTCTACGAAAGACTACCATGAAGCAATGACTGCTGATGTTTTTGAGGAATATTTCAGTCAAATGATAGATTTATTACCGACCAATTCTGTAACAGTAAGGAACCGCTATCTAACACTAAACGGAAAAGCAAGAACTCTCCGATTGGCTAATAACCAAAGAAAGAGTGGCAGAAGAAGGATTGCTCACAAAAAGAGCTATTGCAGTTATGTAAACAACATTCACCAAAATTTAAGAAGTATAGTGTAGATCAAATATGATGATGAATATGATTCTTACAAATTTAAAAAAGACGCCACACAAATAGTTCAAAAGAAAAGTGCGCTCGTATATTTTTATAATAAACGAAGTGATGAATAATTCATTAGATTTCCATATGTCACAACCTGCTGTACAAGCTCTAATAAAAAATGAGAGCCTTTTCGATATAGTGATTGCTGAAACTTTGGTGCCTGAATTTCTTGCTTTTGGGGACTTATACAAGACTTATACAAATCTTGAAAAAACATTAATAGTTATACGAGTTATACGGTCTCACAAATATGCTTTTGTTAAATGGGAATCCGATAATTCACGATATACGTGAATATGGATCAAATACTATTGGTGGTGAAAATCATATGTTACCGAAGGTAAATAAATTGGAAATATTTTTTTAATTCAGTTACGCTTTGACTGATACAATTTCTTTTTTGTTCATCTAAAAGTTTGGGTTCATAAATTTAAAAACTGTGTGATAAACATAGGATAAACGCAGAGACTCATTAAAATTAGATTTAAGGAACATTTAAAATAATTTGTTATCATGCACCTAGATTTTAATTTATTCATAAAACGATTGAACAAAACAAGTTAATAACTACAGGGCGAATTTTATTGTATATTAAAATGTAAAATATTTAGGAAATCCGAAAAATCTGGAAGCTTGTTTTATTCCATTCCTTATGAATCACCCTGTATTAAATTTGAGTAAACTTAGTTTTTGGAATTCTCTAAAGATCGCGATCGAGTAATCAATGCATCTGTCTATGTCTAGATCAAAAAATCCCAATTATCACAACGACTGTGTTCTAAATTCGAACAATTTGAATCAAACTGATAAAAATATTGTAATGAAATTGGTGTTATCAGGATCGATTGTATATTACTTAATTGTTTTAATTTTTGAGTAAACACAATTCAAATACTATTTATTATTTGTTTAGTAAATGTTATCAAAAGTTTACATTATTGATTTAATATGAAATTCGGATTAAAATATACTTTAAAATATAAATCCAAAAAGAAGACTATGAAATACATAAATGAAGGGTTACAATCACATACCAAATCTTCACCAATAAAAAATTCTTTGATTGTTTTAGGACCTCCAGGACTATTTGGACAGCGCCACAGAAGGATGCATTTACTTTAGCCTGGGAACTAATTCCAAAAGCATGTACTTGGGAAAAGAAAAAATAAATATAATTATGGAAACTCTTAGTGAGCTGCCTTACAAAGTTTTATGGAAGTTCGAAATAGAAGATATGATTAAGCCACCCAAAAATATCAAATTTATATCTTGGGCACCACAACAAGACATATTAAGTGAGGAGTTATTTTTAATATCGCCCACCCTGAAAACTTAATTACTTATGTTTTAAGGACATCCCAACATAAAACTGTTCATTACCCAAGGCGGTCTCCAATCTCTGGAAGAATCCATTATCAGTCACGTTCCTATGGTGATGTTGCCCATATACGCAGACCAGGAATCCAACGCTAAGAGGATGGAGTACAGAGGACTGGCCAGAGTCGTACCGCACAATCCAAAGCCCGTAAAAGAGGAATTTAAAAGTATAATTATGGATGTCATTAATGACCCCAAGTAAGTTTTACTCAATAATAGAGTTTGGAATCTACTGGAACTTTTTTTGTTTACAGATACAAAGAAAGGATCATCAAAACAGCAGAACTCCTTCTAGACCAACCAATGATTGGCGTGGAGAAAGCAGTGTGGTGGATAGAGTACGTCATAAGACACAAAGGGGCCAAACATTTAAAAAACCCAGCAGTTGATATCCCCACCTATCAGTATTATTGTTTGGATGTTATAGGGACGATTCTATCGTTCTTCTACATCGTTTTTAAAATAATCTCCTGCGTTTTGAGGGGTTTGAAAAAACTGATTTCGCGTAAACCGAAAGTGGCTCGTCGAGTGGCTCAGAAAAAGAAGAAGCAGTAAAATGGAAAAAATAATAACAAAAGAAGGTTAACTGCTTATTATTTAACGCATCCAATGTTCTGATTTAGACTTCTCAAAAAAGAATTATTTTTCGACTTATATGATCTTGAATTTTGTATTTTGTACATATTGTATCTATAAGAATTTATAATAAAATATTAATTATTTAACGTTTCTATGTTCATTTTCACTTCTTCTTCTCCCATACTATCTGTTTCCACGTTTTTAACAAATCTTTTCCGAAGCAATCAGTTTTTATATATTCATACTTTATTTCTTGCACTAATTTTCCGATCATAGAATACTTCAGAAGCTTTCTTTCAATTCCTCTATCCCGTGTGTTACTTCTCGATCCAATTTGTCATCTTCTCAGACAGAGAAGGCTAGGTGAAGCTGTTTATCCTAGTGATGTCGATTCCTTGCACTTTTATCCTTCAAAACACAACTTTCTCCTGCGCTCTTTCAGTTTCCTTTCTACCACTTGCTTGCTTGTAGAGCAAATCACATCATCCGCAGACATCATACTTCAGGGGATTGACCTCTTACGAGTTGAGATAAAATCTCCTCCACCAAGTTAAATAGGTACGAGCTTAAGGTAGATCCTTGATGTAATTCTAACCAGGGTACTTTTCTTCTTCATACAACAAAAACCAGATATAGTCCTTGTTGTTTCTGTTTGTATTTTCCATTATTTGTCTTAATACAAAAATTTTTGCCTTAATATTTCTGTTTTTTACTCTTCTATTGTCCTATATTTCCTACATATGCTTAAGGGGACAGATGATTCTGTAAACATTAATTGGCTTAGAGCGGTAAACCTCACAAAAGTGTTGTTAAACGCATATGAATTCCTTACTTTATATGCTCGCGAGTATTGTTACGGGAAATAAAACTTACGGGAGAATTACGTGTCCCAAAGAACACTAGTCGCATTATAGCCATGGAGAAGTTTATCTTTTTAAATGGCAGAAATCTAGCCGTAATAATATTGTTGCGCCAACAATTGCTATTTGCTTTTAATTATATTTTTTTATATGCTCAAACTGGCTGTATGTATCTACTGGCTATTAGAATACAGTCCTCAGTTGTAGTACCACAGTAGTCCAAAATACATATTAGTAAGTTTCTTTCCTTAGCAACAACGGTTCGCAGCTCAACAAAAAGTTTCACCTTAACAAATTTACGTAGTTAAAATAAAAGTTTTGGATCTAACCAACCCCGATTGGATAGCAAGACATCATTTGTCCGTCTGGTTCCCGTTTGGTAAGCTTGACGCGGTGATAACTGAATCCTGCTTGAGCTTGAAAAAGGTAATAATAGGTTTTAACGATATCAAAGCGACAGACGTCCTTCAAACATATAATTTCTTTATAAAGATGTCCTTGTTTAGCACGACACAAAGTGAGTTGAAATGGAGCTATCAAAATTCCAAAAAAATCTTGTGTTCCGTCCATGTCTTTGTTGCCAGGATCTCCGTGACAATGAGCGAGTTAATGACCTTCAAAATATTCAAATTGGAAGAGATTTATATTCGCTGTTGGTTGTTTTGAACAAATCGTTCCGTTTAAAATTCATATCGGTGAATTATGACGTCGCGATGGCTCGAGACTAGTAAAACTCGCAAAATCTACCCATATTTTGTGCTCCAGCGGTCCCGAAAACTACGTTAAGAGGGTATCTCGTGAAAAACATCAGCCACGTTGCCAACACTTTTGACAGGCACCTACGGTTTTTCAGGAAAAAGCTCAAGGGCGGGAAAAGACACAAAAAGTTTTGCTAGAAGTCAAAACTCCAAATATATATTTTAATATAATTTCGAGGATTCAAGAAAAGAGTTTTCCCATAGTATCAAGACCTATTTCTACCTTTCGTATTCGTAGATGGTAGCACAATCGCTTACTATTTTCTGTGTAACAACCCATGATAAAAGATCAACTCGCATTCTTGCTTTTGCGTCAATAAATAACGTATCTTATGGTATAATTTAAATATTTCGAAAATAAATAGTTTCCGAATATCGGCAACACCGCTAACACTATAACTCGCGATGAAATGAAGTGTGAGAGATGGGCTGACGTCCATGAAAATTTACAGTCTAATGGTTCTGTAACTCAGATCGAAAATAAATGTATCAATTTCATGGTGACTTCAAACTTCCACCAAGAAAAAAATGCACTTTGTAACAGCTTAAAAGTTGGAGCTGACAATGGGTTCATCATGGCTAACAGCAAAATTGTTTTCAAGTATAATTGAACACATCCATAAATAATATAAGTAGAAATGGAAAAATCGAAGGATCGGTCGTATAAAATGATGCCTTTTCTCAAAAAGACCTGTTAAAAGTGGCGTTCCACAGGGCTCAGTACTGGGTCCACTACTGTTTACAGTATACACTAGAGAGAGATCATCTCAGCATCAACTGTCAACATCAAAACAGACTAGATCAGTGCAACATGTTTAACAGTTTCCAGTGGCGTATCCAGGAATTTTTTTCGGAGGGGGCCCACCATTTCTCGTAGATAATACTTACTATAAATACTTTTCTCAGCAGAGATGGGGTAAATATACAGGGTGACCCAGGGTTAAATCGTCAAACGTTCAGGATCGTTTTTTCAGGAAAAAATAAGATTTTTTATCCCCATAATCCTGGGTCCTAACTTGTTTTGATTTTAGAACAAAAGAGTTTTTTATGAATTGCTCAAAAAACAATTTGGTTGATTTTGATAAAACTTGGGACGCTTATTTGCGGCAATAATTTAAATATTATTAGAATTAAATTATTAATTCCAGTGACGTTCCACAAGGTAATTTAATTGATATTGGGACAAATCATTGTACGCCATTGTTTTTTGTATGTTCTTTACTTTTCTTGGATTAAACAGTTGAATACACAAATTTTTTGTTCCTTCAATTTTATTCGTATCTCGCTTAGTTTTTGAGAAAAAAATTAAAAACTCGGAAATAAAAATCTTATTTTTTTCCTGAAAACCCGATCCTGAACTTTTAACGTTTAACTCTGGGTCACCCTGTATTCAATGTAGGCTATTTAAATACATTATTTTATTTAACAACAATTTGTTAATTATTAAGATAAGATTAAAAGACAACTAATTATTAATATAAGATTGAACTTTGAATGAGCATTATTCAAAGGCAATTCTGCGAGTTTGTCTGACATCAAAGCAGGCCTGTTAATCAATTGGTAGATGTATTATCCCGAAAATATGACTTCAGTCTTTTCATGGTTGAGAAACTTCGTTCATTTCGTTCTACAGAGGCAGAGGTAACGGGTAAAACGGCTAAAATTTGGAATAGCGTAAAAATGTTCGGAAACAAACAAGGATCTGCTACATTTAAAGTATCGACTGCGTAGAATAACAGTGTATATTGTTTGTAAATCATCTGAATATAACTTAATCGCTGGCTCAAAAACGTAAAATAATTATGATTTATATAGTTACTACATTTTCTTATAAACTTATAGAAGTTTGGGGGAAGGGGCCTTGGCTACGCCACTGACAGTTTCTGACCTTAATCTCACACTTTTATGTATTTTGTATTTGTGAAACTTGTTGTTTTTTTTCCTATTATGTCTATTATTAGGTAATTATTTTTATTATTATTATACAGGGTGTTTCATTGGGAGAGGGTAATATTTTAACAGTGGATAGGAGTGACTGAGGTGATTCCAAATAACCCATATTTTATGGATCTACGGTCCCTTATAGCTGAGATACAGAGTGTTTTGTTCATTTATTATTTATTAATATTATTTGGCCTAATTAACTATTTTGTTTAAAAGTATGTTATACGAAAAATTTTTATCGTCATCTAGGCCTATAAAAACAGATTTATAGGACCGTACTAGGAACTAAACGTCACATTAGATTTACCTATTCAACACCCATTTTATTTATTTCCTTATGAAAAATTGTGTAGTTTGGAGTAGAAGAGTAAAAGAAACTGTAATCAAAGGTTTGTAAATGATAAAAGTACATAAAAAGCATTGTGCATGGGACGCGATCTTATTTAAAGTTGGGAATCGCTATACTATTTGTGAAATTAAATTACGTCAAAATAAAATACGTCAACAACACATGAGTCGAATAAATGAAAATCATTTTTAGTTAAATAATATCTAATTTAATTATAAACAAAATTCAAAAATTACACAACACTTAAAAGACTAGAAAAAAAAACCCCATTCTGTTGAATGCAAACCTTGTGAAAACTTAAATAAAAATAGATTGACACAGAGAACTCTAAACTGTCAATTGCATGGACATCTAGATTTTGTAATTTTTTATGTTTTCATATTATTACTATTAAATTTCACAAATACCTAGATAGCTTATTACCAAACTTACTTAATTAAATAAAGAACGCGTTTTCAAGTACTTTTATCCTTTACAAAAATTAGATTTTAGATTCTTTAACTCTCCTACTCTAAAATACATAATTTTTCATAATGAAGGTTAAAAAAAAGAAATAAAATGCGTGATGTATAGATAAATCTAATGTGATATTTAGTTCCTAGTACGGTCCTGTAAATCTGTTTTCATAGGCGATAAAAATTTTTGGTATAACATACTTTTAAACAAAATAGGCCAAATAATATTGATTACAACTTAATAGGATTAATTAAGCTCGTTGGCGCCCCAAAAATATAAAAGATCCTAACAATTTATGAGTAGTAAAATCATATGTGCAAAAATAAAATGTATATCATTAAATTCAGTTTTTTGCCCTCTTTTTAGATATGGTAAAATATCTTTGAAAATTTAACATACAGGGTGTTGTTTGTGAGTGGAACGAATTTGTCAATTATTAGTGAAGCCGGGCCTGTATTTTTGATATTAATAATATCTCAATTAATTTATTAACCCCTTACCGCATGAATTTTTTGTTTTTGGTAAAAAAAATGCACTATGTGGAAAAAAAATTCAGGATTTCGGTAAAAATATTTAAAAAAATCTTTATTAACTTTTTTTAATTTTTTTTTTGTATTTTTTTTTTGCCATATGTGGCACAATATGCAATAATACAACAAAACATCAAAATAATGTATAAGCAAATCAATCAACTAAAAGTCATTCAGTATGGAACTTATAAAAGCAGTTTCTGTCTTTGTTCAAGCAAAGATGAACACCACATTTTTCACACTTTACAAAAGATTTTTTACCACAGAAATATTTGCACCTTTGCCGATTATCACACCATACTGGAAGATGGCCATATTGATCTCTTCGAACCTCTTGGATGGGAAAATCTGATGTCGGGCCCCTTTTTTTCTTGTTTTGCAAGTTATCCATGACTCCACTGGGACGGCCTCTTTTCTTTGTCGAGCTGGCTTTATTCAATTTACACAAGCACTCTGCAATGGCCATTTTGAAATCTGCCAGAGCTAAATCTTTGAACTCGTTTTCACTTCTTCTCCAAAGTATCCATGCATTGACAACCATCAAATCAATAATATGAAAAAATATCCTCATATACCATTTTTTTGACCTAAGTTTGATTCTATAGTATCCTAGCATGGAATCCAGGAGATCTACTCCTCCCATATATTTGTTGTAGATTGTTACAGCCTTTGGACACGGAACCGTTATATGTTTGTTATCCTTCTTCGAAAATCTTCGAACCTCAACTGTTGGTGTACTTCCAGCATATGTAGACAACATGTTGACCAATTTGTTGTCATACCATGAGACAACAGATATTTTTGTTCCATCAATTGTGGCGACTTTCTCTAGCATCGCTCCACGGCCATTCTTTTTCAGTTTAGCCTCTTTTGGCATATTGCTATTTGGCACTTATTCTAACAGTTCCGAGCGGTAACATACCATTTTGTGCCAAGTAAATTTGTAATGGGACGCTATTGAACCAGTTATCAAAAAATAGCTTGTGATTTATGTGCCTTGGAACAGTTTCTGTTAGCCGAAGAACTACGTTTGAACTCATTCCCAGGTCAGGAAAACCATTGGGGAGAATATTGGTTTGCTTTCCTGCAAAAATTTCATAATCGTAGGAAAATCCGCTTACACCACTAAGAACAAACGCCTTATACCCCCATTTATGAGGTTTTTTTGGATTGTATTGTTTGATGGACGAACGTGCTTTCGTTGGAATAATCTGCTCGTCTATAGCCAAGTACTCTTCCTTTGGAACTTTTAGTAGTTGCTCCCTCAGTTTTCTAAGTACAGGTCGTATTTTGAATAGTTTATCATGAGCAGGATTTCCGGCTGCAACAGCATCGTCATTATTCGCAAAGTGCAAAAACCATTTTATTTCTTCCCATCTGTTGCATGACATAACATCTGAGATCAAGCGGTGATTTAGGTTCAGGTTCCAATAACTTCTGGAACTAGGTAACTGGACTATTGACATATAAATACAGGTCCCTATAAACTGTTCGAGCTCCTTTTCAGTAAGATCCAAAGGTTTTTGTGGTCTCGTTTGAGCAGAATATAAGATACTTTGGTAAACTATATCAGTAATCATCTCATTTGTTAGAAAAAAGTTAAAAAATGCATAAGGAGAGTCTGCATTTTCCAATTCAGGTGGCATGTCAGTAGAACCAAGAAATGTTAGGTTCTCATCCGATGTAACTAAATTACCCCGTTTCCAAGTAGGATGATTCTTGTTTCTATTTTTATTTAGTTTACGAAACCGTTCGAGCAGAGGTAGATCGTCGTCGCTATCGGAACTGAATTCTAAATCCGTTTCTGGGATGATAATATCTGATTGGTTATCGTCCATATCATTTTCGTCTTTGTAATCAGAATCTGGAGCTAATTTACCAGGCGGTTCTTCATCTTCTGAAAGTCTCTCGTCTTCACTACCATCTGGTACATCCATTGGCACATATCTACTGGCACCATAAAACGTTTGTGTATCAATTTTCTGAAATAAATTTAGTGTCCGGAGTGCATATTGTGCCACCTATGCAAAAATAGTTTGGTCTGCGGCTTTATTTATAATAGTTATGTATGAAAATATTAATTGTGCCAAATATGACCCATGATGCGGTAAGGGGTTAAGATAAGAGACTATGTGTCCCAAATATTATAAAATTATACAGAGTGGTTAAAAGCACAGGAGCCAATGAAGAAATGACCAAAATGAACAAAACACTCTGTATCTCAGCTATAAGGGACCGTAGATCCATAAAATATGGGTTATTTGGAATCACCTCAGTCACTCCTATCCTCTGTTAAAATATTACCCTCTCCCGATGAAACACCCTGTATATAATTATATTATATTTGTTATGGAAGCTACTGTGAATAAATTTTGAATAAAGACAATTTTTAATACACCATTTATCAGCGAAAACCTCGCAGTTTTATCGTTAGCCGTTTTTAGGTTATAAGCCGTTGAAATGTTCACTGATACACTCGGTATTTAAGAAAAAAGTATACCTACCTATATATTTTACTAAAACCCAAAGGTGCGAAAACAAAAGCATCACTTTCGGCAAGGAAGACTGAGAAATGGCAGGAGGAGCCTTTTGGGGTCAAAGCGGATTACTTTTGATAGAGTGCAACTGGGAGGATTTGGCGGAATCTTCTGATAGAACGGCGACGGTGACGGCGCGCGTTCGGAGTGCGTCGAGGCGCCCCCCCGGTGTTCGGCTGGTGGATACACATGGTTAATACGTTAGGCTCCCACGACATGGAGCGGGAATAATACCTTGTGAAATGTGATGTATACAACGACTGGAAAACGCTGTTGTTTTGCATACCCCATGTATATTTATAGGTCATTATAATATAGTTGGTTTGTGATCCAACATTTTTACTATCTTGCTAGCGTATCTTGTGAACTGTTATGCGGTTTTATACATGGATAGTTCAAAATTTTCCTCACTACAAATTATTCTACAGTGTGTGCCACCAGTACTAAGCAAAACTAAGAAGCAATGACTAAAAAAACGTTACTGTTCGTTTAAACAAATCTTTATTTACTCGATATTTAATTTGCAATGCTTTACTTTACTTTAAAATCGAAAAAAAAAATACTTTTAAAAAATTACAACACAAAAAAGAACGTTTTCACTAAATTTCATAGAAAAAAATATTTTTGAGGGAGATAAAAATTTAAAACGTACAAAAAGGTTTTTAGCATTGTTCTCAATAATTTTAAGGTTATATTGAAAAGTGATCAATAGGAAACTTTCAGATTTTTTAATTATCTACAACTTTTACATGAAACTTTTTTGTATTTAACATTATAATATCCCCTCATGTGATATACTCATCAAAAAAATACTCCGAGACGTTTAATATATCGCCCAAAATATTTGCGTAATTTACAGCTCCCAACTCGGTAGAACAAAGTGCATTTCTCACCCTGAGGCGGAGCAAAGGCACCATTTCTACAAAGATTATACCCGTTTGTATCTCTTATATCATTCTAAGTGTTAATTCACTCCCCCGGAACTTATAGTTAGTTCCCCATCTAATTTCAGGACCTCGGGATAATGGTGAATTTATAATAACCCAAATATATAAACAGGATTGTACGTGTGTGGAGTCTAAACAGAGGCGCAGGGAAATCGTCGTATTTAAAATTAAAGGGGGGGCTAAACTGGTGGAATTTGAATTCTAAATCTGCAAAAAAAATCATTTTGACTCATAAAATAACATTAAGCTCAAATAAATACTTTTTGCTCTATTTTGAAATTATCGAAAAATATTTTTAGATTTGACATTTTAAAGAAAGACAAAAAAATCATCTTTTAAGGACAAAAAATATTGAAATTGGCTCTTAAAATGATCTGTAATTTATTTAACAAAAATCATACGATTTGTAATTAAATATTACGTCTCTACTTTATTATGAAATATTTTTAAAAAAAATGTATGTGTAATGAAAGCTTAAAGTTAAAATATTGTGAAAATAGGGAATGAAATATTAAAAATTGTTAAAAATAATGTAAACGTTTCAAGGCCCATTTATTTCTGACCACTTTACTTTGAAATTTTCTCCAAAAAACTATGGCCATTAGCCTCGTGTTCTGTGTAGGCTTTGTTACTGTTTCCCAGCGCCACTTTAGGAATAGCACTGTTAATTAAAACCCAACAGTGAATGGTCGAGTGAGGAATCACACCTGGTATATGAAAATCAATTTCTAAATTTTTAATTAATTAAAAATCAGAAAAAGATTTCTGCCTTTGGTGTGATTCGAACCCACAACTCTTGGATTATGAGTCCAGTGCTCTACCCCTGAGCCACCCACCCCCCCGTCATCCATTCTTAATAACCTAAAAACTCAAGTAAATCTAAAGGGTAGGAATTTCTTGCAACAATGTCAACATCATGTTTTCTCAACTTTCATCACTAATAGGAACTATGTTTTATATCGAGGAATATCTAACAGAATTTCGTAAAATTAAAATCGAACGGATGGTACCTCGTTCAGCATCTCTGCCCGCGCCACTGCTAGCGCGTTAGGGGTGAAAGTAATTTTCGAGGTAGTATCTGTTTATAAGGTAATAATGCGAAGATATATTCCTTCGGCGTTGCCCCGTATGCTCTTAGGGATCCCCGAGGGAACTGTAAAAATCAAATTAAAGTTAAGCTGTCTCGATCTTCAATTTATTCAGACACTAAAGTTTTAATTCCGGGAGGTTTTTTAGGGGGCGAGATACACGTAACCTGTCTGGCTAGAGAAATGAATATGATGATGAAAGTGTATTTTTAAAGGGGCTGTTAACCTCTACAGCATGTGTTTAAATTTATCGCTTGAGATGAGTGGCCCTACATGTAGGTTATGCCAAAACTCTGGTCTTAATAGAATGAGATTTTTTTACAATCAGCCAATCAAGGGTTATTTTAAATATTTTAATAAATAATAAATTATAAAACCACACGAATATACGTACAAGAATTGGCAGATACCATATCTATAACCATGCCTATAACTGCTAGACCATCAATATTGACAGATGACAGATGACATCTTGTCATCGCGGATTATATCAGAAATAATTGGACCGATTTTTGTTACGCATAGCCCCCTTAGTTTCCTTTAAGAGTTTGGCTTCCCATCCAGTTTACATTCAAACTTTGTTTTCCCCGCTTACTTGCTTCCTAATGTTAACTTTTTTCTTAAATTTTTGTCGTTTTGTATAAACTCTTTCTTTTCTTTTCTTTTCTTTTCTTTCCTTTTCTTTTCTTTTCTTTTCTTTTCTTTTCTTTTCTTTTCTTTTCTTTTCTTTTCTTTTCTTTTCTTTTCTTTTCTTTTCTTTTCTTTTCTTTTCTTTTCTTTTCTTTTCTTTTCTTTTCTTTTCTTTTCTTTTCTTTTCTTTTCTTTTCTTTTCTTTTCTTTTCTTTTCTTTTCTTTTCTTTTCTTTTCTTTTCTTTTCTTTTCTTTTCTTTTCTTTTCTTTTCTTTTCTTTTCTTTTCTTTTCTTTTCTTTTCTTTTCTTTTCTTTTCTTTTCTTTTCTCTCTCTCGATCTCACTTCATTGTCGAAATTGTTTATATATTTTGTACTTGATTTGATTTTGATTTTATTTTATGTTATTTAATTTATATATTTCTATATTATATAATATTTGCTTATTAATAAAGACGATTTATTATTATTATTTATGCAGTTATTTAAATCCAGCTATCTACCCACAAGCTGATAACGTTGAATCGGGAGCCGAATCGTGACCTTGATTTGGACAACTTGCCAATTTTACAATTCCTTATAGAGAGATGGATGTTCCTTTAGTGATAGAAAAACGTAATTGGAAGAACCTTTTAAAACTGTTTAAAATTTATAATGGGTCGTAACTTATCGGCTTGCTAACTAAATAATAAATAATATCCTGAAAAGAAAATTTTTGGAGGAAACGGTGTTGTGAAAGCGTCATAAAAATTTTTCGGAAGTCTTAATCGCGTTTTTAAAGGTGGCTGGATAGGCGTGTCTTACCGTTAAGAGGATTCGCGTGATTTAAGCCCCATAAAATTGGATTGCTTTTTATTACTGCCTCTAGATACACATACTAAAAAGGGAATTTTATACAAGGTACTAAGGAAGAGTTAAAAAAAATATTGTAATGTTATAATTATTATACTAAATTTTTTTAAACATTACTTACTCCTCCCAATGTTTTTTTTTTAAGCTCTTTAGTCCTATAATTTTTTTTTGTATTTTCTATGCTTGGAATTTTCTCAGGGTTCAATATACATTTGTGAGTTCTAACTCCTTAGTACTGACCTGTATTCTCGACCACAAAAGTAAACAGCTGTTTGATTTAAAAGAGACTCATTGACCTTGGCTGTACAGAAACACATTAATTAGAACAAACTTTACTCATATAATGACCAAATTTTAATTTTTTTGAATTTTTTGGTAGATTCTAGGTCCTTTTATATCCTGAAATCTCACTTTTTCCCTCAAAAATAGCCCAAACATTTTTTTCGGTAATTTTGGCATTGTCAATCGTTTTTTAGACAAAATTCATTCTGTGTAAATCAAATTTTAATTTTTTTTGAATTTCCATGTCCATTTATATCCAAAAAAACTGACTTTTTCGCTCAAAAATGGCCCAAACATTTTTTTTCGGTAATTTTGGCATTGCCAATCGTTTTTTAGACAAAATTCATTCTGCGTAAACCAAATTTTAATTTTTTTGAACTTTTTTGTAGATTCTAGTTCCATTTATATCCTAAAAAACTCACTTTTTCGCTCAAAATGGCCCAAACATTTTTTTCGGTAATTTTGACATTGCCAATCGTTTCTTATTCAAAATTCATTCTGCTTAAACCAAATTTTAATTTTTTTGAATTTTTTTTATAGATTGTAGGTCTATTTATATCCTAAAAAACTCACTTTCTAATGGCCCAAACTTTTTTTTTGTTATTTTGACATTGCCAATCGTTTCTTATATAAAATTCATTTTGCGTAAATCAAATTTTAATTTTTTTGTAGATTCTAGGTCCATTTATATCCTAAAAAACTCACTTTTTCGCTAAAAAATGACCCAAACATTTTTTTTCCGTAATTTTGACATTGCCAATCGTTTTTTATACATAATTCATTCTGCGTAAACCAAATTTTAATTTTTTTAATTTTTTTTTGTAGAGTCTAGGTCCATTTATACCCTAAAAAACTCACTTTTCCCCTCAAAAATGGCCCAAACATTTTTTTTTCGGTAATTTTGACATGGCCAATCGTTTGTTAGACAAAATTCATTCAGCGTAAACCAAATTTTAATTTTTTTTGTAGATTTATATCAAATTATTAAACTTTTATAGCCGACGACATTGCCCCCCCCCCCCCCCAAATTTCTTGGCTGAGGCCGCTCTTGGTACCGGGTGCTTTATTTATTTCATTATAACAATGTCAATTAATTGTTTTATGATAAATTCTCACAATAATCTAAATTGGCATAGTTATTCCATTTTTTTCAAATTTTCTCACTAGGATTTGCTGTGGATTTGTTAGGTTTCATAGTTTTCGAAAATTTCCAAAGCTAAAATTTTTACAAGCTCAATATCCAATATTTTATCAAATTTTTCTGAAGATTAACCTACTAATCAATGTAATCTTCAAAAAGTATGCAATTTACTCTGTGCGGATACGCTTCTGAAAACCTTATTTTCTGATAAGGCGCTGATATATCCGAATCTTTAAATAAAAATTTCTACCCCCGATTTCAGCTTCGATAAGCGAAAACAACTTTCCCAAAACTTTCGAAAAGTAAAACGAAACAACGGATGGATGCTATATGGATTTATTTTCCAGCGTCAAAAAGACTTGGAGCAGAAACAATACCTCTCCAAACACAGTGGCGTAGAAGCAAAAAAAATTTACAAACAAAAAATCGAAACACCAACTGAGTTAATCGAAATTTACGAACAAGAAATAATAGAGGACAAATAATGAAATAATGCGGAAAAAGAAAAATGTATAGAAAATTACATCGAATACTAAAATATATAGGGCATAGTTTAACTATTTTCAATTTATCCCGCTTTAAACAAGGACCATTTAAAAAATTATGAATATATAAATAAACTACAGAGTTAATGCGAAATTTTGGTCCAAAATATAATGATCTCTACCTGTATAAATGTATTCTTTGCCACACCCTCATTTAGTCTACGCCAATTAGAACAAATGTTGCAGAGTTGAGAGGCATTCGATTGGCTAAGAAATTTCTACTCATCAATCATTTTTTCCTATCTCTGGAGTTACATTTAAAAGAACAAACCACTATGAACTACAATGAATTTGTAGTTTTGCTACGCCACTGTCTAGATAGATCTACAATTTATTTCGGAACCGGCGTATCGTTTCTTTGATCAAATCCTATACAAAGTAGATATTTGTGTACTAAAAAGATTGCCATTATTGAATCGTTCTTGCAGATATTCGGTAGATAAAAAAACTCAATTTCGGACGAAAACCTAAGAATAATATATGGGAATTCACTTTATTTTCACCATTTTTTGTGCATTGTTTACTTATTTTTCACACACCGGTCACGACAATCAAATCTGCTTTAAAAAACGTAGAATCTCCTAATATAACATTTTCAATGTTTTATTTCCTAGAGTTGAACTTTTAAAAGTCCATAAATAACTCGAATGAGATTTTTATTTCTTTTTTAGCCCCGGAATCTCATCATTTACTCGTTCAAACGCCACATAAGGGCGGTCCTGCGTGTTTTACTACTGCTTTCACTTTTTATTGGACCTTAATTGATTCCCTGGTCGATATCAAATGAAATCTAAGAAAAATAAGAAGACTATGATTACAATGGTCTCCTGGTCTTCAAAATAATGCTTTAAAAATTGAAAATTACAACTTATTTGTGACCTTATAAAAAGAATATGTAGAATTTTATTTTCCTGTTATTGGGACATTCGGTATAGTAAAAATAAACTTTTGATACTGCTGCTGCCCTCTAGTACCGAATAGCCAAACCCAAATAAAGTTGCTCACAATTTATTCTAAAAGATGGCGTTGTAGACGAAACTACACTCGCTCAATGCGTGTTGATCGTGAAATTTCCATTCGCTGATACCGTTTTCAATATTATTTTTTATACATGAATATTTTATTTCAATAATGCTGTTTAATCAATTAATATAATATTCAATTTCATTATTACTTATTACCTGTTCAAACGAACGCTTTTAGACGCGCCACCTGGAGTAATAATTTGAACGTAATATTTGAAAATGGATTGACCCACAATTTAAAAATAATTTAAATATAAAGTGAAATCGCAATAATATGACCGTGTCATGCTAATCTAAGAAAAATGCATAACTTTTACTTACAAAAGTTATGAGGTTATCATGAATTCTCTTGGATCTACTTACTAGTTTTTCAATGAGAAAATAGTAAGTAGTAGTACAAAGAACAGACGCATTTATGAAATGCCTCAGTTGTCAAAAAGATATTTTAAGGTTAGCACGATCTTTTACAACAGTTGGCACGAAAGTCAAAATAAAAATGAAAAATTATGTTTGCCAAATACCTCAATTCACTAGGACGAACGTCCACATCAAAAATAAAGAAATAGTTAATCAGAAAATCAAAAATTTAATTGAAGGAGGATTCGATAAATTGCAGGTTGTCTCAGATTTTGATAAAACCATCACCAAACAGCACCAAAATGGGAAAATCCACCTCAGCAGCTTTGGTAAGTACAAAAGTCGTTTTATTTATCTCTATTAACGGTAGTTTATTTCAATTTTTATTTATCTTTTTATTGACTTTAGAGAGATTATTGATTTCATTTAAAAACATGCTAACAAAGATTTTAAACATAGGCAGGTGTGCTTCTTATTAATTATTTATTTATAACAACTCTTGCAAATCTTTATAAATAAGATGAAGGTCGTCTTATTTATAACAACGGAATTTTAACGCCATTTAAGGTAAATAAGGTTTTTAATGTTAAAAAATAAAAGGTTTTTTTTTACATTTCTCTAAGATAAGATTAGTTTTCAAAAACCTTCAAACTTTTGTATAGATTATTTCCAAAGCGTTAAAAGATAACAAACGCACTTTTATAAAGTTTGTTTTTACAATTAAAAATGCATAAAACTGATATATTTAGAAACATGTAAGTATATTTATTTAAAAAAGAATATTTTTAAATCCTTGTTTTCAGGTATGTTTAGTTCTTGTCCTTCAGTCACTGAGGAACATACAAGAGTAGCGAACGAAATAAACCGCAAATATGCACCACAAGAGGTGGATCCTTCCATTCCTAAAGATGAAAAAAGGAAACTTATGGAGGAATGGTGGTTACAATCTGAAGAATCTCTAAAGTAATTTTTTAATTTATTAGGCAACAGATAAATTAAAAATATTAGTCATTATCAAAAGGTTATTTATTCAAAAAAATGATTTTTTTCTTTAAAAAACAGGTCATTTTATGAGGTTAATAGAAAATTATATAGTTATTTTATATCCTATTTTTCAATTTAAAGTTCAATTTAAAGATATAACTTGAATCTACCAGAAAATGTTTACAATTTTTATCTAAAAATTCAAATTTCGTGCTAAAATAATTTAAAAAATGTTTTTTTTTTATTTTTTATAAGTTATATATATATATATATATATATATATATATATATATATATATATATATATATATATATATATATATATATATATATATATATATATATATATATATATATATATATATATTTCAGCTATTTTAAACCCTATTATTCAATTTAAAGTTCAATTTAAAGATATAACTTGAATCTACCAGAAAATGTTTACAATTTTTATCTAAAAATTCAAATTTCGTGCTAAAATAATTTAAAAAATGTTTTTTTTTTATTTTTTATAAGTTATATATATATTTTTCAGCTATTTTAAACCCTATTATTCAATTTAAAGATATAACTTAAATCTACCAGAAAATGTTTACTATTTTTATCTAAAAATTCAAATTTCGTGCTAAAATAATTTAAAAAATGTTTTTTTTTATTTTTTATAAATTATATAGATATTTTTCAGCTATTTTATACCCTATTATTCAATTTAAAGTTCAATTTAAAGATATAACTTGAATCTACCAGAAAATATTAACTATTTTTATCTAAAAATTCAAATTTCGTGCTAAAATAATTTCAAAAATGTTTATTTTTTATTTTTTATGAATTATATAGATATTTTTCAGCTATTTTATACCCTATTATTCAATTTAAAGATATAACTTGAATCTACCAGAACATTTTTACTGTTTTTATCTAAAAATTCAAATTTCGTGCTAAAATAATTTAAATAATGTTTTTTTTATTTTTTATGAATTATATAGATATTTTTCAGCTATTTTATACCCTATTATTCAATTTAAAGATATAACTTGAATCTACCAGAACATTTTTACTGTTTTTATCTAAAAATTCAAATTTCGTGCTAAAATAATTTAAATAATGTTTTTTTTATTTTTTATGAATTATATAGATATTTTTCAGCTATTTTATACCCTATTATTCAATTTAAAGTTCAATTTAAAGATATAACTTGAATCTACCAGAAAATGTTTACTATTTTTATCTAAAAATTCAAATTTCGTGCTAAAATAATTTCAAAAATGTTTTTTTTTTATTTTTTATGAATTATATAGATATTTTTCAGCTATTTTATACCCTATTATTCAATTTAAAGATATAACTTGAATCTACCAGAACATTTTTACTATTTTTATCTAAAAATTCAAATTTCGTGCTAAAATAATTTAAATAATGTTTTTTTTATTTTTTCACCTTCCTCTCCGACAAGGCGCGTTTGGTACTTATTTAATTAAAAAAATGTTTTTAGAGGATTATGTGTAAGTAGGACAGAGATAGAAGAGGTATGTGCACAATTGGGGCCTGAGTTAAGGTAAGATTTTTGGTTATTTGTTCTATTTACAAGTCAAAATTGATATATTTTGTATTTTTTAATTAACCTTTTATTTGATTACTAAATTTTTTATCATCATATGATTCTTTAAAAATATATTATTTCAAATCAATTCAATTTTACAATATTTTTACACAACACGAACCAAAAAAACTTTTGAGAGAAAAAAATTGTTTGAAAGTTTTGACAAAAAAAATATTTTAATTTTGGAATCCCTCAATATCCTTTTCTAGATTTAAAATTTTGGCTTTAAATTCATTTTTAGTTTTTAAAATTGTATAAAACTAATTCGTGACGATTAATGCAACCTTGGGGAATGTTTTTGAACTGTACAGTAGAACTTGATGCAAATTATAATCAATGATACACAATTAATTGTGGTATGTGTTTAAATTTATCAGAAAAAATGTTTAAAGACAAATTACCGTTTGATTTAAAAAAAATTGTACCTAGAAATTATTCCTGTTTGTTTTGTACCACTTGAAGTATTTTAAATCAGATGCATTGCAAATTAATATTCAAAAATATTCTTCTCATAATTTTATTTACTTTAACTTTATCAAGACATAATAAAAATTTGATAGTATCTATTGTATAAACAAAATATATAATGGATAAAATTACATGGAATATTTTTTGTTTATCGTAAATTAAACTCCAATCAGTTGTATACTCGAGTAGCTAACGACAGGATCGGGTTTAGCCTAACTATCAACATTTGCGGTTTTATTAATATTTGAATTTTTTAAAAATACCAAAAATAGTTCGTTCAAAAAATATAAATAAGAGTAGAACATAAAAATGTAATCTTTAAGCAGCAAAATATAAAAAAAAGAAACTGGATGTATGTGTTAAGGGGTTAATATATTTTTATTTTTTATTTATTTGTTAATATTAATTTTTTAATTTAATTAAATTTTAATTTAAATTCATGGTTCGTATTTAGTTTGATTTTTGAATTTTAGTGTAAATAAATTTTAAAAAAATTTTTAAGAGCATAATGTGAAAATTCTTATATCTGACGGGAAGATTATAGAAGAAGATTATAGATATTCATCGAACAAATTGTTCGGTATCTGAATTCGATCTGTGTGTATGTATGTGTGTTAATTCTTTGTCTTTGTGAATTTTAAAATTCTGACTTCAGATTTTGATAGAGCATCAAAAAGTAATCTTAGGGTTTGGTGTGCTCCTCCATACATCTTCGGGAATACCTTCAAAATGGGGTCCAAAATATGAAAATTTTTAAGTTTAAAATGACATTGAATTTAAAGTAGACGCATAGTGAATCTAAAATTTTATTAATAATGTCATTACAATTTGTTGGGTTTATGGCAATGCTAGAAGAGCATTCTTAACTGATTTTAATTGACTTATTTGCAGTAAAGTTGGTTCATTTTGTTGAGTAGGGTACCAAAGTACTGTGAGATATATTATATTACTTACCGCAAATCTAAACTGGAACCACTGTCACGATAACAACCAAATAAGACGTGCAATTAAATTTAAATAAAACTTCACTGGCCTTTTATTTCAATTTGTTGTAAGGTCTGAAAACCGTTAGGGCTTTTACAAATATGATAGCAATATTGTAGCTTCTTAATCCATCACCTAACATCTAATTGTATAATTTCTCTTAAGAAAGTTATGAATGGTTAAAGTAACGTCTAAACTTCTTGAAAATTCACAGACTAAGGTACCTAAAACTTTTTATTTAAAAAAATAACAATTACCTTGCTGTTTGAACCAACTAAGTACAAGTAGAAATATCTTTATTATCTATATTTTCGGTGAATTTTGGTTGCTAAATTATTAAATCGTTTTTAATTTGAATAAATGACAGTTCCTTTTGTTTATTTCTTGTAACAGTGATACCAACACATTTTCTTAAAATTACTACTGACAATATAGTTGAGGTACAGTTTTGGAGATGGTGTATTAAGAATGATTGCATAATAAAAGAACCATTAATGTTATTTATTGAAAGTAACTTAATTATAAATAATTGTAGGTACATAAATCTAATTTTTTCATCCAAATTTGTTTCATTAGTTAAAATAATAAGGGTATTACAATACCACGATTAGACGCTGCAAAGACTAATAGTTTTAGGCCATAAAGACAGAAAAAGAAGAAATTTGAAAATATGCAATTCTCGCTGGGACTCGATTTTTGAAAGTAGGAGAATCAGTTCTCTAGAGAAAAAATTCACAAACTTAAATTCTCTCAAGAGAATAATGATAGTACCGTAAGTCTATGATAACTTTTTTCTCAACCAATCAACGAAAGGAATGTCATCGAATAATTGTATTTTACCAGTTTGTGACCCTGTTTAAAATTGACGTTTTACGAACAAAAACAAAACCAGCAAACATTACTTCAAAAAGCAGAAATTTTCGTTATTCCCTAATTCGCCGAACGTTATTTTTTGAACTTAATTTCTAATAGGAAATTTGTTAATCTTTTAGATAACCGGAATTGCTTGATAAAGTGACCATCAGATAATGTATTAAAAGGATCATTATCACGTAGAAAATACCGCCTTTCGTGGTTAGCAATCTCTGCAGCTTCCAAGTTATTTAGTATTGCAATCTGCAAATTAAGATTTCCTGGATTCATTTTAAGATGCAAAAATATCTGAATAATCAACGTAATATTCACAATTAAGGGTATAATATATTAACAAACACAAAAATTCTTCTTCAAAGTAAACAACTTTGGATATTCGTTATGAACTAAACTCTCCCAAATACAGATAGAAAACAGCCTCTAAACTTCTAACTTATAAATACCATTTCGAAACATTTTGTGTTCGAAACAGCGCATGTGCTAAAAGGAAATAGGTCTGTTCTTCTACAAAAACCCTGAAGAATTATTTCTCTCGATATCGGGAGAACATTTTCCATCGAAAATTTTCAAAAATTGATATAACAGTTTATCAGGAGAAAATGACGTCACATTCTCAAGAGAATTAATTCTCACCCTTTCAAAAATCGAGTCCCTGGATGTGCTATTTATCAATGAATTTGGAATACGTCATCAATTCATGAATGACATTCTTTCATAAAATACTATAAGTTGTACTACGACTGAGTGGGGCTGGGTTTTAAGAATGAAATGGCGTCATGAATGAGATGGACTGGAATAAATAAACTTTTACTATTATGGGGATGCGTAGTTTTTTTAGAAATAGCGATTGGTATATTATTAAAAAGTTTGTGCATTTCTTTTAACAGTAAGTAGGTACATGTTGAAAATTGTATCAATATTGTTATATTTTTATACAGGGTGGGACAAACTTCTGATATGAGGATTACAGGGTTGTGGTAAAAGATAAAACTTTGAAATTTTGTATATTTACTGAGTGCACATTTTGAAAATACTTTCGATTTACAGGGTGTTCCAAAAACTCGTTTCAGCACAAACGTACATTTTTTTATTGCCTTGGAAAATCTGCACATTTTTCAACGCACTCTAGCGGCGTAACTATTGGTCGTAGAAAAAATTGTTGTTAATGAAACTTGTGGGAAATTTTATCACCTTCAATTTTGTACAGAATAGTCTTTCCGAAAAAATGGATACCTACCGAGATTTAGGCCAAAAACTAAAAAAAAATGACAAAATTTGCACTTTTTTTCAAAAAAAAAAAACAATTTTCCGGCCAAAATATCTGTCAGCAAACCTCAAATTCGTGTTCAACGACCACGAAAACATAAAGAATAAAAAGAATTAGGACTGTACCTAAACTTTCCGCTAACTGGCCTTGGAAAATCTGCACATTTTTCAACGCACTCTAGCGGCGTAACTATTGGTCGTAGAAAAAATTGTTGTTAATGAAACTTGTGGGAAATTTTATCACCTTCAATTTTGTACAGAATAGTCTTTTCGAAAAAATGGATACCTACCGAGATTTAGGCCAAAAACTAAAAAAAAATGACAAAATTTGCACTTTTTTTAAAAAAAAAAACAATTTTCCGGCCAAAATATCTGTCAGCAAACCTCAAATTCGTGTTCAACGACCACGAAAACATAAAGAATAAAAAGAATTAGGACTGTACCTAAACTTTCCGCTAACTGGCCTTGGAAAATCTGCACATTTTTCAACGCACTCTAGCGGCGTAACTATTGGTCGTAGAAAAAATTGTTGTTAATGAAACTTGTGGGAAATTTTATCACCTTCAATTTTGTACAGAATAGTCTTTTCGAAAAAATGGATACCTACCGAGATTTAGGCCAAAAACTAAAAAAAAATGACAAAATTTGCACTTTTTTTAAAAAAAAAACAATTTTCCGGCCAAAATATCTGTCAGCAAACCTCAAATTCGTGTTCAACGACCACGAAAACATAAAGAATAAAAAGAATTAGGACTGTACCTAAACTTTCCGCTAACTGGCCTTGGAAAATCTGCACATTTTTCAACGCACTCTAGCGGCGTAACTATTGGTCGTAGAAAAAATTGTTGTTAATGAAACTTGTGGGAAATTTTATCACCTTCAATTTTGTACAGAATAGTCTTTTCGAAAAAATGGATACCTACCGAGATTTAGGCCAAAAACTAAAAAAAAATGACAAAATTTGCACTTTTTTTAAAAAAAAACAATTTTCCGGCCAAAATATCTGTCAGCAAACCTCAAATTCGTGTTCAACGACCACGAAAACATAAAGAATAAAAAGAATTAGGACTGTACCTAAACTTTCCGCTAACTGGCCTTGGAAAATCTGCACATTTTTCAACGCACTCTAGCGGCGTAACTATTGGTCGTAGAAAAAATTGTTGTTAATGAAACTTGTGGGAAATTTTATCACCTTCAATTTTGTACAGAATAGTCTTTTCGAAAAAATGGATACCTACCGAGATTTAGGCCAAAAACTAAAAAAAAATGACAAAATTTGCACTTTTTTTCAAAAAAAAAAACAATTTTCCGGCCAAAATATCTGTCAGCAAACCTCAAATTCGTGTTCAACGACCACGAAAACATAAAGAATAAAAAGAATTAGGACTGTACCTAAACTTTCCGCTAACTGGCCTTGGAAAATCTGCACATTTTTCAACGCACTCTAGCGGCGTAACTATTGGTCGTAGAAAAAATTGTTGTTAATGAAACTTGTGGGAAATTTTATCACCTTCAATTTTGTACAGAATAGTCTTTTCGAAAAAATGGATACCTACCGAGATTTAGGCCAAAAACTAAAAAAAAATGACAAAATTTGCACTTTTTTTCAAAAAAAAAAACAATTTTCCGGCCAAAATATCTGTCAGCAAACCTCAAATTCGTGTTCAACGACCACAAAAACATAAAGAATAAAAAGAATTAGGACTGTACCTAAACTTTCCGCTAACTGGCCTTGGAAAATCTGCACATTTTTCAACGCACTCTAGCGGCGTAACTATTGGTCGTAGAAAAAATTGTTGTTAATGAAACTTGTGGGAAATTTTATCACCTTCAATTTTGTACAGAATAGTCTTTTCGAAAAAATGGATACCTACCGAGATTTAGGCCAAAAACTAAAAAAAAATGACAAAATTTGCACTTTTTTTAAAAAAAAAACAATTTTCCGGCCAAAATATCTGTCAGCAAACCTCAAATTCGTGTTCAACGACCACGAAAACATAAAGAATAAAAAGAATTAGGACTGTACCTAAACTTTCCGCTAACTGGCCTTGGAAAATCTGCACATTTTTCAACGCACTCTAGCGGCGTAACTATTGGTCGTAGAAAAAATTGTTGTTAATGAAACTTGTGGGAAATTTTATCACCTTCAATTTTGTACAGAATAGTCTTTTCGAAAAAATGGATACCTACCGAGATTTAGGCCAAAAACTAAAAAAAAATGACAAAATTTGCACTTTTTTTCAAAAAAAAAAACAATTTTCCGGCCAAAATATCTGTCAGCAAACCTCAAATTCGTGTTCAACGACCACGAAAACATAAAGAATAAAAAGAATTAGGACTGTACCTAAACTTTCCGCTAACTGGCCTTGGAAAATCTGCACATTTTTCAACGCACTCTAGCGGCGTAACTATTGGTCGTAGAAAAAATTGTTGTTAATGAAACTTGTGGGAAATTTTATCACCTTCAATTTTGTACAGAATAGTCTTTTCGAAAAAATGGATACCTACCGAGATTTAGGCCAAAAACTAAAAAAAAATGACAAAATTTGCACTTTTTTTAAAAAAAAAAACAATTTTCCGGCCAAAATATCTGTCAGCAAACCTCAAATTCGTGTTCAACGACCACGAAAACATAAAGAATAAAAAGAATTAGGACTGTACCTAAACTTTCCGCTAACTGGCCTTGGAAAATCTGCACATTTTTCAACGCACTCTAGCGGCGTAACTATTGGTCGTAGAAAAAATTGTTGTTAATGAAACTTGTGGGAAATTTTATCACCTTCAATTTTGTACAGAATAGTCTTTTCGAAAAAATGGATACCTACCGAGATTTAGGCCAAAAACTAAAAAAAAAATGACAAAATTTGCACTTTTTTTAAAAAAAAAAACAATTTTCCGGCCAAAATATCTGTCAGCAAACCTCAAATTCGTGTTCAACGACCACGAAAACATAAAGAATAAAAAGAATTAGGACTGTACCTAAACTTTCCGCTAACTGGCCTTGGAAAATCTGCACATTTTTCAACGCACTCTAGCGGCGTAACTATTGGTCGTAGAAAAAATTGTTGTTAATGAAACTTGTGGGAAATTTTATCACCTTCAATTTTGTACAGAATAGTCTTTTCGAAAAAATGGATACCTACCGAGATTTAGGCCAAAAACTAAAAAAAAATG
The DNA here is from genome assembly GCA_949320105.2 of Crepidodera aurea. Taxonomy (NCBI): domain Eukaryota; kingdom Metazoa; phylum Arthropoda; class Insecta; order Coleoptera; family Chrysomelidae; genus Crepidodera; species Crepidodera aurea. The sequence continues at coordinate 2,302,204 of OX439475.1, read as the reverse complement.
ACAAAATTTGCACTTTTTTTAAAAAAAAAAACAATTTTCCGGCCAAAATATCTGTCAGCAAACCTCAAATTCGTGTTCAACGACCACGAAAACATAAAGAATAAAAAGAATTAGGACTGTACCTAAACTTTCCGCTAACTGGCCTTGGAAAATCTGCACATTTTTCAACGCACTCTAGCGGCGTAACTATTGGTCGTAGAAAAAATTGTTGTTAATGAAACTTGTGGGAAATTTTATCACCTTCAATTTTGTACAGAATAGTCTTTTCGAAAAAATGGATACCTACCGAGATTTAGGCCAAAAACTAAAAAAAAATGACAAAATTTGCACTTTTTTTAAAAAAAAAAACAATTTTCCGGCCAAAATATCTGTCAGCAAACCTCAAATTCGTGTTCAACGACCACGAAAACATAAAGAATAAAAAGAATTAGGACTGTACCTAAACTTTCCGCTAACTGGCCTTGGAAAATCTGCACATTTTTCAACGCACTCTAGCGGCGTAACTATTGGTCGTAGAAAAAATTGTTGTTAATGAAACTTGTGGGAAATTTTATCACCTTCAATTTTGTACAGAATAGTCTTTTCGAAAAAATGGATACCTACCGAGATTTAGGCCAAAAACTAAAAAAAAATGACAAAATTTGCACTTTTTTTAAAAAAAAAAACAATTTTCCGGCCAAAATATCTGTCAGCAAACCTCAAATTCGTGTTCAACGACCACGAAAACATAAAGAATAAAAAGAATTAGGACTGTACCTAAACTTTCCGCTAACTGGCCTTGGAAAATCTGCACATTTTTCAACGCACTCTAGCGGCGTAACTATTGGTCGTAGAAAAAATTGTTGTTAATGAAACTTGTGGGAAATTTTATCACCTTCAATTTTGTACAGAATAGTCTTTTCGAAAAAATGGATACCTACCGAGATTTAGGCCAAAAACTAAAAAAAAATGACAAAATTTGCACTTTTTTTAAAAAAAAAAACAATTTTCCGGCCAAAATATCTGTCAGCAAACCTCAAATTCGTGTTCAACGACCACGAAAACATAAAGAATAAAAAGAATTAGGACTGTACCTAAACTTTCCGCTAACTGGCCTTGGAAAATCTGCACATTTTTCAACGCACTCTAGCGGCGTAACTATTGGTCGTAGAAAAAATTGTTGTTAATGAAACTTGTGGGAAATTTTATCACCTTCAATTTTGTACAGAATAGTCTTTTCGAAAAAATGGATACCTACCGAGATTTAGGCCAAAAACTAAAAAAAAATGACAAAATTTGCACTTTTTTTAAAAAAAAAAACAATTTTCCGGCCAAAATATCTGTCAGCAAACCTCAAATTCGTGTTCAACGACCACGAAAACATAAAGAATAAAAAGAATTAGGACTGTACCTAAACTTTCCGCTAACTGGCCTTGGAAAATCTGCACATTTTTCAACGCACTCTAGCGGCGTAACTATTGGTCGTAGAAAAAATTGTTGTTAATGAAACTTGTGGGAAATTTTATCACCTTCAATTTTGTACAGAATAGTCTTTTCGAAAAAATGGATACCTACCGAGATTTAGGCCAAAAACTAAAAAAAAATGACAAAATTTGCACTTTTTTTAAAAAAAAAAACAATTTTCCGGCCAAAATATCTGTCAGCAAACCTCAAATTCGTGTTCAACGACCACGAAAACATAAAGAATAAAAAGAATTAGGACTGTACCTAAACTTTCCGCTAACTGGCCTTGGAAAATCTGCACATTTTTCAACGCACTCTAGCGGCGTAACTATTGGTCGTAGAAAAAATTGTTGTTAATGAAACTTGTGGGAAATTTTATCACCTTCAATTTTGTACAGAATAGTCTTTTCGAAAAAATGGATACCTACCGAGATTTAGGCCAAAAACTAAAAAAAAATGACAAAATTTGCACTTTTTTTAAAAAAAAAAACAATTTTCCGGCCAAAATATCTGTCAGCAAACCTCAAATTCGTGTTCAACGACCACGAAAACATAAAGAATAAAAAGAATTAGGACTGTACCTAAACTTTCCGCTAACTGGCCTTGGAAAATCTGCACATTTTTCAACGCACTCTAGCGGCGTAACTATTGGTCGTAGAAAAAATTGTTGTTAATGAAACTTGTGGGAAATTTTATCACCTTCAATTTTGTACAGAATAGTCTTTTCGAAAAAATGGATACCTACCGAGATTTAGGCCAAAAACTAAAAAAAAATGACAAAATTTGCACTTTTTTTAAAAAAAAAAACAATTTTCCGGCCAAAATATCTGTCAGCAAACCTCAAATTCGTGTTCAACGACCACGAAAACATAAAGAATAAAAAGAATTAGGACTGTACCTAAACTTTCCGCTAACTGGCCTTGGAAAATCTGCACATTTTTCAACGCACTCTAGCGGCGTAACTATTGGTCGTAGAAAAAATTGTTGTTAATGAAACTTGTGGGAAATTTTATCACCTTCAATTTTGTACAGAATAGTCTTTTCGAAAAAATGGATACCTACCGAGATTTAGGCCAAAAACTAAAAAAAAATGACAAAATTTGCACTTTTTTTAAAAAAAAAAACAATTTTCCGGCCAAAATATCTGTCAGCAAACCTCAAATTCGTGTTCAACGACCACGAAAACATAAAGAATAAAAAGAATTAGGACTGTACCTAAACTTTCCGCTAACTGGCCTTGGAAAATCTGCACATTTTTCAACGCACTCTAGCGGCGTAACTATTGGTCGTAGAAAAAATTGTTGTTAATGAAACTTGTGGGAAATTTTATCACCTTCAATTTTGTACAGAATAGTCTTTTCGAAAAAATGGATACCTACCGAGATTTAGGCCAAAAACTAAAAAAAAATGACAAAATTTGCACTTTTTTTAAAAAAAAAAACAATTTTCCGGCCAAAATATCTGTCAGCAAACCTCAAATTCGTGTTCAACGACCACGAAAACATAAAGAATAAAAAGAATTAGGACTGTACCTAAACTTTCCGCTAACTGGCCTTGGAAAATCTGCACATTTTTCAACGCACTCTAGCGGCGTAACTATTGGTCGTAGAAAAAATTGTTGTTAATGAAACTTGTGGGAAATTTTATCACCTTCAATTTTGTACAGAATAGTCTTTTCGAAAAAATGGATACCTACCGAGATTTAGGCCAAAAACTAAAAAAAAATGACAAAATTTGCACTTTTTTTCAAAAAAAAAACAATTTTCCGGCCAAAATATCTGTCAGCAAACCTCAAATTCGTGTTCAACGACCACGAAAACATAAAGAATAAAAAGAATTAGGACTGTACCTAAACTTTCCGCTAACTGGCCTTGGAAAATCTGCACATTTTTCAACGCACTCTAGCGGCGTAACTATTGGTCGTAGAAAAAATTGTTGTTAATGAAACTTGTGGGAAATTTTATCACCTTCAATTTTGTACAGAATAGTCTTTTCGAAAAAATGGATACCTACCGAGATTTAGGCCAAAAACTAAAAAAAAATGACAAAATTTGCACTTTTTTTAAAAAAAAAAACAATTTTCCGGCCAAAATATCTGTCAGCAAACCTCAAATTCGTGTTCAACGACCACGAAAACATAAAGAATAAAAAGAATTAGGACTGTACCTAAACTTTCCGCTAACTGGCCTTGGAAAATCTGCACATTTTTCAACGCACTCTAGCGGCGTAACTATTGGTCGTAGAAAAAATTGTTGTTAATGAAACTTGTGGGAAATTTTATCACCTTCAATTTTGTACAGAATAGTCTTTTCGAAAAAATGGATACCTACCGAGATTTAGGCCAAAAACTAAAAAAAAATGACAAAATTTGCACTTTTTTTCAAAAAAAAAAACAATTTTCCGGCCAAAATATCTGTCAGCAAACCTCAAATTCGTGTTCAACGACCACGAAAACATAAAGAATAAAAAGAATTAGGACTGTACCTAAACTTTCCGCTAACTGGCCTTGGAAAATCTGCACATTTTTCAACGCACTCTAGCGGCGTAACTATTGGTCGTAGAAAAAATTGTTGTTAATGAAACTTGTGGGAAATTTTATCACCTTCAATTTTGTACAGAATAGTCTTTTCGAAAAAATGGATACCTACCGAGATTTAGGCCAAAAACTAAAAAAAAATGACAAAATTTGCACTTTTTTTCAAAAAAAAAAACAATTTTCCGGCCAAAATATCTGTCAGCAAACCTCAAATTCGTGTTCAACGACCACGAAAACATAAAGAATAAAAAGAATTAGGACTGTACCTAAACTTTCCGCTAACTGGCCTTGGAAAATCTGCACATTTTTCAACGCACTCTAGCGGCGTAACTATTGGTCGTAGAAAAAATTGTTGTTAATGAAACTTGTGGGAAATTTTATCACCTTCAATTTTGTACAGAATAGTCTTTTCGAAAAAATGGATACCTACCGAGATTTAGGCCAAAAACTAAAAAAAAATGACAAAATTTGCACTTTTTTTCAAAAAAAAAAACAATTTTCCGGCCAAAATATCTGTCAGCAAACCTCAAATTCGTGTTCAACGACCACGAAAACATAAAGAATAAAAAGAATTAGGACTGTACCTAAACTTTCCGCTAACTGGCCTTGGAAAATCTGCACATTTTTCAACGCACTCTAGCGGCGTAACTATTGGTCGTAGAAAAAATTGTTGTTAATGAAACTTGTGGGAAATTTTATCACCTTCAATTTTGTACAGAATAGTCTTTTCGAAAAAATGGATACCTACCGAGATTTAGGCCAAAAACTAAAAAAAAATGACAAAATTTGCACTTTTTTTCAAAAAAAAAACAATTTTCCGGCCAAAATATCTGTCAGCAAACCTCAAATTCGTGTTCAACGACCACGAAAACATAAAGAATAAAAAGAATTAGGACTGTACCTAAACTTTCCGCTAACTGGCCTTGGAAAATCTGCACATTTTTCAACGCACTCTAGCGGCGTAACTATTGGTCGTAGAAAAAATTGTTGTTAATGAAACTTGTGGGAAATTTTATCACCTTCAATTTTGTACAGAATAGTCTTTTCGAAAAAATGGATACCTACCGAGATTTAGGCCAAAAACTAAAAAAAAATGACAAAATTTGCACTTTTTTTCAAAAAAAAAAACAATTTTCCGGCCAAAATATCTGTCAGCAAACCTCAAATTCGTGTTCAACGACCACGAAAACATAAAGAATAAAAAGAATTAGGACTGTACCTAAACTTTCCGCTAACTGGCCTTGGAAAATCTGCACATTTTTCAACGCACTCTAGCGGCGTAACTATTGGTCGTAGAAAAAATTGTTGTTAATGAAACTTGTGGGAAATTTTATCACCTTCAATTTTGTACAGAATAGTCTTTTCGAAAAAATGGATACCTACCGAGATTTAGGCCAAAAACTAAAAAAAAATGACAAAATTTGCACTTTTTTTAAAAAAAAAAACAATTTTCCGGCCAAAATATCTGTCAGCAAACCTCAAATTCGTGTTCAACGACCACGAAAACATAAAGAATAAAAAGAATTAGGACTGTACCTAAACTTTCCGCTAACTGGCCTTGGAAAATCTGCACATTTTTCAACGCACTCTAGCGGCGTAACTATTGGTCGTAGAAAAAATGTTGTTAATGAAACTTGTGGGAAATTTTATCACCTTCAATTTTGTACAGAATAGTCTTTTCGAAAAAATGGATACCTACCGAGATTTAGGCCAAAAACTAAAAAAAAATGACAAAATTTGCACTTTTTTTAAAAAAAAAAACAATTTTCCGGCCAAAATATCTGTCAGCAAACCTCAAATTCGTGTTCAACGACCACGAAAACATAAAGAATAAAAAGAATTAGGACTGTACCTAAACTTTCCGCTAACTGGCCTTGGAAAATCTGCACATTTTTCAACGCACTCTAGCGGCGTAACTATTGGTCGTAGAAAAAATTGTTGTTAATGAAACTTGTGGGAAATTTTATCACCTTCAATTTTGTACAGAATAGTCTTTTCGAAAAAATGGATACCTACCGAGATTTAGGCCAAAAACTAAAAAAAAATGACAAAATTTGCACTTTTTTTCAAAAAAAAAAACAATTTTCCGGCCAAAATATCTGTCAGCAAACCTCAAATTCGTGTTCAACGACCACGAAAACATAAAGAATAAAAAGAATTAGGACTGTACCTAAACTTTCCGCTAACTGGCCTTGGAAAATCTGCACATTTTTCAACGCACTCTAGCGGCGTAACTATTGGTCGTAGAAAAAATTGTTGTTAATGAAACTTGTGGGAAATTTTATCACCTTCAATTTTGTACAGAATAGTCTTTTCGAAAAAATGGATACCTACCGAGATTTAGGCCAAAAACTAAAAAAAAATGACAAAATTTGCACTTTTTTTCAAAAAAAAAACAATTTTCCGGCCAAAATATCTGTCAGCAAACCTCAAATTCGTGTTCAACGACCACGAAAACATAAAGAATAAAAAGAATTAGGACTGTACCTAAACTTTCCGCTAACTGGCCTTGGAAAATCTGCACATTTTTCAACGCACTCTAGCGGCGTAACTATTGGTCGTAGAAAAAATTGTTGTTAATGAAACTTGTGGGAAATTTTATCACCTTCAATTTTGTACAGAATAGTCTTTTCGAAAAAATGGATACCTACCGAGATTTAGGCCAAAAACTAAAAAAAAATGACAAAATTTGCACTTTTTTTCAAAAAAAAAACAATTTTCCGGCCAAAATATCTGTCAGCAAACCTCAAATTCGTGTTCAACGACCACGAAAACATAAAGAATAAAAAGAATTAGGACTGTACCTAAACTTTCCGCTAACTGGCCTTGGAAAATCTGCACATTTTTCAACGCACTCTAGCGGCGTAACTATTGGTCGTAGAAAAAATTGTTGTTAATGAAACTTGTGGGAAATTTTATCACCTTCAATTTTGTACAGAATAGTCTTTTCGAAAAAATGGATACCTACCGAGATTTAGGCCAAAAACTAAAAAAAAATGACAAAATTTGCACTTTTTTTAAAAAAAAAAACAATTTTCCGGCCAAAATATCTGTCAGCAAACCTCAAATTCGTGTTCAACGACCACGAAAACATAAAGAATAAAAAGAATTAGGACTGTACCTAAACTTTCCGCTAACTGGCCTTGGAAAATCTGCACATTTTTCAACGCACTCTAGCGGCGTAACTATTGGTCGTAGAAAAAATTGTTGTTAATGAAACTTGTGGGAAATTTTATCACCTTCAATTTTGTACAGAATAGTCTTTTCGAAAAAATGGATACCTACCGAGATTTAGGCCAAAAACTAAAAAAAAATGACAAAATTTGCACTTTTTTTAAAAAAAAAAACAATTTTCCGGCCAAAATATCTGTCAGCAAACCTCAAATTCGTGTTCAACGACCACGAAAACATAAAGAATAAAAAGAATTAGGACTGTACCTAAACTTTCCGCTAACTGGCCTTGGAAAATCTGCACATTTTTCAACGCACTCTAGCGGCGTAACTATTGGTCGTAGAAAAAATTGTTGTTAATGAAACTTGTGGGAAATTTTATCACCTTCAATTTTGTACAGAATAGTCTTTTCGAAAAAATGGATACCTACCGAGATTTAGGCCAAAAACTAAAAAAAAATGACAAAATTTGCACTTTTTTTAAAAAAAAAAACAATTTTCCGGCCAAAATATCTGTCAGCAAACCTCAAATTCGTGTTCAACGACCACGAAAACATAAAGAATAAAAAGAATTAGGACTGTACCTAAACTTTCCGCTAACTGGCCTTGGAAAATCTGCACATTTTTCAACGCACTCTAGCGGCGTAACTATTGGTCGTAGAAAAAATTGTTGTTAATGAAACTTGTGGGAAATTTTATCACCTTCAATTTTGTACAGAATAGTCTTTTCGAAAAAATGGATACCTACCGAGATTTAGGCCAAAAACTAAAAAAAAATGACAAAATTTGCACTTTTTTTAAAAAAAAAAACAATTTTCCGGCCAAAATATCTGTCAGCAAACCTCAAATTCGTGTTCAACGACCACGAAAACATAAAGAATAAAAAGAATTAGGACTGTACCTAAACTTTCCGCTAACTGGCCTTGGAAAATCTGCACATTTTTCAACGCACTCTAGCGGCGTAACTATTGGTCGTAGAAAAAATTGTTGTTAATGAAACTTGTGGGAAATTTTATCACCTTCAATTTTGTACAGAATAGTCTTTTCGAAAAAATGGATACCTACCGAGATTTAGGCCAAAAACTAAAAAAAAATGACAAAATTTGCACTTTTTTTAAAAAAAAAAACAATTTTCCGGCCAAAATATCTGTCAGCAAACCTCAAATTCGTGTTCAACGACCACGAAAACATAAAGAATAAAAAGAATTAGGACTGTACCTAAACTTTCCGCTAACTGGCCTTGGAAAATCTGCACATTTTTCAACGCACTCTAGCGGCGTAACTATTGGTCGTAGAAAAAATTGTTGTTAATGAAACTTGTGGGAAATTTTATCACCTTCAATTTTGTACAGAATAGTCTTTTCGAAAAAATGGATACCTACCGAGATTTAGGCCAAAAACTAAAAAAAAATGACAAAATTTGCACTTTTTTTAAAAAAAAAAACAATTTTCCGGCCAAAATATCTGTCAGCAAACCTCAAATTCGTGTTCAACGACCACGAAAACATAAAGAATAAAAAGAATTAGGACTGTACCTAAACTTTCCGCTAACTGGCCTTGGAAAATCTGCACATTTTTCAACGCACTCTAGCGGCGTAACTATTGGTCGTAGAAAAAATTGTTGTTAATGAAACTTGTGGGAAATTTTATCACCTTCAATTTTGTACAGAATAGTCTTTTCGAAAAAATGGATACCTACCGAGATTTAGGCCAAAAACTAAAAAAAAATGACAAAATTTGCACTTTTTTTCAAAAAAAAAACAATTTTCCGGCCAAAATATCTGTCAGCAAACCTCAAATTCGTGTTCAACGACCACGAAAACATAAAGAATAAAAAGAATTAGGACTGTACCTAAACTTTCCGCTAACTGGCCTTGGAAAATCTGCACATTTTTCAACGCACTCTAGCGGCGTAACTATTGGTCGTAGAAAAAATTGTTGTTAATGAAACTTGTGGGAAATTTTATCACCTTCAATTTTGTACAGAATAGTCTTTTCGAAAAAATGGATACCTACCGAGATTTAGGCCAAAAACTAAAAAAAAATGACAAAATTTGCACTTTTTTTAAAAAAAAAAACAATTTTCCGGCCAAAATATCTGTCAGCAAACCTCAAATTCGTGTTCAACGACCACGAAAACATAAAGAATAAAAAGAATTAGGACTGTACCTAAACTTTCCGCTAACTGGCCTTGGAAAATCTGCACATTTTTCAACGCACTCTAGCGGCGTAACTATTGGTCGTAGAAAAAATTGTTGTTAATGAAACTTGTGGGAAATTTTATCACCTTCAATTTTGTACAGAATAGTCTTTTCGAAAAAATGGATACCTACCGAGATTTAGGCCAAAAACTAAAAAAAAATGACAAAATTTGCACTTTTTTTAAAAAAAAAAACAATTTTCCGGCCAAAATATCTGTCAGCAAACCTCAAATTCGTGTTCAACGACCACGAAAACATAAAGAATAAAAAGAATTAGGACTGTACCTAAACTTTCCGCTAACTGGCCTTGGAAAATCTGCACATTTTTCAACGCACTCTAGCGGCGTAACTATTGGTCGTAGAAAAAATTGTTGTTAATGAAACTTGTGGGAAATTTTATCACCTTCAATTTTGTACAGAATAGTCTTTTCGAAAAAATGGATACCTACCGAGATTTAGGCCAAAAACTAAAAAAAAATGACAAAATTTGCACTTTTTTTAAAAAAAAAAACAATTTTCCGGCCAAAATATCTGTCAGCAAACCTCAAATTCGTGTTCAACGACCACGAAAACATAAAGAATAAAAAGAATTAGGACTGTACCTAAACTTTCCGCTAACTGGCCTTGGAAAATCTGCACATTTTTCAACGCACTCTAGCGGCGTAACTATTGGTCGTAGAAAAAATTGTTGTTAATGAAACTTGTGGGAAATTTTATCACCTTCAATTTTGTACAGAATAGTCTTTTCGAAAAAATGGATACCTACCGAGATTTAGGCCAAAAACTAAAAAAAAATGACAAAATTTGCACTTTTTTTAAAAAAAAAAACAATTTTCCGGCCAAAATATCTGTCAGCAAACCTCAAATTCGTGTTCAACGACCACGAAAACATAAAGAATAAAAAGAATTAGGACTGTACCTAAACTTTCCGCTAACTGGCCTTGGAAAATCTGCACATTTTTCAACGCACTCTAGCGGCGTAACTATTGGTCGTAGAAAAAATTGTTGTTAATGAAACTTGTGGGAAATTTTATCACCTTCAATTTTGTACAGAATAGTCTTTTCGAAAAAATGGATACCTACCGAGATTTAGGCCAAAAACTAAAAAAAAATGACAAAATTTGCACTTTTTTTCAAAAAAAAAAACAATTTTCCGGCCAAAATATCTGTCAGCAAACCTCAAATTCGTGTTCAACGACCACGAAAACATAAAGAATAAAAAGAATTAGGACTGTACCTAAACTTTCCGCTAACTGGCCTTGGAAAATCTGCACATTTTTCAACGCACTCTAGCGGCGTAACTATTGGTCGTAGAAAAAATTGTTGTTAATGAAACTTGTGGGAAATTTTATCACCTTCAATTTTGTACAGAATAGTCTTTTCGAAAAAATGGATACCTACCGAGATTTAGGCCAAAAACTAAAAAAAAATGACAAAATTTGCACTTTTTTTAAAAAAAAAAACAATTTTCCGGCCAAAATATCTGTCAGCAAACCTCAAATTCGTGTTCAACGACCACGAAAACATAAAGAATAAAAAGAATTAGGACTGTACCTAAACTTTCCGCTAACTGGCCTTGGAAAATCTGCACATTTTTCAACGCACTCTAGCGGCGTAACTATTGGTCGTAGAAAAAATTGTTGTTAATGAAACTTGTGGGAAATTTTATCACCTTCAATTTTGTACAGAATAGTCTTTTCGAAAAAATGGATACCTACCGAGATTTAGGCCAAAAACTAAAAAAAAATGACAAAATTTGCACTTTTTTTAAAAAAAAAAACAATTTTCCGGCCAAAATATCTGTCAGCAAACCTCAAATTCGTGTTCAACGACCACGAAAACATAAAGAATAAAAAGAATTAGGACTGTACCTAAACTTTCCGCTAACTGGCCTTGGAAAATCTGCACATTTTTCAACGCACTCTAGCGGCGTAACTATTGGTCGTAGAAAAAATTGTTGTTAATGAAACTTGTGGGAAATTTTATCACCTTCAATTTTGTACAGAATAGTCTTTTCGAAAAAATGGATACCTACCGAGATTTAGGCCAAAAACTAAAAAAAAATGACAAAATTTGCACTTTTTTTAAAAAAAAAAACAATTTTCCGGCCAAAATATCTGTCAGCAAACCTCAAATTCGTGTTCAACGACCACGAAAACATAAAGAATAAAAAGAATTAGGACTGTACCTAAACTTTCCGCTAACTGGCCTTGGAAAATCTGCACATTTTTCAACGCACTCTAGCGGCGTAACTATTGGTCGTAGAAAAAATTGTTGTTAATGAAACTTGTGGGAAATTTTATCACCTTCAATTTTGTACAGAATAGTCTTTTCGAAAAAATGGATACCTACCGAGATTTAGGCCAAAAACTAAAAAAAAATGACAAAATTTGCACTTTTTTTCAAAAAAAAAACAATTTTCCGGCCAAAATATCTGTCAGCAAACCTCAAATTCGTGTTCAACGACCACGAAAACATAAAGAATAAAAAGAATTAGGACTGTACCTAAACTTTCCGCTAACTGGCCTTGGAAAATCTGCACATTTTTCAACGCACTCTAGCGGCGTAACTATTGGTCGTAGAAAAAATTGTTGTTAATGAAACTTGTGGGAAATTTTATCACCTTCAATTTTGTACAGAATAGTCTTTTCGAAAAAATGGATACCTACCGAGATTTAGGCCAAAAACTAAAAAAAAATGACAAAATTTGCACTTTTTTTCAAAAAAAAAACAATTTTCCGGCCAAAATATCTGTCAGCAAACCTCAAATTCGTGTTCAACGACCACGAAAACATAAAGAATAAAAAGAATTAGGACTGTACCTAAACTTTCCGCTAACTGGCCTTGGAAAATCTGCACATTTTTCAACGCACTCTAGCGGCGTAACTATTGGTCGTAGAAAAAATTGTTGTTAATGAAACTTGTGGGAAATTTTATCACCTTCAATTTTGTACAGAATAGTCTTTTCGAAAAAATGGATACCTACCGAGATTTAGGCCAAAAACTAAAAAAAAATGACAAAATTTGCACTTTTTTTAAAAAAAAAAACAATTTTCCGGCCAAAATATCTGTCAGCAAACCTCAAATTCGTGTTCAACGACCACGAAAACATAAAGAATAAAAAGAATTAGGACTGTACCTAAACTTTCCGCTAACTGGCCTTGGAAAATCTGCACATTTTTCAACGCACTCTAGCGGCGTAACTATTGGTCGTAGAAAAAATTGTTGTTAATGAAACTTGTGGGAAATTTTATCACCTTCAATTTTGTACAGAATAGTCTTTTCGAAAAAATGGATACCTACCGAGATTTAGGCCAAAAACTAAAAAAAAATGACAAAATTTGCACTTTTTTTAAAAAAAAAAACAATTTTCCGGCCAAAATATCTGTCAGCAAACCTCAAATTCGTGTTCAACGACCACGAAAACATAAAGAATAAAAAGAATTAGGACTGTACCTAAACTTTCCGCTAACTGGCCTTGGAAAATCTGCACATTTTTCAACGCACTCTAGCGGCGTAACTATTGGTCGTAGAAAAAATTGTTGTTAATGAAACTTGTGGGAAATTTTATCACCTTCAATTTTGTACAGAATAGTCTTTTCGAAAAAATGGATACCTACCGAGATTTAGGCCAAAAACTAAAAAAAAATGACAAAATTTGCACTTTTTTTAAAAAAAAAAACAATTTTCCGGCCAAAATATCTGTCAGCAAACCTCAAATTCGTGTTCAACGACCACGAAAACATAAAGAATAAAAAGAATTAGGACTGTACCTAAACTTTCCGCTAACTGGCCTTGGAAAATCTGCACATTTTTCAACGCACTCTAGCGGCGTAACTATTGGTCGTAGAAAAAATTGTTGTTAATGAAACTTGTGGGAAATTTTATCACCTTCAATTTTGTACAGAATAGTCTTTTCGAAAAAATGGATACCTACCGAGATTTAGGCCAAAAACTAAAAAAAAATGACAAAATTTGCACTTTTTTTCAAAAAAAAAACAATTTTCCGGCCAAAATATCTGTCAGCAAACCTCAAATTCGTGTTCAACGACCACGAAAACATAAAGAATAAAAAGAATTAGGACTGTACCTAAACTTTCCGCTAACTGGCCTTGGAAAATCTGCACATTTTTCAACGCACTCTAGCGGCGTAACTATTGGTCGTAGAAAAAATTGTTGTTAATGAAACTTGTGGGAAATTTTATCACCTTCAATTTTGTACAGAATAGTCTTTTCGAAAAAATGGATACCTACCGAGATTTAGGCCAAAAACTAAAAAAAAATGACAAAATTTGCACTTTTTTTCAAAAAAAAAAACAATTTTCCGGCCAAAATATCTGTCAGCAAACCTCAAATTCGTGTTCAACGACCACGAAAACATAAAGAATAAAAAGAATTAGGACTGTACCTAAACTTTCCGCTAACTGGCCTTGGAAAATCTGCACATTTTTCAACGCACTCTAGCGGCGTAACTATTGGTCGTAGAAAAAATTGTTGTTAATGAAACTTGTGGGAAATTTTATCACCTTCAATTTTGTACAGAATAGTCTTTTCGAAAAAATGGATACCTACCGAGATTTAGGCCAAAAACTAAAAAAAAATGACAAAATTTGCACTTTTTTTCAAAAAAAAAACAATTTTCCGGCCAAAATATCTGTCAGCAAACCTCAAATTCGTGTTCAACGACCACGAAAACATAAAGAATAAAAAGAATTAGGACTGTACCTAAACTTTCCGCTAACTGGCCTTGGAAAATCTGCACATTTTTCAACGCACTCTAGCGGCGTAACTATTGGTCGTAGAAAAAATTGTTGTTAATGAAACTTGTGGGAAATTTTATCACCTTCAATTTTGTACAGAATAGTCTTTTCGAAAAAATGGATACCTACCGAGATTTAGGCCAAAAACTAAAAAAAAATGACAAAATTTGCACTTTTTTTCAAAAAAAAAAACAATTTTCCGGCCAAAATATCTGTCAGCAAACCTCAAATTCGTGTTCAACGACCACGAAAACATAAAGAATAAAAAGAATTAGGACTGTACCTAAACTTTCCGCTAACTGGCCTTGGAAAATCTGCACATTTTTCAACGCACTCTAGCGGCGTAACTATTGGTCGTAGAAAAAATTGTTGTTAATGAAACTTGTGGGAAATTTTATCACCTTCAATTTTGTACAGAATAGTCTTTTCGAAAAAATGGATACCTACCGAGATTTAGGCCAAAAACTAAAAAAAAATGACAAAATTTGCACTTTTTTTCAAAAAAAAAACAATTTTCCGGCCAAAATATCTGTCAGCAAACCTCAAATTCGTGTTCAACGACCACGAAAACATAAAGAATAAAAAGAATTAGGACTGTACCTAAACTTTCCGCTAACTGGCCTTGGAAAATCTGCACATTTTTCAACGCACTCTAGCGGCGTAACTATTGGTCGTAGAAAAAATTGTTGTTAATGAAACTTGTGGGAAATTTTATCACCTTCAATTTTGTACAGAATAGTCTTTTCGAAAAAATGGATACCTACCGAGATTTAGGCCAAAAACTAAAAAAAAATGACAAAATTTGCACTTTTTTTCAAAAAAAAAACAATTTTCCGGCCAAAATATCTGTCAGCAAACCTCAAATTCGTGTTCAACGACCACGAAAACATAAAGAATAAAAAGAATTAGGACTGTACCTAAACTTTCCGCTAACTGGCCTTGGAAAATCTGCACATTTTTCAACGCACTCTAGCGGCGTAACTATTGGTCGTAGAAAAAATTGTTGTTAATGAAACTTGTGGGAAATTTTATCACCTTCAATTTTGTACAGAATAGTCTTTTCGAAAAAATGGATACTTATCGATATTTATTTATTTAATTAATTTAAACAAGAAGTTATCTGTAATCTCATCCTTATTATCAGAAATGGTACGAAGGACTTTTTCGAGCAACTCCACGGATCCGAAGTCCCTGTTTTAGTTTTTTCAGCGGGGCTTGGCGATACAGTCTTGGCTGTGATGAAACATTTTGAAGTGAATCTTCCAAATGTAGAGGTGAGTCTTCTAGTAGTTAATTATTAATAATAAATTTTTTCTCAATTCTCAAGGAAGATTTCAATTATTTCTTTGGGCCCCACGAGACCCATAAATGTAAACTCTCGGGATTATGAATATTTTTGACATAAAGCATATAAAAGAATTCAAAGAGAACCGTTTGTTTGATTTTTATTGCGGGATATCGTCCGTTTACAAATTAATATTTCAGGTGATTTCGAATTTTTTGAATTACGACAAAGAAGGACTAATAACCGGTTTCAAAGGTAACTTGATCCACGTGTACAACAAAAACGAGTACGCGCTCAGAGGTACCGAATTCTACAATAAAATAGAAGAAAGAACGAACGCCCTGTTGATGGGCGATTCGCTGGGAGACGCCGCCATGACGGACGGCATGGAAGCGATACAGACCGTACTCAAAATTGGATTCCTTTACGAAAGGGTGAGGAATATAATAAATATTTTACAAAAAAAAAAAACCGAAAAAATCTTTAAGCCCCTGGACTTACAAATTTTTGTTTTTCAAACTTGAGATGCTGATATAAAAAATATAGTTGATTGATTTGGATTATAACTGCACCCTGTATACGTGAAAATAATTATTTTGATCCAGTATTAATTATTTTGGTCCAGTATTAAATATTTTGATCCAGTATTAAATATTTTGATCCAGTATTAATTATTTTGATCCAGTATAAATTATTTTGGTCCAGTATTAAATATTTTGATCCAGTATTAATTATATTGATCCAGTATTAATTATTTTGATCCAGTATTAATTATTTTGATCCAAATTGACAAGCATCTTTTAAATAAAATTATTATGTCGAATTTAATTTATTTGATTCTACAACCGAGAGGCCCGTTTCTGTCCTATGGCCTCGTCAGTTTTGGGTCTTCCAACTCGCAACTCGCGCTTAAACCGATAAAATTCGGTCAACGACAGGTTTGCAGGACCCTGTATGCGAATTTTTCGATGGAGTATGAAAACGTTTTAACAGAAATGTTTATTCCAAGGGAGCATACCTGAAGAAAAAAACCGAAATATTTCAGCCTCAGGCGGGAACCGAACCCGCGTCTCCAGTATTCTGTACTGACGCCCTAACCTTAGACCACCGAGATATGTAATCCGGCAATGATCTAGCTGGTTAAGAGGAGATATATTAGGGATGTCCTTCCTAATTCAGATCTTTCACGGTTTTCTTTCTTTAGCCACTTTTCAGGATGTCTAGCGGTTAGGGCATCAGTACGGAATATTGGAGACGCGGGTTCGATTCTCGGCTGAGGCAGAAATTTTTCGGTTTCTTTCTTCAGTAGTTTTCAGGAATTTCTTTCTGTACGCTCCCTTGGAATTTAATTCCTTTCTAGGAAGATTTTCCGTTAGCTTTTCAATAGTAATTTTTATTTATAGAGCGAGGAAGCATTACCGGAATACATGGAGACGTTCGACATCGTTCTAGTGGACGATCAAACTATGGATCTGCCGATGTCGATTTTAGATTTAATCAAAAATACAGTAAATTTAGGAGATGTTAAACCGTAAATCTTTTTTATCTAATTAAAAATTTATTGTATAAAGGACTAAAATAATTTTATTTTATTATTCACGCTACCGTTGTAGTTTTTAGTTGATTATTTATTTTCACAATAAATTGTTTTGTTCTTTGGTTTTTCTAAAACGCCTCATTTCTTTACCCACGTTTAATAAAACACTGGAACTTAATTTTGTCAAAAAAAAATTGACAAAATTGATAAAAAATGTCGAAAAAAATAATACCCAAACAGCATTCAACAAAAAAAATTGTCACTTATAATCTCCCATGTGCTTCCCCTGGAGGATAAAAATTTCCGGAAACATTTTGGGTTTCCATGGTAACTAAAGAAAAAATAGAGTCTGGCTTAAAGATGGCGGCGTTAAATTTTCAGTTGGCTAGCCTGAAACTAAACTGGTCTAAGTATCTAAGAACTGCTACGCGATTTACCATATACATTGTTAAACGTCAAACATACGTCAAAAGGGTCACCCTAAAACGTCAAAGCGTCACGCGTCATCTTAAACGTCGAGCATATGTCAAAGTGTCGTCTTAAAACGTCATGCGTCATCTTAAACGTCGAGCATATGTCAAAGTGTCGTTTTAAAACGTCAAGCATACGTCAAAGCGTCACGCGTCATCTTAAACGTCGAGCATATGTCAAAGTGTCGTCTTAAAACGTCAAGCATACGTCAAAGCATCACGCGTCATCTTAAACGTCGAGCATATGTCAAAGTGTCGTCTTAAAACGTCAAGCATACGTCAAAGCGTCACGCGTCATCTTAAACGTCGAGCATATGTCAAAGTGTCGTCTTAAAACGTCAAGCATACGTGAAAGCGTCACGCGTCATCTTAAACGTCGAGCATATGTCAAAGTGTCGTCTTAAAACGTCAAAGCGTCATGCGTCATTTTAAACGTCGAGCATATGTCAAAGTGTCGTCTTAAAACGTCAAAGCGTCATGCGTCATTTTAAACGTCGAGCATATGTCAAAGTGTCGTCTTAAAACGTCAAAGCGTCATGCGTCATCTTAAACGTCGAGCATATGTCAAAGTGTCGTCTTAAAACGTCAAGCATACGTCAAAGCGTCACGCGTCATCTTAAACGTCGAGCATATGTCAAAGTGTCGTCTTAAAACGTCAAAGCGTCATGCGTCATTTTAAACGTCGAGCATATGTCAAAGTGTCGTCTTAAAACGTCATGCGTCATCTTAAACGTCGAGCATATGTCAAAGTGTCGTCTTAAAACGTCAAAGCGTCACGCGTCATCTTAAACGTCGAGCATATGTCAAAGTGTCGTCTTATAACGTCAAAGCGTCATGCGTCATTTTAAACGTCGAGCATATGTCAAAGTGTCGTCTTAAAACGTCAAGCATACGTCAAAGCGTCGTGCGTCATCTTAAACTTCGAGCATATGTCACAGTGTCGTCTTAAAACGTCAAAGTTTGGCGTATGTTTGACGTTTTAAGACGACGATTTGACGTTTAAGGATTGTTTAAGATATCACACTCAACACCGTCAATGCATCTGTTAATTAGCCGCGCATGTGCAGATTTGTAAGTAAAAAGAGTAAAAAAATTGCCAGACTGGACCTTAGAATTCCTTATGAAGATTTACATGTAAAAATGAGGGTTTTTGGGCTTGAATCAGTGCTGCTCCTTTACTTTCTTCATAGTATAAATAATTTTATACTGCTAGAGAGAAAGGAAAATTAATAATGATCCATGCAAAATAAATGGCAATTGTACGCGGTAACATAAAATCTGTGAAGTTGGCTCTGACTGGAGCGCTTTGGTAGAATGACGTTTCACATTATTCGCCATATTAGAGTTAGAGTCGCAAAGAAAACGTCATAAATGAATGGAAAATCGTACAATTTTTGTTCCTTTTGTACGGAGTCTGAGCATAGTCAAATTTATCATAAAAATATAAAATATTTAACGTATTTGGTGAACAATTCTGACTTAAATCCTGAACAAGAAGGTATTAGCAATATTCTTCATGAATTCATACCATATTTCACCCATAAATCCATTGTTGAGAAGAACAAAACCATAATAATATCGAAGTATTACTTTTATTTCATGACATTATGTTAAGGTTATTTCACATCTTCTGTCTGTTGCCGCTCTTGACATATGACAATTTCTCTGGCTTGACAGATGTCACGTAAAGATGCCAGAATAACAGTGTTATGGTGTAAAATAGCCTTAACATAATGTCATATGTCAAGAGCGGCAACCGACAAGATGATGACATTATGTTAAGGTTATTTCACATCATCTGTCGGTTGCCGCCCTTGACATATGACATTATGTTAAGGCTATTTCACACCATAACAATGTTATTCTGGCATCTTCATGTGACATCTGTCAAGTCAGAGAAATTGTCACTTATTAACTTCAGGTTGTCGTCATAGCAACCTGTCAAAATCAAGCCATCTGATTGGCTTAAAACAACAGATATAAAATTTCCTACAAAAAAAAAGTTTTGGAGAAAAAAACAAAAAAATTGTCTCAAACAATTACCAAAAATTGCCAAAAAATTTTACCGAAACACCATTCAACAAAAAAGCCAAGACCTTTCGTTACCTAAGTCAATTACGAGATAATTCGTAAGATCTTTTTTTAACACATTCTCTATGCTTTGTGATGAATAAAGTATAAAGTAGAAATAGAGTTTTTAATAATATAATATGATTAAATTAAATTGGCTTTTTATACCGGACTCCTGAAAATTACCGTGGCGGTGAACGTGTTAAAAGTAGAATTTTCAAGCAATTTTAGCTTTGCGTAAATTTTTGAGATATTTGCCTTTTTAGACCGGACTTCTGAAAATTACCGTGACAGTCAACGTGTTAAAAATAGATTCAAACAATTTTTAAACTTTGTCTGCGTAAATTTTTGAGATATTGATGTCGAAAGTTTTGTTGTTTCTTACATCACGTTTTTATATTTCGTATATAGAATATAAGAACATAATTTCCGAGTTTTTTTTTTTAATTTTGATTAAATTTATCTCCAGTAGATATAATTGTAGTTCAATATTGTAAAACAAAAAATTCGATGCATCAAGTTTTAAATTAATTACGATTTTATTAAATCTCAGTTTCTGTCCCAGTTGAACTACTTTATCGGTGAACTGATTACCAACGAAATATTGTTGAAATAACGTAAATGTTTTAGAAATTCCATGACTAAAATAAAGATGAGAAAATTCGTAATTCTTTGTATCTTTATGCAGGTAAGATTTTTTTTATTTTTAAAAATCATATACAATGATATTTGAAGAAAATCCTTTAAAGGAAAGTGATAAAATAACAGTAAAACTTTTGAGTCCTATTTCCAACACAAAATTATTTTGTATATTATTTGCAGTATAGTGAAATATTTGAGTTTGACATTAACAAAAAGCTCTTATAACCAGAAGTCTGAGGTGTTTTTGATATTTCTGCAAGAACTAATTTTTCTAAGTTTCGAGGTCAAATGTCTTTATTTTCAAAGAAGAATAAAAAAAAAATGATTTTTTGCGAGTTCCTTTTCAAAAAATGTGTGTCTTAAGGGGTTAAGCTTGTCTTGAGGACCCTGTATATCTTTTTGTGTTGCTATGCAACCTAGATTGCAGGTAAATAGGCAGAGTATTTAGTTTTAGATTATAGTTGTAATCATTTATTTGTCTTTCTTAATCATTGTTTAAATTATAAATTTTAATTTTACAAAAAAAAAATTATACATATTCTAGTAGACAGTGCAATTTGTCCAAATTTTTTTTTCATTTAATCTAAAATAACTTGAATTTTACTTTAAATTTTTAGTTATTATCACTGACCAATCAATCGTCTTCTAAAATAATGATTGACTATATAAAGAACTTTAAATCGGTAGATCATAACAAAATTTTTATAAAAAACAGAGATGAGGTTAACAACAAAATTCACAATTTTATACGTGGAGGATTCGAAAGTCTGTCTGTTATTTCTGACTATGATTTAACTATTACAAAACAACATGTCGATGGAAAGTCACAATTGCATGCTTATGGTAAGTAATGTTTATGTTAAAAATGTTATCGGTCATAAAATTGATTTGCACTTGAATAATACATTTTAGCTTTTGAAAATTCCATCTTCTTTTTTTTGAGAAAAACTTTTCAAACAATTGCTCCCCCTCCCCCCAAAGTCCGGCAATGAGAGGATATTTCTCAAATCAGCGTAAACCAAATTTTTTTGAAATTTTTTTTAGATTCTAGGTCCATTTATATCCTAAAAAAACTCACTTTTTTCCCCCAAAAATTACCCAAACGTTTTTTTTGTAATTTTGACGTTGCCAATCGTTTCTTAGACAAAATTCATTCTGCGTAAACCAAATTTTAATTTTTTTGAATCTTTTTTGTAGATTCTAGGTCCCTTTATACCCTAAAAAACTTATTTTTTCTCTCAAAAATGGCCCAAACATTTTTTTTGGTAATTTTGACTTTGCCAGTCCTTTCTTATACAAAATTCATTCTGCGTAAACTAAATTTTAATTTTTTTGAATTTTTTTTGTAGGTTCTAGGTCCATTTATACCCTAAAAAACTTATTTTTTCTCTCAAAAATGGCCCAAACATTTTTTTTGGTAATTTTGACTTTGCCAATCCTTTCTTATACAAAATTCATTCTACGTAAACTAAATTTTAATTTTTTTGTAGATTCTAGGTCCCTTTATACCCTAAAAAACTTATTTTTTCTCTCAAAAATGGCCCAAACATTTTTTTTGGTAATTTTGACTTTGCCAGTCCTTTCTTATACAAAATTCATTCTGCGTAAACCAAATTTTAATTCCTTTGAATTTTTTTTGTAGATTCTAGGTCCATTTATACCCTAAAAAACTTATTTTTTCTCTCAAAAATGGCCCAAACATTTTTTTTGGTAATTTTGACTTCGCCAGTTCTTTCTTATACAAAATTCATTCTGCGTAAACTAAATTTTAATTTTTTTGAATTTTTTTTGTAGATTCTAGGTCCCTTTATACCCTAAAAAACTTATTTTTCTCTCAAAAATTGCCCAAACATATTTTTTCGGTAATTTTGACATTGCCAATCGTTTCTTAGACAAAATTCATTATGCGTAAACCAAATTTTAATTTTTTTTGTAGATTCTAGGTCCATTTATAC
Source organism: Crepidodera aurea (assembly GCA_949320105.2). Classification (NCBI taxonomy): domain Eukaryota; kingdom Metazoa; phylum Arthropoda; class Insecta; order Coleoptera; family Chrysomelidae; genus Crepidodera; species Crepidodera aurea. The sequence goes on along the minus strand of OX439475.1, from coordinate 2,280,134 downwards.
CCTAAAAAACTTATTTTTTCTCTCAAAAATGGCCCAAACATTTTTTTTGGTAATTTTGACTTTGCCAGTCCTTTCTTATACAAAATTCATTCTGCGTAAACTAAATTTTAATTTTTTTGAATTTTTTTTGTAGGTTCTAGGTCCATTTATACCCTAAAAAACTTATTTTTTCTCTCAAAAATGGCCCAAACATTTTTTTTGGTAATTTTGACTTTGCCAGTCCTTTCTTATACAAAATTCATTCTGCGTAAACTAAATTTTAATTTTTTTGAATTTTTTTTGTAGGTTCTAGGTCCATTTATACCCTAAAAAACTTATGTTTTCTCTCAAAAATGGCCCAAACATTTTTTTTGGTAATTTTGACTTTGCCAGTCCTTTCTTATACAAAATTCATTCTGCGTAAACTAAATTTTAATTTTTTTGAATTTTTTTTGTAGGTTCTAGGTCCATTTATACCCTAAAAAACTTATTTTTTCTCTCAAAAATGGCCCAAACATTTTTTTTGGTAATTTTGACTTTGCCAATCCTTTCTTATACAAAATTCATTCTACGTAAACTAAATTTTAATTTTTTTTGTAGATTCTAGGTCCCTTTATACCCTAAAAAACTTATTTTTTCTCTCAAAAATGGCCCAAACATTTTTTTTGGTAATTTTGACTTTGCCAGTCCTTTCTTATACAAAATTCATTCTGCGTAAACCAAATTTTAATTCCTTTGAATTTTTTTTGTAGATTCTAGGTCCATTTATACCCTAAAAAACTTATTTTTTCTCTCAAAAATGGCCCAAACATTTTTTTTGGTAATTTTGACTTCGCCAGTTCTTTCTTATACAAAATTCATTCTGCGTAAGCTAAATTTTAATTTTTTTGAATTTTTTTTGTAGATTCTAGGTCCCTTTATACCCTAAAAAACTTATTTTTCTCTCAAAAATGGCCCAAACATATTTTTTCGGTAATTTTGACATTGCCAATCGTTTCTTAGACAAAATTCATTATGCGTAAACCAAATTTTAATTTTTTTTGTAGATTCTAGGTCCATTTATACCCTAAAAAACTTATTTTTTCTCTCAAAAATGGCCCAAACATTTTTTTTGGTAATTTTGACTTTGCCAGTCCTTTCTTATACAAAATTCATTCTGCGTAAACTAAATTTTAATTTTTTTGAATTTTTTTTGTAGGTTCTAGGTCCATTTATACCCTAAAAAACTTATTTTTTCTCTCAAAAATGGCCCAAACATTTTTTTTGGTAATTTTGACTTCGCCAGTTCTTTCTTATACAAAATTCATTCTGCGTAAACTAAATTTTAATTTTTTTGAATTTTTTTTGTAGATTCTAGGTCCCTTTATACCCTAAAAAACTTATTTTTCTCTCAAAAATGGCCCAAACATATTTTTTCGGTAATTTTGACATTGCCAATCGTTTCTTAGACAAAATTCATTATGCGTAAACCAAATTTTAATTTTTTTTGTAGATTCTAGGTCCATTTATACCCTAAAAAACATTTTTCTCTCAAAAATGGCCCAAACATATTTTTTCGGTAATTTTGACATTGCCAATCGTTTCTTAGACAAAATTCATTATGCGTAAACCAAATTTTAATTTTTTTTGTAGATTCTAGGTCCTTTTATACCCTAAAAAACTTATTTTTTCTCTCAAAAATGGCCCAACCATTTCTTTGGTAATTTTGATATTGCCAATCGTTTCTTATACAAAATTCATTCTGCGTAAACCAAATTTTAATTTTTTTTGTAGATTCTAGGTCCCTTTATATCTTAAAAACTCACTTTTTCCCTCATAAATTGCCCAAACATTTTTTTTGGTAATTTTGGCATTGCCAATTATTTCTTATACAAAATTCATTCTGCGTAAACCAAATTTTAATTTTTTTTTGTAGATTCTAGGTCCATTTATATCCTAAACAATTCACTTTTTACTTATATTTCTTGCACCTTTCACAAAACCTTTTGTATTCGATACTTTAATCTACATAATTTCCAACCACTGTGTTAAAAAAATAAAAATTCCATATAAAATAAATACTCTAAGACATACAAGTATAGAATATTATCTAAAATATTAAATGTTCAAAATGACGCCCTTTCTTTTCGACACAAACCTGTGCCCTTTGTAGAACAATTCGGGTACATATCCTCAAAAGAGTATCTCTGTTTAATCTATGACACTTGATTCAAATAATAATAATATACGCCCTGCAATTCACTCCCTTACGAATGAACCCCAGAAGCTCTGCAGCTTGTGCGGGGGAGGGACGGCTATTATTATTATTTGCCGTGGCGCTCTGGGGCGACTTACTGATGCTTGATGGCGCATTTGCTTTACAGTTGTGGGAAAACCCAGAAAACCCAAATGTCTTTTAAAATCTTCTATATTTTCTAATGGTCCATACACACGCACTTTAAGATAAGGCCAAAGAAAAAAGTCGACTGCGGTCAGATCTGGCGACCTGGCAGGCCAATTAACGTATGCAACACGATGTGGAAATACTATAGGTTCAGGAATTCTGTCACTATTTGGGAAAATAAAAGTTAAATATGGAATAATTTCTATCAACTACAAACTAGCAAATAATTTATACTAAAATAAATAACAAATGTCAAATGCACCGACTACTATATAGTATTAAAATATTTTGTACATTATTAAATTTTAATTAATTTTAGATTATGTAATTCTGATTGTGAATAAAATAGTATAATATTACAGGGTTGTATTAACAACACGACCCTTTACCTTGATTTAAAACAAAAAATATACCACACCATTTGAAAAAAAAGTTGCTATATGTCACTTTGACGTATGTCACTTTGACATATGTCACATTACAAAAAATTATAGTTTGTTATTTAGTTTCTTACAGTAAACCAATCAATAAATGTATAAGATTTATAACAATTTTTCGTCGAAATAAAAAAGATATCTGAATCACCCGGTATTATAATATCGTCTATAATTTTCAATTACCCCCAAGGGCGGCTACAGGGTTATATAAATAAAAGGTTAATATTTTGAGTTTGTTGATATAAATGGACCTAGAATCTAAAAAAAATGTTTGGGCCATTTGGTGGAGTTTTTTAGGATATAAATGGACCTAGAATCTACAAAAAAATTATAATTTCGTTTACGCAGAATAAATTTTGTCTAAGAAAAACGATTGGCAATATTAAAATTATCGAAAAAAAATATTTGGGCCATTTTTGGGGGAAAAAGTGAGTTTTTTAGGATATAAATCAACCTAGAATCTACAAAAAAAATTAAAATTTGGTTTACGTAGAATAAATTTTGTATAAGAAACGATTGGCAATATCAAAATTACCGAAAAATAATATTTGGGCCATTTTTGGGGGAAAAAGTGAGCTTTTTAGGATATAAATGGATCTAGAATCTTCAAAAAAATTAAAATTTGGTTTAGGCAGAATAAATTTTGTATAAGAAACGATATGAGAAATATCCTAATTCATTTCGGAAGCTCATAGTGGTTTGTATTTTAATTTCTCTCTCTCTTTCCATTGGATTAAAACCACTTAGTTGTTAAAAAAGTTTTTTTATTGACGTTTCGGCTTTCTATATCGAAAGCCGTTATCAAAATGACATAAAATAAATAAATTTACTAGAAACAGAACACTTGATAATCTTGCAAAAATATGACATCAACATAGTATACATAGAATAAGATTTTGAGATTGAAGATGTCAAAATCTGTTTCAATCATATTTTTGTGACGTTTCTGGGAACGAATTTTTAAATGATAGCGCAAATAATATGCAAATGCGCTATCCTTTAAAAATTCGTTCCCAGAAACGTCACAAAAATGTGATTGAAACAGATTTTGACATCTTCAATCTCAAAATCTTATTCTATGTATACTATGTTGATGTCATATTTTTGCAAGATTATCAAGTGTTCTGTTTCTAGTAAATTTATTTATTTTATGTCATTTTGATAACGGTTTTCGATATAGAAAGCCGAAACGTCAATAAAAAAACTTTTTTAACAACTAAGTGGTTTTAATCCAGTGGAAAGAGAGAGAGAAAAGAGAAATATCCTCTCATTGCCGGAGTTTTTTTGCGGGGGGCAATTGCCCCTACTGCCCCCCCTTAGAACCACCGTTGATTACCCGTCCCAGAAAAAAACCTAGCGACGCCCTTATACCCGTTAGTATTCTGAGCTTGGTTTTACTTTTTGCTGATGCAGTCGTCTGATCTCTTCTGGTTACTGTTTCCCAGTAGTGTCTTGGCCTGCCTCATTCCTTGTAGTCCCCTATCCAGTATTGGGATCTTGGCCCTGATCTAATTATCAATTGAAAATTATAATTTTTAACCAACTTATCGAGCGTAACAAAAGGACTTGTTATAGAGAAACGTACGTTTTTAGCTATATTACAAAGATGCCCTTCAGTGCCTCCAGAAGTTAATAAAATTGTGACAGAAATCACGCAAAAATACAAAGATTTTAGTAAAGATCTTAGTATATCACAATCACAACGTAATATACTGATGAGCGAGTGGTGGATGAAAACTATAGAAGCTTACAAGTAAGTTTACTATAAAAATGACCATTTTTTACGTTCTATCTATACTTAATTAATTTATAAATAAACAGTGAGTAAACCATTAAGGAATTTTAATTTATTAGATTCGACATCCTAAGACCGGTTTCTGCCTTTCGGCTTCATCAGTTAGGCTTTTCGAATCCAATAAATAAAATTCCAAACTCGTACAAGTCAAAATTTAATGTCAATACTCTCTTCTTACCATAGATGGTAGCACATCTAAAAATGTTATCTTATAGCGGATATAGCTATTGACTTGTACGAGTTTGGAATTTTATTTATTGGATTCGAAAAGCGTAACTGATGAAGCCGAAAGGCAGAAACCGGTCTTAGGATGTCGAATCTAATAAATTAAAATTCCTTACTGGTTTACTCACTTTGTATTAATCTCCCAAAGGGATAAAAAAGAAGAGAGTGACATCTTGACTAGATTCAGTCAAAATTTAATGTCAATACTCTCTTCTTACCATAGATGGTAGCACATCTAAAAATGTTATCTTATAGCGGATATAGCTATTGACTTGTACGAATTTGGAATTTTATTTATTGGATTCGAAAAGCCTAACTGATGAAGTCGAAAGACAGAAACCGGTCTTAGGATGTCGAATCTAATAAATTAAAATTCCTTACTGGTTTACTCACTTTGTATTAATCTCTGAAAGGGATAAAAAAGAAGAGAGTGACATCTTGACTAGATTCAGTCAAAATTTAATGTCAATACTCTCTTCTTACCATAGATGGTAGCACATCTAAAAATGTTATCTTATAGCGGATATAGCTATTGACTTGTACGAATTTGGAATTTTATTTATTGGATTCGAAAAGCCTAACTGATGAAGTCGAAAGACAGAAACCGGTCTTAGGATGTCGAATCTAATAAATTAAAATTCCTTACTGGTTTACTCACTTTGTATTAATCTCTGAAAGGGATAAAAAAGAAGAGAGTGACATCTTGACTAGATTCAGTCAAAATTTAATGTCAATACTCTCTTCTTACCATAGATGGTAGCACATCTAAAAATGTTATCTTATAGCGGATATAGCTATTGACTTGTACGAATTTGGAATTTTATTTATTGGATTCGAAAAGCCTAACTGATGAAGTCGAAAGACAGAAACCGGTCTTAGGATGTCGAATCTAATAAATTAAAATTCCTTACTGGTTTACTCACTTTGTATTAATCTCCCAAAGGGATAAAAAAGAAGAGAGTGACATCTTGACTAGATTCAGTCAAAATTTAATGTCAATACTCTCTTCTTACCATAGATGGTAGCACATATACAAATAAACAGTTACAAATTTTTTGTCTGGCAATAATTTTTAGAGGATTGAAAATAAGCCCAGAAGAAATGGTAAATGCTACGCTTAAATATGGTCCCCCGGCTAGGTGAGTACAAAAATGACATTTGTACTAGAATTTAAATTAAGTTAAAAAATTCTGAACACATACACAAATTATTACTTCAATTAAATTACATATTTGAACTTTAATGTTTATTGTTTTGATTGACGTTACCATTATATAAATAATCTTAGGATAGGCAACTTGTATTACATTAGTACAGAATCAATTAAATCAAGTGAGCGCTGTATTTATATCTATAACACATCGCGTAAAAAATGTAGTGAATGTGATAAAGAAAATATTGAACATTGATGTATTTTGCAAAAATGACTATATTATTCTCTGTTTTTAATATAAAATGATTCAAAACATAAGCTTTCTAAATACCCCTCGTCCTCTTAAATTTTATAGATTAAATTTGGATGACTGGTGGTATTAGATTTGTCAATTTTAATTTGGACGCTGTTATGCATAAAGCATCCAATCCACAAGATATTGAATCTGAGATATTAATGGTTTTGCAAAATGTTATATAAAAAAATTAGGAGCGTACAATTATCGGATATTAATTTTCTATAAGATAAATTAATTTTTGATGTATTAAACGTAATATCACAAATTCTAACGATTAATTTTCCAAATTCCATTTAATAACAATTTTCAATATTCAATATATAATTATTTAAAATTTCATATAAAAATCGTCTACAATATAATTGCAAGTACATTTACCTTTATTTCTATCATGAGAATTTTTTAATAAAACATATCATATTCTAATTAATTATAAACAATTTTCAGTTTTTATTTCATACTTTTATTTCATATACTTCCGTTCATTCTGCATAATATTAAATATGGTTAATTCAGCTGAACTAGCAATTTGCTAAAGGTACAAAAATCATCACGTTGAATCAACCTAAAATATTATGCAGATCTCAGCAAATGAGTTGTAAAGGTAACTGTACGAACAAATTGATTGCATTCAAATTCTGAATTCAGGACTCTCCTGATATTCAAGTGCCAAGAGCTCCGCGCCTTTAAAAATAAAATAAAATAAAATAAAAAGAATTTGTGAAGTGCCCCAGCAGATAAATGTGGTAAGAATTAACTTTAATTATATATTTTAATTTTTTATTTTGGGAACTATAGATTCCTTACTTTTGTAATAATTCATTTTTGCTTGTATTGGTTTTTGTTTGGTTGGACAAACAGACAAATTTTAAGTTTTCCATTTTTTTATATTTTGGCAGAAAAAGTTTTTAGTTTTCTGAAATAAATCATTTTTCATTTGTTTTGTTTCCCTTGTAAATAATTTTGTGTAAATAAATGTATATAATTTTTAAATCAGTGATTTTATTTCTGGTTCTAATCAGTAATTTGGATCAGTTTTGCGGATTTCATTATATTTGAATTTGGAAAGTGGATTGGATTTTTAATAAAACTAATGATAAAATGGATTGGGTATTTTTTGCAAAATAAAAATAGTTATTTTTTTGATAGTTTGGACGAGTTATCTTATATTTTAGATATTTGTGGATTGGATCGTTTATGCATAACAGCGTCCATTTAATACGGATATTTCAGCACTAATAATTTAAATATGATTCCAGAGACAATGCTAAGGAGTTTTTTGACATATTATCAAAAGAAAACGTACCAGTATTACTAGTTTCAGCTGGTCTTAGTCAATTTCTAGAACCCCTTCTAAAACAAATGGGCATAACCAGCCCCAATATTGAGGTAAGTAAGATAAATAAAATTTTACGCTCGGTTATCTTTATAAGGGATCTGTCGATTCCCCGCAGCTGCTTTCCCCGAGACATTGAGGCTTTTCTTGAATGAAATTCTTAATCTGTATAATTATGGTACCAAATTGAACCAAAAATATAAAATAATAGGGCCATTTTTAAATGTTACGCTTTTTTTTGAGTTTTCACATTTTTAGATGTTAGCAAATCAGATAAAACTGGACGAAGAAGGCAGAATTGATGGTTACGAAGCCCCTCCGATTCATACAGAAAATAAAAATAGCGTTGATTTAAAGAAATCTAAATTGTATCCTAAAATTGAAAACCGTCATAACTTTCTCACAATGGGAGACCATCTGGGCGATGCAAAGATTGCAGGAAACCTGGAAAATATCGAAAATATTTTGAAAATCGGGTTTTTCTATGGAGAGGTGAGCTAAAACGATATTCAATTTTTATATTTCTACTAAATAACAGTCAATACATCACATTTTTGATCACTTGACATATTACAGGTTGGTAGCATTGATGAGCAAGGGGGTGGGCCATATTGCTCTATTGGCAACACTTTTTTAAGGTTATGTTGTCATGCTACTGCACTAGTACTAGTATTCTGTGTTGCCTATTTAGGTAGTGATCGTGATTGAAATTCTTTACGTAGCAAAACTTTATTATTTTTAATATCAATAGACATTTGAAGTATTAAAGGATGAGGTACTCATTCGCTACGAGAAGATTCAGATACGATTACTGTTTTATTTTATTAACGTATTGTTTTTTTTTTCAAGGCTGAGTCAGTATTACCAACATGGTTAAACACATTCGATATAGTGCTGAAAGACGACCAGACCATGAATGTTCCTATAGCTATCCTTGAATTGTTATCATAAACAATTTATTGTAACATTTATATACAGTGCGGATCATAAGTGTTACCCCCCTCCCCTCCTATCTAACTCGTTATTGGACTCTTGTTAGGAAAATCGCCGAGAAAGGTCGACTTTTGATTTCTACAATGTACATTTTTGTATGAATAGTTTACCCCTGATTTCACCCCGTACTGGAGGGGAACAACCCTTTCGAAAAATTTAAATAGCATGGGGTGGTGAGTGATAGCTCATTTGAAAGGGGGGTTTATTCTCCATTCAACCGTGCAAAAAATTTTAAATTCGCTTCATTACGTGTTGAGTAATGGGGTGAGGATCGTAAGACTTACCCCCCCTATTTAACTCGTTACTGGACTTGTTTAATTTTCAGATAATTAAACATGTAAACTCATATTCGTTCAACCGGCAACGCCGCACCAAAATACATTTGCGAACGGCGTTCAAACCAGGAAGCGGTATCGTCAAAGATAATTTTTTTACTCTATATCACGCCATAAATCTAACCGTCTTGTCTAGACAATAGAAAAAATTTTACATGCTTGTTTACGCGGCTCACGCTAAAGAATCTTTCGAGAAGGTGTTGCGCAATCCGGAAGGGAAGATTTTGAAGCGACTGAGGTTCGAGAATTAAAACAGTGTGTCTCTGGCTGCGAATCAGGCTAGGACCCTCCAGTGTCTAATCATCACTCACGTAGAACACACGCAAAAATAATATTTTCTGAATGATGTGATCATTTCTTTTAATTAATTATAATACTTTGTTCATGATTACTAGTTTAATGTAATCTTTGTTACGTTGTTGTTTTATTCATTTATTTATTTAACAAGTTTAATAAATGGTTAAATAAAAGTGTTCATTGTTTTTGTTGGATGAAGTTGAGAAGACAAACCTACTACAGTTCACATATCTTCAATCTAAAAAATACAGGCCATTTTACGAATACACCGATGCGGTTTAAAAAGGCGGTAACACATTGTTGGCAGTCCTGGGAAACTGGCACAACATAGGGTTTATTCCAGAACCCTCAACAGGACTCTTGTTAGGAAAATCGCCGAGGCTCGTCAATTTTTGATTTCTACAATGTACATTTTTGTATGGAGGGGAGCAACCCTTTCGAAAAATTTTAATAGCATGGGGTGGTGAGTGATAGCTCATTTGAAAGGGGGTTTTATTCTCTATTTAACCGAGTTTTTTTTTTAATTTTTTTATTTTTTTTTATTTTTTTTTATTATTTTTACTTTATTTTTTTTTATTTTTTACTATTATTTTTATTTTATTTTTATTTATTTTTTTTATGATTTTTTTTATTTTATTTTTTTAATGTTTTTTTTTGCAAAACGTCAAAGCTGAAACTAAAAATAGACTTTATTTTTGCCAGGAGGTCAACGAGGAACATTCTGAACATTTATTGTAACTGTAATTGTAGTTTAGTTGCCTTCCTGCTTGTGGTGTTTTGTTATTTTTAAACATTAATAACGCAAATTTAAAATTTTTTGCACAGTTGAATGGAGAATAAAACCTCCTTTCAAATGAGCTATCACTCACTACCCTATGCTATTTAAATTTTTCGAAAGGGTTGCTCCCCTCCAGTAAGGGATGAAATTGGGGGTAAACTATTCATACAAAAATGTACATTGTAGAAATCAAAAGTCGACCTATCTCGGCGATTTTCCTAACAAGAGTCCAGTAACGAGTTAGATAGGGGGGGTAACACTTATGATCCACACTGTATAAATGTTCTTCTAGAAAATTAAATTAAAAACATTTTATATAAAAAAATTGTTTTATTATCTACAAAGAAGACTTATTACCAAAGTTAGAAAGTGTCTCTCATACTTCTAACTTAAAAATTAAGATAAAAATAATGTAAAAAAAATTATTTATGCATATTCGATAAAATTTCAAAAATTACTTTCAGTTATACAAAAAAAATTGTTGTGGGTTCAAATCCCACCCACCACCTGCCTGCCTTTCTAATATAAGGTAGTTAACTCAAATTGAAGCTGTAATAATTAAAGGCATGCAATCCACAGTAGCCGAAAGGGCTCAAAGGGCCACGTGAAAATGTTTAAATCAAATGCCGTTGTACAAAATAAAAGTTTTAATCAAAAAAACACTCCCGACAAATTGGCATGCGATCTTCGTTGGAGCAAGGGTGGAAAATTTGGAGAAACACATTTTTCGTGATTTCAAATTTAAAAAAAAAATTAAAAATATAGTAAATTGAATAAGACGCAACTTTTGTTTTCAACATTTTTCAAATAAAATAACCAAAAACTGTTTTATCTCACCTATAAAACCCTCTCCACTTGATCGCAGCGTACCGCGATCATCCTGTATAACAGCGGTTCTTAAACTTTTCAAATTTTGTACCACATAAATATGAAACAAAAATATAAGTACCACCATAAAAACATTTCGCTATTAAAAATCAATGCGTCGCAAAATTGTTCGAAGCTAGGGTCGTAAAAATAAAAAAATTGAAAAATATATGTTTATGTTAAATGTTAAAAAGTTTATTGAAGAAAATAAGTACAAATATGTCTGGTATAAACTCAAAAAATACAATAAACATTACAAATAACTCACAACACATGATTAAATTGCTACAATAATAAAGTACCCTGCAGTTTTTGATACGAAAATGGCTTTCGGTCGATTTCTCCCAAACTTAGCGAATTTATTCGTCATCCCATCGCGATCAAAAGTGTCCACGGACCCAAGTCCATGCTATGTACAAATTTCGAGCTAGCGCGAATTTTAACCTGATTAGAGTGATCTCGATATATAAGGTTTGTTCCAACATAACACAAAACCAGTTTGCGTACTGTCGGGATTCTGCGCAGTCTAGATTTTGTGTTCCAACAAACTTCGGACTCAAACCTGTACAAAAATTTAGTGTTCCAACACAACCAAAACTAATCACAAACCAGTTTATGTACTGTCAAATCTGTTCCTTGGTTTGAGTAGGTACAAATTGTCAAGACTTGCACAAAACGAGTTTGTAAAACGTCAGTAAACGTCATCCTAACCTGAAAATTTTATGATTGTATTTTTATTATGAAAACATTCATATTATTTAATAGGTACACTTGTGTAAAACACATAATTATTATTTAGGATTGTAGACATCCAAATTTATAAATATTTTCATTAGTTTTTGTTATTTCCCAAATTCAAAATTTGACATTGGTTGTGACGTTACTGACAGCATAAATTTGACAAAAAATTTGTTGGAACACTTCCGAATTGAGTGCCCGATCCTCGACAGGTCATCGACTAATAGTCGTTGACATGTCGTCGACAATAAGTTGTGGACAAGTTTACGCACAGTCACAAAATTGTTGTTGGAACAAACCTATAGTAGTTGTTGAGGGTTCTGGAATAAACCCTATGTTGTGCCAGTTTCCCAGGACGGCCAACAATGTGTTACCGCCTTTTTAAACTGCATCGTTGTATTCGTAAAATGGACTGTATTTCTTTAGATTGAGTATATGTGTACTGTAGTAGGTTTGTCTTCTCAACTTCATTCAACAAAAACAATGAACACTTTTATTTAACCATTTATTAAACTTGTTACATAAATAAATGAATAAAACAACAACGTAACAAAGGATTACCTTAAACTAGTAATCATGTGCTTAACAAGCACTAACACATATTAATGAAAAATGAATTAAAAGAAATGATCACATCATTCAGAAAATATTCTTTTGCGTGTGTTCTGCGTGAGTGATAATTAGACACTGGAGGGTCCTAGCCTGATTCGCAGCTAGCGACACACTTTAAATTCTCGAAGCACTGAGTTTTGATTTGAATATAGAATGAAGAATAAAGTGGACCGCCTGATACGCAGCAAAGTACCACTGTGAAGATGAAATATTTTTACGTTGAGCTGGTGTCAACGGAGGGTCTAACCTGATTCGCAGTTAAAGACGCACTAACTTGCCGTACTAAGAGGCATTATGAAAAATGAATTTATTTACGAGGTTTTCTGTAACCCCGGAGTATGCGCTCATAATGAGGGCTCGAAACACACTGTTTAAATTCTCGAAGCACTGATTTAGGAAAAGTACAATTTAATATAAGACAACATAGATAAGTATTTAATAAAATAAAATAAAAAGAGGAACATAAAATGTGACTTTGGTATAAAGCACCTTTCAAAAAATAACAAATATTTCTTTGCCACGTAGATAATTTCAATAAAAAAAGACACTATTGTCACGCTAAACAAAAGAACACTCAGTACATCGAGTTTGCATTTTTGTGTTTAATATAAGTTAAGTAAATTATATAATCAAACCAGCGATTCGAATAAACAATAATAGTATTTTTTAATAACATAACATTGAGCTGGTCACGTCAGACCCAATTCGCGAAATATAAATATCCGCCGAGTTAGCAATAAAGGACTCTCTTGTCTAGGGGTCATTGTGTGTACGAGATCGTACAGCCCTATCTCCAAGCCAGCGTGACGTGCCCAACGAAAAGATATGTGTAACTTATGGTAAGGCCCTTTGTATTTTATAAGTGTATATTTTTATAGTTGTTAATAAATTTGTTTACTGTTTAACCTGGTTTTATTTCATAAAGAAAGGTAGCAAATAATTATAAGTTAATAATTCTCACAACCATTAGGGTCGTGACACTATATTGCACACAAAAAAACATCGTTATCCCCGGCACAAGCTTGATGTGCCCACTGATGGCATTTGGTGCACCTAACCCAGTCTTGTCCTTCTAAACTATTCTGATAAGAATCGGAGCAGTACAAACAAAGGCAATCCTCTTTTGCATTTTCTTGACCCCTTGACAGTTTTTGTTTTCCTTTTTTGACTATAGATGATTTTTGACATTTCTGCTTTTTATTAACGTTTTTAGTTTTAGGAACTTGTCTTTTATTACCTATGGCTTTCTTTACAGAATCTCTTTTATTTTGTTGCTCCATAAGTTGATTTCTTATGGGCGTGTCAGTTAGGATAGCAGTGGTGCGTTTTCTTCTTTGATGTTGATTTGGTTTTCGCGGTTCTAATTTGGGAAGGGGTTTCAGCTGCAACGGTGTTATTTGAGTGGGTGGTGTTTTTTCTCCTTCTCGTTCTTGTGTTACTGAGGAAGTTGATGGTACAGGATTACCGATTGCTTGGGTCGTAATGTTATTCTCTTCTGTCACGGAAATAAGGTTGGGCGAATTCTCAACCTCTTGTACATCTGGGCGATCGGTGGAATATGACGGTAAGAATTCGTCGTCTGTAAAAATATCCTTATTAAGTGGGTAAATTCCAGAGACCTTAAATCCAGCAATAATATTTTTTGGTGTAATAGCCAAGGGAAGAGCAATACTTATAATTTTCGGTATGTCGTATATCGTCATTGTTCGACCAGGATTGTTGGTAATCCATGAGTCACATGCTGAGTTAACATACTTTTTAAGTGGACCATATACAGCGCGGTCCAATGGTTGTAGCTTATGTGAACAGTGTGGCGGAAACGACAGAACTGTTACACCGTTTTCTTTTAGATAATCCAGAGCGGCTATCGATAGATGTGAATCATGATTATCTAACAGAAGTAATACAGGACTATCTTTAGTACAACGTACGCTCTTCACAAAATGTTTGGCAAAATCCAGAAAATGCTCTGCTTTCATCCAGCCTGAAGGATTTGCTCCACCAACACTTCCAGGAGGTGCAGATGCAAGAAAATGTTCCCTGAAATGTACCCGGGGGAAAATAAAAAATGGGGGAGTACTATTTCCAGCAGCTGACACAGCAATTGCTAACGTGACAAGTGTACCACGCTCCTGGGAAGTGATCCGCCCTATTTGTTTGTATCCACGTCTTGCGATTATTCGATCGGGTTTTTGAACTGTGGTGATACCTGTTTCGTCCATATTATATATTTCCCCAGGACCAATTTTCAATCTTTTTAAAACTGTATCTAAATTTGAAAAAAAAATTGCAACATTGTTTTTATTAAAGCTAGAAACTCTAGCTAAGCTGGTAGGCTCAGGAGTCCTGATGGATAATCTTGCATGTCGTTTTAAGTAAGAAGTAAGCCAGTCTTCTCCTGCTAATTCGTTTTTGTTCCAAGTTTCTGGAACTTTCAGTTTTAAGGCAGTTGCATATTCATATGTAAACCTTCTAACTTCTTTGCAAGTGAGGCCGTAATATATATCACTAGCCATTTTAATATATTCCTCCAACAGTACTTCTTGGACATCAGAAAACACCTAAAAAGTAAAGCGTTAATTACCCAATGTTTTTAAATATTTCTAAGTACAAAATAACATACCTGCCGATTTCTGTGGAAGCCGACTGTTGTATTGGGGAAATCGTTAGGTCCATCTATTTCTCTGTCGGTAACTTTATTACAAAATCTCCTCAACGTAGCTTCAGGGATGTTAAAATCAGAAGCCGCTCCTCTAATCGATCTGCCATTTCTTTTTACTTCCCTTGCCGCTTTTAGCATAACGTCAGGTGCAGTTAACCCTTTATTGGTTTTTCTTTTATAAGTTCTCATAGTAGGTACCTACTGAAACAACATTTTGTCCAATATCAAGTTAGCTACAAAATGCTCTTGGGGTAGGTTGACGCACTCGTCAACCAGCCCCGGTGATAGTACGTCCACCAACCCCGTAAGTACTTTTTCAAAACATATTATTCTGCAGTAAACAATGCAAAGTTGACGCAAATTTTAATATCACCACTTAAAAGCCTAAGAATTTCTCTTTGCACCACTTGTTCTATATAACTAAAATATTTATGAATAAACGAAAAATTACAAAATAAATATGCCGGTAAAAATTTACTTACGTCTATTAACAAACAATATTTACACATTCACTTCACATGGATCTATCCAGCATACTGAGCTTCAACACAATTATGAAGGAAACCGAAGGGTACGCGGGGTTCGTAGAACAGTGTTGTCTGATTTCAAAATTTTAAGTTAATTGCCGTTCGTCGACCTACCCCGTGCGCCAACTAGCCCCGGTCTCCCCTACCACTGTGTAAAACGAAATATTTTTACGTTGAGCTGGTGTCAACGGAGGGTCCAACCTGATTCGCAGTTAAAGACGCACTAACTTGCCGTACTAAGAGGCATTATGAAAAATGAATTTATTTACGAGGTTTTCTGTAACCCCGGAGTATGCGCTCATAATGAGGGCTCGAAACACACTGAGTTTAAAATCGGCGAAGTTTATCGGTTTCAAATGTATCCCTTCCCGGATTGCGCAACACCTTCTCGAAAGATTCTTTAGCGTGAGCCGCGTAAACAAGCATGTAAAATTTTTTCTATTGTCTAGACGAGACGGTTAGAATTATGGCGTGATATTATTGTGAAATAGAGTAAAAAAAAACTATCCCGTCTGAGTACAGTTTCCAAACGTATTTGGTGCGACGTTGCCGGTTGAAGAATGAGTATGAGTTTACATGTTTAATTATCTGAAAATTAAACAGTAGTAGTAAAGTGTGTATAATTTTATAAAAACGATTAAAAAGAATATAAAGGTAAAATTTGAATTGAAGTAACAAGACATTTATTCATAGTTGACCAATAATTATTATGACAACCCTCTCATAGATGTATTTTTTTCCATTAGATATCATTATTAATATTGGATGTGTTTCTGAATAATAAAGATTAAAACAAAATGTTAAAAGGGGTGCAATTTTACATTTATTTAATTTTTTTCTGTAAAAATTGTACCACTAAAATATTGTTATGTACAGGGTGGCCAAATAAGAATGCGAAGTACTCTATCTAGGAAATTATCCATCGTAGAGGCTTGCGGAAAAAAAAATATGACTAAAACGGCCAAGAGAAAAACCTGGAAAATATTTTCAAGTTTCTGATATGGCCGCTATGGGGCGTAACTGCAATCTTGAATCTAAGAAAGTGATGTTTCTGTGAATTCCGCTATATTAACCTAACAAAAAAATACCTGATCTTTAAAGTAGAGGATAATTTGAACCTTTTTTGTTTAACAATTTTTGCTGTAGATCTAAAAATAAAGTGGTGGGGGATATTCAAAGGTTTCAGTAAAAAACACCCTGTATATTCGAAACAGCTGAGCCGATTTTAACAAATTTGGGCTAGTTGAAAAGAGCTATTCTTGAGCTACAAACGTTATAATATTTGAAGTTTTGTTAGTTTCAGATGTCGCCGATAGAGGGCTTTTTCGACATTTCGACAGAAATGGTTAATTTTCTCAAAAAAATTAAATACATTGGTATGATTTCTTTTTCATGTAAAAGTAGCTAAATGATTCCTAAACAAGCTCCCGAAAACCGCATCTCGATATCTTGTTCCTAACCTAAAATTTAGACAAAAGAAAATTTTATACGGAAATCCCTTAAATTTTTATTTTTTAAACTAATTAATTCCTTTTATTATGTAAGTTCTGGTCCTAAAAAGGACCGATTTAAAAAAGAAAGATTTTTAGTGCTCCTGTAAATGCTCTCATGGGTAGTGTTTAATTTTCAGATAATTAAACATGTAAACTCATATTTGTTTATTCGTTCAACCGGCAACGCCGCACCAAAATACGTTGGCGAGCGGCGTCAAACCAGGAAGCGGTGTCGACAAAGATAATTTTTTGCTCTATTTTAATGATGGTATCAAGCCGTAAATTTAACCGTCGCGTCTAGACAATAGAAAAAATTTTACACGCTTGTTTACGCGGCTCACGTTAAAGAATCTTTCGAGAAGGTGTTGCGCAATCCGGAAAGAAAGATTTTGAAGCGACGGAGGTTCGTCGAATTTAAACTCAGTGTGTGTTTGATCGTCAACCGATTCACTACTCCGTCAAGTGCGACGTATTGCAAGTTCCTTCGCATAAGGGCTTGTTAGGGATATTATATATCCAAAATTCTCTGACAAATTATTCATAATGCCTCCTAGTACGGCGAATCAGTGTGCGTCTAACTGCGAACCAAGTTAGATCCCTCCGTTGACACCAGCTCAACGTAAAAATATTTCGTTTTACACAATGGTACTTAGCTGCGTATCAGGCTGTCCATTTTATTTTTCATTTCATATTCAAATTTAAAATCAGTGTGCGTCTAACTGCGAACTAAGTTAGATCCCTCCGTTGACACCAGCTCAACGTAAAAATATTTCGTTTTACACAGTGGTACTTAGCTGCGTATCAGGCGGTCCATTTTATTTTTCATTTCATATTCAAATTTAAACTCAGTGTGTATCTAGCTGCGAATCAGGCTAGACCCTCCGTTGACACCAGCTCAACGTAAAATTAATATTTTCTGAATGATGTGGTCATTTCTTTAAATTAACTATAATACTTTGTTCACGATTACTAGTTTAATGTAATCTTTGTTACGTTGTTGTTTTTGTTCATTTATTTATTTAACAAGTTTAATAAATGGTTAAATAAAAGTGTCCATTGTTTTTGTTGGATGAAGTTGAGAAGGCAAACCTACTACAGCACATTTCTTCAATCTAAAAGTACAGTCCACTCGAAATTCGAACTACGATGCAGTTTAAAAAGGCGGTAACACATTGTTGGCCGTCCTGGGAAACTGGCACAACATAGGGCTTATTCCAGAGCCCTCAACAGGTAGACAAAACTGCAGCTTCAATTTCGGCTCTCGGTATGTTACGGCAAAGAACTCAGCAAGAGCCTCACAACATTGTTCAATAAAATATTAGAAAGATCAGAAATACCAAGCAATTGGCACACAAGCATAACGATACCAATCTTCAAAAAAGGACAAAAAACAAGCCCAGAAAACTATAGAGGAGTAACTCTTCTAAACACAACAATGAAATTATTTACAGCTTTACTAAAAGATAAATTGGAAACACAAATAGAGAACAGGGCTTCCGTAAAGGCAGGTCCACTACAGATGCAATATTTATCATGAAGCAAATTAAGGAAAAGGCAATAGAGTACAACACACCCGCTTATATGTGCTTTATAGACTTAACTAAAGCATTTGATAAAGTCAGACTTGAAGACATACTACGGATTCTCATGGAGAAAGGCACACCGGCCAACATGCTAAAGGTTATTAAAAACTTAAACTCAAATTGCACAACAAAAATCAAAACAGGCGGAGACACCACCGGAAATATTCCCACGCCAGGAGGAATAAGACAGGGTGACAGCCTTAGTCCCTTGCTGTTTAATATATTAATGGACAGAATGATAGAAGAAGTAGAAACACTAAGGTTAGGATACAGAATCGGCAATAGCAGAGTGGGCATAGTGTGCTATGCAGATGATGCTGCCCTAATCACGGAAAATGAGGATGACCTGCAAAGAGAGCTTTTTAGGTTCTACCAAGTTAGTCGACAGCTTAACATGAATATATCTATTGAAAAGACCAAAACCATCACAATTTCTAAAGACCCAATTAGATGCAAACTCGTAGTAGAAAATAAACCAATAGAACAATTATCACAGTTTAGATACCTTGGTGTAGATCTTTCAAGTTGCCATGACCCAGTTAAGGACCTCAGAAGCCTAATTAACAAGGCAGCAATTACCTCAGGATGTTTGAGAGATGTGATATGGGATAACCGATATATGGGACTGGACAGTAAGATCAAGATCTATAAAACTTGCGTTAGACCTATAATGACCTATGGTATAGAAGCTCGAGAAGACACCAGTAAAACGAAGAAAATGCTGCGGGTCGCCGAAATGAAAACATTAAGAGCTATAGTGGGCATCACAAGGAGGGACCGAATACGAAACACCGATACCAGAGAGCAATGCGGTATCCAGGATATAGTAAGGTGGGGAAGGCAACGAAGAAGACAATGGTACAATCACGTTAGAAGAATGGAGGAACACCGACTACCGAAGATCGTGTTAGAAGGAAACCCTATAGGCAGGCGTCCACTGGGAAGACCACCAAAAAGATGGAGAGATAGCTGGCAGTCTACCTCTCAAGAAATTTTACGGCAGGCTCGAAATTAACAGATCTATAAAAAGAAAAAGAAGAAGAAGAAGGTATGTTACGTAATGCATTACGAATCCGGTTTTTCATATATTCTCTGGTCGTAGGTTGAGTCTGAAACTCAAGACAAGTTAAGTCTGGTGATCGCGCAGGCCATGGAAACAGACTTCCTCTTCCAATACACCGCTGTTGCATTAATATGCTCTCGCACAATAACGGAGAATTTTTATTTCAAATTCTTTGGAACGATGAAGCCACCTTTACAATCTGCACAATATGCATTATTGGTCTGCAGAAAATCCGCATTGGTTGCATGAAGTTCAGCACCAAGGACGTTGGAGTTTAAATGTATGGTGTGGCATACTGGGGAGGCAGAATTATTGGGCCATATTTTTTCGAGCAATCCCTAAGCGGCAATATCTTTCTTGACTTTTTGGTCAATAAATTACCGTTGTTGTTGGAAGATGTGCCACTGGAAACACGTCAAAACTTATTATAACAGCGGTGGATTGGAAGAGGAAGAAGACTTTCCATGGCCTGCACGATCACCAGACTTAACAACTTGTCTTGATTTTCAGACTCAACCTACGACCAAAGAGATATCAAAAACCGGATTCGTAATGCATTACGTAACATACCGAGAGCCGAAATTGAAGCTGCCTATGAGAGGCTTCAGCAATGCATAGAGCATGATGGTCAGCATTTAGAGCATTTACGGGGGCATTAAAAACCTTTCTTATTTAAATCGGTCCCTTTTAGGGCCACAACTTACATAATAAAAGGAATTAATTAGTTTAAAAAATAAAAATTTAAGGGATTTCCGTATAAAATTTTCTTTTGTCTAAATTTTAGGTTAGGAACAAGATATCGAGATGCGGTTTTCGGGAGCTTGTTTAGGAATCATTTAGCTACTTTTACATGAAAAAGAAATCATACCAATGTATTTAATTTTTTTGAGAAAATTAACCATTTCTGTCGAAATGTCGAAAAATCCCTCTAACGGCGACATGTGAAACTAACAAAACTTTAAATATTATAACATTTGTAGCCCAAGAATAGCTCTTTTCAACTAGCCCAAGTTTGTTAAAATCGGCTCAGCCGTTTCGAATATACAGGGTGTTTTTTACTGAAACCTTTGAATACCCCCCACCACTTTATTTTTAGAGATACAGCAAAAATTGTCAAACAAAAAAGATTCAGATTATCCTTTACTTTAAAGATCAGGTATTTTTTTGTTAGGTTAATATAGCGGAAGTCACAGAAACATCACTTTCTTAGATTCAAGATTGCAGTTACGTCCCCTAGCGGCCATTTCAGAAACTTAAAAATATTTTCCAGGTTTTTCTCTTGGCCGTTTTAGTCATAACTTTTTTTTCCGCAAGCCTCTACGATGGATAATTTGGCCACCCTGTACCACAGTTTGAGAACCGCTGGTGTATAATATTTTAACAAACTGTAAATCAAAAATTTGAGACAAAATTTTTATGTTTACCAAAAAAAAAATGCTGTTGCATATGTCTATATTAATACTACATTACATAATCACAAGAAAAAATGAACCCGAAAACCGAATTGTTTATTTTATAGATAAATCATGAACCGCTTCCTCGTACAACGTTTCGGGGACAACAATAAACAGCTGAGCGCTGGGCAATTTTAAAAAAGTGGGGGAGCAAAAGTAACTTCACTTGAAAACCCACAATCTCGCATATACTAAGTCTATTCAATCGGCATCCATTCGCTATCGAAGGAAGCGCCGATTAAAAAAGAATTTGAATCATGATTAAAATGAACGACGTTGACGTCCCGATATCGCAGAGAATTAAAAGTAATACCGAAATAAATAATAACGGTGGTAGTTTTTTGGCGGGAAAACTGAGAAAAGCTTCGCAAGTGTCGTTGTCTAGTGTGTCGGACTGCCAATCGGATTCTAGTGAAGATGGATCGAAGCTTGAGAGAAAAACGTCTTTGCAAGAGATTGTTAAAAATGTCGAGGATAAAAGAGCGGTAAGTGGTCGTTCTTGTTGAACCCTAAACAAGGGTTGTCGGTTTTTCAATTAAAATAAAGGGGTAATTAAAAAAAAAATCAGTTGAGATTATCGAAGTTTACGACAAAATTATTAATGGAACAAGGGGTGAGAAAATGCGGAAAAAGTCGCAAAAATGACTAGAAAATTATGAAATTATGTCTAAATTGTGGATTTTTGGTCTATTTTTGAAGGTTTTTTACAATAAACTAAAAATCCACACAAAGGAAAAGCTTTGAGCTAAAAATGGATATTGACAATAAAAATATTAGTGTGAAAATAAGGGGAAAAGAGTGAAAATACGAGAAAGTTATACAGGGTGTTTCATTGGGAGAGGGTAATATTTTAACAGTGGATAGGAGTGACTGAGGTGATTCCAAATAACCCATATTTTATGGGTATTTTTTTTTTTTTTTTTTTTTTGCGGAGGTGAAGGAAAACCCTTTATGGGGAAGTTATGAGCCTAAAATCTCAAGGTCTACTGTGAGACTCTCCTTTCAAAGCATACTCACTAAAAAAACTTCACCCCCTGGTTGGGTCCGTCTGACCGAAGCCTCCGGTGACACTTAGGCCTGTCGGCCCATTGTATCTTCCCTCTCTGTTTACAATACCCAGTCCAGTACCTTAGTGCCCTGTACAAGCTTGTACAGGTCCTGTACTGAGTGGGAGTTGTATAGTTCTGGGTCACCTATTGGCTGCCCAAAAATTTGCTGTCTTTTGCGGTCCAGTGCCTCGCATCTACACAGTATATGTGTCACTGTTTCTGTTTCCTTACCGCACAGTCTGCAGGTAAGGTCACCATTGTACAGTCCCATCTTGTTGAGGTGCCCCTTAACTGGCGCGTGGCCAGTAAGGAGTCCCGTAACTGTTTTCAGCTGGCTCCTGTTCATCTTTAACAGGTCTGCCGCTCTTTTGTGGCACGGTCCTTTGATGTATTCTTTCCCGTGTTTGTTTCCCGGAACGTTTTCCCAGTAATTTTTATGTTTGTCCCTGATCCAGTTTATTACAGACACTCTTGCTGTACGCTTTGGTACCTCTAGTGTCTGTCCATGGTTTGGGGGGTTTTCCGAGCCTCTTCTTGCGAGTTCGTCTGCTTTCTCGTTACCTGCAATTCCCTGATGTCCTGGCACCCATATCAGTTTGACGTGATTATGGTCTGCCAGCGATCTCAGTTCCTTTTTGCAGTCCCATACCAGTCTCGACGTCACTTCCTTGCTGCACAAGGCCTTGAGTGCCGCCTGACTGTCTGATAGAATATTAATACGCGCGTTAGCTATATCTCTCCTGTTATTCTCCCTCGCGCATTGGAGAATAGCATATACCTCTGCCTGAAAGACAGAAGTGTGAGTACCCAATGAGTAGCTGATGCCAGTCTGCGGGTTCCTAGAGAACACACCCGAGCCCGCTCCATTCTCAGTCTTGAATCCATCTGTGTACCAGATTTTCCCCTGTAGAATGTTCCTGAGCTGTGAGTCGTTCCATTCAGTTCTATCTGGCACCACTACTTTGATTGGGTTGTTGAAGTCGTATCTTTTCGGAATATGATCTGATTTTATGGGTATACGGTCCCTTATAGCTGAGATACAGAGTGTTTTGTTCATTTTGGTCATTTCTTCATTGTCTCCTGTGCTTTTAACCACTCTGTATAATTTTATAATATTTGGTACACATACTCTATCTGTCTTAACAAATTAATTGAGGTATTATTAATATTGAAAATACAGGCCCGGCTTCACTAAAAATTGACAAATTCGTTCTACTCATAAACAACACCCTGTATGTTAAATTTTCAAAAATATTTTACCATATCTAAAAAGAGGACAAAAAATTGAATTTAACGATATACTTTTTATTTTTGCACATATGATTTTACTACTTATAAATTGTTAGGATCTTTTATATTTGTGTGGCACCAACGTGCCCAATTAATCCTATTAAGTTGTAATAAATATTATTTGGCCTAATTAACTATTTTGTTTAAAAGTATTTATCGTCATCTAGGCCTATGAAACCAGATTTACAGGACCGTATAGAAACTAAATGTCACATTAGATTTACCTATTCAACACCCATTTTATTTATTTCCCTATAAAAAATTGTGTAGAAAACGTTTTATAATTTGGTACTGTTCGATCTCATTTGATATTCCCGTCACAAAAATCATATATGTATATCATATCAGCATATCCTTCATTAGAAAATTGATGAGGCATTTTTAAAATAATCGAAACCAAACCACAAACTACAAAAATAATGCAAACCTTGTGAAAACTTAAATAAAAATAGATTGACACAGAGAACTCTAAACTGTCAATTGCATGGGCATCTAGATTTTGTAATTTTTTATGTTTTCATATTATTACTATTAAATTTCACAAATGCATTACCAAACTTACTTAATTAAATAAAGAACGCGTTTTCAAGTACTTTAATCCTTTATAAAAATTAGATTTTAGATTCTTTAACTCTCCTACTCTAAAATACACAATTTTTCATAAGGAAGGTTAAAAAAAATAAATAAAATGCGTGATATATAGCTAAATCTAATGTGATATTTAGTTACTGGTAAAAAATTTTGGTATAACATACTTTTAAACTAAACGGTTAATTAGGCCAAATAATATTGATTACAACTTAATAGGATTCATTAATCACGTTGGTGTCCCAAAAATATAAAAGATCCTAACAATTTATGAGTAGTAAAATCATGTGCAATAATAAAAAGTATATCATTAAATTCAATTGGCCTCTGTTCAGATATGGTAAAATATTTTTGAAAATTTAACATACAGGGTGTTGTTTATGAGTGGAACGAATTTGTCAATTTTTAGTGAAGCCGGGCCTGTATTTTCAATATTAATAATATCTCAATTAATTTGTTAAGACACATAGAGTATGTGTACCAAATATTATAAAATTATACAGAGTGGTTAAAAGCACACGAGGCATAAAATATGGGTTATTTGGAATCACCTCAGTCACTCCTAAGCTCTGTTAAAATATTACCCTCTCCCAATGAAACACCCTGTATAAATGTCTGGAAAATTATACCAAAATCGTTTTCTTCGACAAAAATATATAAAAAAAATTGTATTTGAAAAATACAGATATTTAATAATCAATAATAGATTTCTAAAGATTTGTTTTTCAATTGTTTTTGCAAAAAAAATGAAAATTTCATAATAAAAATTATTTGAACGTAAAAATCTACAGATGCAGTTAATTTTTTATAAGAAAAAATTATAAAAATAGCTTTAAAATTAAAAAAAATTAAAATGCGTAGTGAATTATGAATTTCTGAAAACCCAGATGTCTAATAATATGAATATTTTATTTTCCTATTTTGTTTTACAAACAAATGAAAATCCCAAAATAAAATTATTAAAACAAACCATTTTTTTCCTTGCCAATAATTTGAAATACAAAAATAATCAAAAACTATTTTTTTTTCCTAATTTATAAAATTTATTAATGGGACAAGTGTGAAGAAATTCTGAAAATATCTGGAAAATTAAATTAAAATCACTTTTTTACGAAAATTCATGGTGGATATTTAAATTCATAATATGCCACTTATTCATAAAGATGCAAATGCGTGATTATCTTTTAAAATCCAGGTTAAAACATTACATCATATTGCCCAAAAGTTCTGATTTTGTATGATATCCCAAGTCCTCTCAAATCCTTACAAGGTCCTGCCAAATTCCTGCGCTACGCCACTGTACTTATAAAATGTGGTATACATAAGAGGGGGACCGTAATAGTAAAAAAAAACTGTATAAAACTTTATAGATATGCGGAAGGCGACAATTTGAATAAAAAACAAATCCAAACTGGACAAATGAAACATACCAAATGTGGTCAAGAGAATTAACAATAAAATGGGTGACTCATGTAAAAATAACCAGTCAATGATCGATCAGTTATAATGGAATTTTGTATCGATCATATCAAAACTAAATTTGTTACATTTTTTTTTTATAATTAATTGTTAAAAAAATATATCCAAAAGGATATTTCAGGGATCCCACAGACCTGGGAAACAGGGAAAAGTCAGGGAAGAGTGAGGGAATTTTGCATTTGTCGGCAGAAGTCAGTGAATTCAACCAGTGTATGTGGAAAACCAAATGGCTGCACAGAATTCCGCATCAGTAGATTTCAGATAAAAAACAAATTAAGCCAGCCCTGTTGCCTTCTTGATGTTTACTCCTACTTTCCCTTTGCATTTTTTTCTTGTCTGATACATAAAAAATACATCAATGGGTTTTTCCTTTTACATTTCATTTGTTAATTCAAAGATATCTTGGTACAAATTGTTGTCAAAACAATTACCGGAACGTCCACCTTGTACTCCTGATCTGACCCAGTGGGATTTTTTGATATTCGGAAATTAAAATATTAAAACCGTTTGTTAAAAATAACAGAAACTTGACAAATCGTTTTATCATAAATTTTATAACATCTTTCACATTATGCATTGGTCATGTCATTAAGACCGATGTCCCTATTTAAAATATTACGCGATTTAAATAAAGGGGATTCCACCATTTTCTAGATAAGTACGAATTTAAATCGTGTTGGATAATACGAATTAATGTTACGCAAAAAAATGTGAATAATTTATGTGTTGTCTGTTGTTAATAGAGGTGTGACTGTATTTATTTAAATTTTTATAACTATAATCTGTCATTGAATAAAAAATTATAAAAGAATTAAAATTATTGGGCTATTAAGTATTATCGAGAAATTCATGGCGACACAAAAACTTTCAAATTGATTATGCTAATACAGATAAATGCATTGTGGCGAACCACGTATTTTTTAATCAATTAATAAAAGTGTATTATGCAACTGAAAGATGATTTTTTTACGTTTTTAAATTTCAATCATTTTCTGTTTCAACCGTTTCAAAAATAGAGTAAGTTAAAGTGTGGGAAGATTATTAAAAAATTGAGGTTACCGTTCAGATGTTGTTCTGCTCCACCCTGTAGTTATTAAAAACCACATAGAATATAAAAGAATTCAACGTGATGGTGAAATGATTTAGCTTCGATCTTTCAATGATAAAAATGAACAATTTTGTATTAATTTAGCATAGTTTTTGGTTATAATCACAATTAACATTTTTACCTCCCGCAAAAATATTTTTTTTTTGTGAAATTGATGGAAACGTTCTTTTTTCTGTTTAAACGAACAATATGTTTTTTCATACCATCTTAAAGTCGAGGTTTCAACGAAGAAAATGAGCTCTAATAAAATTAAAAATTTGAAAATTTATAAATCAACTTTTCCGATTAAAAATCCACATACTGCTAAGAACTTTTTTGTATCAAAAATGATTGGCCCTGGTCTATGTATAAAAATTAAGAGCAATTCTTTATATGTATCCTGGAAATTTGTGACTTAACTTTAGAAACACCCTGTACAATTAAAATCTTTTTTTTGCATTTAAAAAAACCAAGCCTATAATAATGAACAAACAAAATTGCAGTTAATTAATTTGATTTCTACCTGCGAGCGGAAACTTTAATCAAGATGAAATTGGTACAAAATATGAAAGGAAAATTATCATAATTTGAGTTTGCGGTTCCGCTAGAGATCGTTATCAAATTAAAAATTTTGCATTGTATCAAAATAAGTGGGTGTTAATTTAAAAAAATATATAATGAGCCTATTTTTAACCAGCAACAGTTAGTTTCATGTGAAATAATTAATTTTTACAAAAATAAACAAGAATATTTAATTTTGACACCAACGCCAGCTTTTGGTGTGACTACTAGAAAAACTATTGGTATTCAGTTTTCCCCGAATTTTAAAATCGAATTCATTATTTTCATATTAAAATTAAATATACAGGTCACTGGAAGTCTGTTTTTACCTATATATAAAATGTATATCTACAGGATGTCCCATACAACTCAACAAACTTACTCATTTTATTCGTACTACACTTCTAGAGCAGGTGCGGATTTACTTAGAAGTCTCAAACTTTTTCACGGATTATCGGAAATTCAAATTCCTCAAATATGTTCGTCTAAAAAAGAAAAATCGATTTTACTGATAGAGGGTAGACAAAACAACAAAATACAGTAAAATGTGACAGTAAACATAGTGTGGATACGATAAAAATGGGAAGGTAGAAAATCAAAAATACAAATCTTTAATCGCAATTATTTTTGACAAGTTTTAAATTTTATCACTTCTTTGAACAAGGATGTAGGTAAAGTAGGTTGATTCTGTGGTTTTCCTTTCAATTATTTTAATGCGGTTTTATCTGTTAGTTGCTAAATAAATTCCGTCCATAATTAAATTCAGATATTACCAGGATGTGCCAAAAGCTAGTATTAAAAAACTTGCCATAGTAATTCGACATGAAGTATTGAATAATAATTACTAGTTTTCAAATGAGGTGACACTTGCCCTTTAAAATTACTCTTCAAAATAGCACCCAAACGTCATTTTAACCTGTCATCCTGTCACACGATAATAATTTATTAATTTTTTCATTCCGCTATCAAGCAATGGGTCAATTTTTATGTTTAATAAAATTTAAATTTAGACAAAAATTAATTAACAAATTTTATTTCATTTACATTTTTGAACAATAAATAATAAAAATCGGCAATTAAAAATATATACAGCAATACCCTGAGTAAAGTTGATTGATTCTATTAAAAATGTAAACCAGAAAAAAATTATAATGTGGCCAAAAGTTTTTACAAATAATTTTTTATTAAATTTGGGTAAACTCACAGATCGCGTGTTATATTTCATATTAAAAAAAAATAACAAATTTGTTTGTGACTACTAGTTTCTAGATTGTTAGCGATGGCACATAAACCTAAGACAGTCGGTAGTATGTAGATATTTTTTTCACTTTTTTTATTTTTGTTTATTAAAAGCATGTTCCCTCTATAAAACTTGAGTGCAAAATTACGTCTTTTTCCTTCCAAAACGTTGGATTGTCCTTAGCCAGTCCTTGTTTGCCGTGCTCTTTAAGGGAACTGCAACTTGCTTTACAATCAAGTTTTATTTAGAATACTCGTTCAAGATGAATATATCAGAATTTAATGACAAAAACTATTTTTCCCTGCAAGACAGATTTTCCTATAAAAATAACAATAAAAAACATTCTCTTACTGTTATTACTTGAAAATGAAAGTGAACAAACAAATAAGGTATAATTTTAAATTGATAAATAATTACATATGACTTTAATTGAACTAGCATATAATTAGGCAGTAGCGTAACAATTTGAATTAAAACTGCACTAAAAAAAATATTTGATGAAATTATGTATATTTTGAGTTAAATTTTCCGACTTGCTTTGATACGCCACTGTTACTGCATTCGTGTATTTCGATGCATGCACGAAATTAATGAAATCTTCATCGTTATATTATATAGTAACAGCGTGGAAAGTCCAACAGTTCATTTGGATGATTCGATACGTGTAAATCCAAAATTACGAAACGCTTCAATGAATTTAATTACAAGATCACTTGAATTGAATAAATATAATTTAAATTTCCTGTATACATTTAAAATAATTGTTATTAGTTATTTTATTTATCGCACAAATGAACGTAAATGTTAATTTATCTACATAAACGGTATTTTTTAAAATGTTTGCACGATATGAACATTGTCCTCGACTAACTCAAAAAAAGTAAATTATAATAAGCCACTTTTATTGGGCCACTCGGTACAGTTATTCGTGACTGTATAAGTACAGCAATTTTTCAGAATAAATAAAAACAAAATCTACAAATAAAAATTAAAACAACGTATATGTAATTCGCACTCTCCTATTAATTTTTTTATAAACAAAATAACAAATATTTGAATTTGATAATTATATCAACGTCCGTTTAGTCCGATTAACGAAGGCACGATAAATGCTATTAATTTAGAAATACACAATCTTTTTTTTAGTGTATGTATGTAGTAGTCTGTAAATAGTGTACCTATTACGAGCTGTTTTTCCAAAAATTTTGGTAAACTTTCTATAACGGGGTATTTAAATAATAGTTGATGAATTGGGCAAGAACATTTTCACTGAGGAATAAAATGATACATCAAGGATTACAGAACCATTTCTAGTAACAGGTGGTCCACCTTTTTTGGTCCGCATTTTGAAGACGTCTGAATTAAAGAAGTTGGATTAAAAGAAAACAAAAATGTGTTATGGCTGTTAATTTTTAAAGAGAATATTAGATTGCGAAGAATGTAAGTAAATTAAATAGACTATGATTTAAGGTTTAGCGTTATATACAAATTTTGATCAGCATTTTTAATTAATCGACCAACAATATTTTATCAGCAAATTAAACGTACCGATCAAATATTTTTCTTAAATGAACAGCATCTAAACAAAATTTCCAATTAAAAAACTTAAAATATTTTTTGATTAGCAGACTATCATCAGGTAATAATATTTTTTCGATTAAATCGATTAGTCATTTGGATCTCCTTTTTTATTTTTAGCCTATTTATGCACGGGGCGGCATTTTATCTTTATCAAAAATTACAAACTTACACTGGCAAGGTTATGATAACCAAGTTGATTTTGTTCATAAATAAAAAAATTAAATTATATTCGTATGATTGGCTGATCAAAATTTATACATTTGGTAAACAACTGATACTGCTGATTGATTAATCATACTGGCTAATAATTTAAATAGCCTGCAAATCAGTTTTTGGGCGGATAATCGCTGAATTCAATTGCTGTATTTTGTTGATTACATTTTGCTCTTAGAATAATTAATTTAATGGTAAAAAATGGCAAGCTATCAAGTATTGGTTTTTGCTGCTGACTGTATAATTATTCTGCTGATTTTATATTTTATATCTTAAAAATTACCTAAAATTAAATGAAATTCTGAAAAAAAAGATGGCAAATAAACAATTGCTCCCTTACTGTTATTTTTAAAATGAATGATTTTTTGAGAAAAATCATAAAATAGATAATTTTTATTCAAGACTGTTTTTTATGGAAATTAAAATTCAGATTTTGGCAACAAAAATCTATGACTAACATAAATTCGGGATCGATCACTGGCTGATAGACAGTTTTCGTATATGATTTATTATATTTTAATAAATCTCATGAATCAAATTTAATGGCCACTATAAAGTCTGAAAATAAAGCTTGTATATAGGCGAGGAGGTTAAGTCTTAACTCAAATTCTGATAATATGTAATTATTTCATCTAATAATAATTTAAAAAAAACATATATCTTAAAAATTACCTAAAATTAAATGAAATTCTGAAAAAAAAGATGGCAAATAAACAATTGCTTCCTTACTGTTATTTTTACCTTCTAAAACAATCGCAAAATTCAAAACAGTATTTCCAGGCTATTTACAAAATATAAGTATTGAAAAATGAATGATTTTTTGAGAAAAATCATAAAATAGATAATTTTTATTCAAGACTGTTTTTTATGGAAATTAAAATTCAGATTTTGGCAACAAAAATCTATGACTAACATAAATTCGGGATCGATCACTGGCTGATAGACAGTTTTCGTATATGATTTATTATATTTTAATAAATCTCATGAATCAAATTTAATGCCCACTATAAAGTCTGAAAATAGAGCTTGTATATAGTCGAGGAGGTTAAGTGTTATGTAATTATTTCATCTAATAATAATTTTAAAAAAACATATATCTTAAAAATTACCTAAAATTAAATGAAATTCTGAAAAAAAAAGATGGCAAATAAACAATTGCTTCCTTACTGTTATTTTTACCTTCTAAAACAATCGCAAAATTCAAAAAAGTATTTCCAGGCTATTTACGAAATATAAGTATTGAAAAATGAACGATTTTTTGAGAAAAATCATAAAATAGATAATTTTTATTCAAGACAGATTCTTATGGAAATTAAAATTCAGATTTTGGAAACAAAAATCTATAACTAACATAAATTCGGGATCAATCACTCGCTGATAGACAGTTTTCGTATATGATTTATTATATTTTAATAAATCTCATGAATCAAATTTAATGCCCACTATAAAGTCTGAAAATAGAGCTTGTATATAGTCGAGGAGGTTAAGTGTTATGTAATTATTTCATCTAATAATAATTTTAAAAAAACATATATCTTAAAAATTACCTAAAATTAAATGAAATTCTGAAAAAAAAAGATGGCAAATAAACAATTGCTTCCTTATTGTTATTTTTACCTTCTAAAACAATCACAAAATTCAAAAAAGTATTTCCAGGCTATTTACGAAATATAAGTATTGAAAAATGAACGATTTTTTGAGAAAAATCATAAAATAGATCATTTTTATTCAAGACAGATTCTTATGGAAATTAAAATTCAGATTTTGGAAACAAAAATCTATAACTAACATAAATTCGGGATCAATCACTCGCTGATAGACAGTTTTCGTATATGATTTATTATATTTTAATAAATCTCATGAATCAAATTTAATGCCCACTATAAAGTCTGAAAATAGAGCTTGTATATAGTCGAGGAGGTTAAGTGTTATGTAATTATTTCATCTAATAATAATTTTAAAAAAACATATATCTTAAAAATTACCTAAAATTAAATGAAATTCTGAAAAAAAAAGATGGCAAATAAACAATTGCTTCCTTACTGTTATTTTTACCTTCTAAAACAATAGCAAAATTCAAAAAAATATTTCCAGGCAATTTACGAAATATAAGTATTGAAAAATGAACGATTTTTTGAGAAAAATCATAAAATAGATAATTTTTATTCAAGACAGATTCTTATGGAAATTAAAATTCAGATTTTGGAAACAAAAATCTATAACTAACATAAATTCGGGATCAATCACTCGCTGATAGACAGTTTTCGTATATGATTTATTATATTTTAATAAATCTCATGAATCAAATTTAATGCCCACTATAAAGTCTGAAAATAGAGCTTGTATATAGTCGAGGAGGTTAAGTGTTATGTAATTATTTCATCTAATAATAATTTTAAAAAAACATATATCTTAAAAATTACCTAAAATTAAATGAAATTCTGAAAAAAAAAGATGGCAAATAAACAATTGCTTCCTTATTGTTATTTTTACCTTCTAAAACAATCACAAAATTCAAAAAAGTATTTCCAGGCTATTTACGAAATATAAGTATTGAAAAATGAACGATTTTTTGAGAAAAATCATAAAATAGATCATTTTTATTCAAGACAGATTCTTATGGAAATTAAAATTCAGATTTTGGAAACAAAAATCTATAACTAACATAAATTCGGGATCAATCACTCGCTGATAGACAGTTTTCGTATATGATTTATTATATTTTAATAAATCTCATGAATCAAATTTAATGCCCACTATAAAGTCTGAAAATAGAGCTTGTATATAGTCGAGGAGGTTAAGTGTTATGTAATTATTTCATCTAATAATAATTTTAAAAAAACATATATCTTAAAAATTACCTAAAATTAAATGAAATTCTGAAAAAAAAAGATGGCAAATAAACAATTGCTTCCTTACTGTTATTTTTACCTTCTAAAACAATCGCAAAATTCAAAAAAGTATTTCCAGGCTATTTACGAAATATAAGTATTGAAAAATGAACGATTTTTTGAGAAAAATCATAAAATAGATAATTTTTATTCAAGACAGATTCTTATGGAAATTAAAATTCAGATTTTGGAAACAAAAATCTATAACTAACATAAATTCGGGATCAATCACTCGCTGATAGACAGTTTTCGTATATGATTTATTATATTTTAATAAATCTCATGAATCAAATTTAATGCCCACTATAAAGTCTGAAAATAGAGCTTGTATATAGTCGAGGAGGTTAAGTGTTATGTAATTATTTCATCTAATAATAATTTTAAAAAAACATATATCTTAAAAATTACCTAAAATTAAATGAAATTCTGAAAAAAAAAGATGGCAAATAAACAATTGCTTCCTTACTGTTATTTTTACCTTCTAAAACAATCGCAAAATTCAAAAAAGTATTTCCAGGCTATTTACGAAATATAAGTATTGAAAAATGAACGATTTTTTGAGAAAAATCATAAAATAGATAATTTTTATTCAAGACAGATTCTTATGGAAATTAAAATTCAGATTTTGGAAACAAAAATCTATAACTAACATAAATTCGGGATCAATCACTCGCTGATAGACAGTTTTCGTATATGATTTATTATATTTTAATAAATCTCATGAATCAAATTTAATGCCCACTATAAAGTCTGAAAATAGAGCTTGTATATAGTCGAGGAGGTTAAGTGTTAACTCAAATTCTGATAATATGTAATTATTTCATCTAATAATAATTTAAAAAAAACATATTTCGTTTATCGAAAACTTCATAATTTTTCTCCGCGGTTTTACGAGCGATTTAAAAATATTTAATGTTCCTTTGGTTTATTAGTATGAGTCTGGTGCTTCAAAACATTTTAATGTTAATAAATTTTTAGTTCCTCGCTATGTTCTATCTACTGGATGTAGAAATAGAAAAACATATTTGATAATGGAATAAATTTTTTGGATCATTATTTCTGTCTGATACTCCTTCCTCTTTTAAATGTTTCTTCCAATTTATTGATAAACTGATGTCTTTATAATTTCTGCAATCGTTTTTTATTTCCATCTTTGAATATGGGTAGTATGGACCTGATGTTTCATTCTTTTGGTTCTTGTTTGCTCCTTAAAACTGTTGTATATTTTGTTTCATTTAATTCCTCGTTCTTCATTATTTATGTTTTTGGGGTTGGTAAATATTAATTAAAGGCCGAACATTGCAAATTTAGAAAGAGAGGAACGAAAATAGTGACCAGAAATACAATTTTAAAGCTTAAGATATCGTCGAAATGACAAACTTTTTCATTGGAATGACCGTTTTTTTAATATTTCACCCGAAAAAATGACATTGACGGTTATAAATGGAAATGTACGCAATTTCATACGGCCATATCTCGTTACAGGCAAAAGATAAAAAAAATGGAAATTATTCGGAAGAACTAAAAGTCTTGTCTCTTTAAATTTTTTCCAATAATCAATACTTTTCACGCTAGTGGCCAAAAATTGAAAAAAAAAATTTAGCTCAACTTTAACAGACCAAAACTTAAAAACTAATTATCCCATAGGGCTAAAAATTACTAGTCAATTGTAAAAACATATGTTACGACTTTCTGCAAAAGGATTTTTTTTCAACTACCACAGTCTAGATAGCGCTAAAAAAATGGCGTAAAAAAATTTGAAACAAATTTATTTTGTCCATAACTTTTTTCTGCTTATGTTAAACGGTTCTGGATGATCTTAAAATGTTCCCAATATTGTTCTCTCATTAGGATGTTATATACATTTTTTTTGTGGAAGTCATATTTTTCCAGATATTTACGCTAGAACGATCCAGTTTCTTTAAACACCCATTTTTGAATTGCCATATCTTCCTTCGAATTAATCGTAGAAAAATCAAAATAATTTTAATTGTTAAGACTAACAGATTTTCGGTTATATTTAAAAAACTTTTTGAAATGTACGATTTTTGTAATGAAAATCGTAATTTTCTACGCCCTATAACTCGAAATGGGTTTATTTTCATGAAAAATTGTATTTAACATTAATTCATTCAAAAAGGATAATTTAACGATTGCGCGAGTTTTTTTTCTTTTTTATTCCCCTCACATTACCTTCCTCTATGGTATAGTGGATGGCGGAGAAGTAAATGCGGTAAAAAATAACATATAAACATTTAAGTATGTAGTGTCAAAAACACATTCCAAAAGAGAAAATAATAATTCGATCACTGCCAACTTTGTTCGAGGTATAAATCTAATGGCACTCCACTATTTTTAAAAACCGAAGAAATTTGGGAATTTTTTTACGAGCATAAAACACAATATTATTATTATACTTATATTGCATCTTAAAAATATATCTTAGCATCTTATCATACAAAATTTTAAGGTATTTTGACGAATGCACTAATTTTGTAACCACAAGTGTGTGATTTTATTTACATTTTTATTTACATACGTTCTGCAATTGGAAATAGATAAACTGTACATTTAGTGCTAGTGAAAGGGTGGTAGTTATAATAGGTGAAATTTTTCATTTTTCATTTTTTATTTTTCATTTTTCATTTTTCATTTTTCATTTTTCATTTTTCATTTTTCATTTTTCATTTTTCATTTTTCATTTTTCATTTTTCATTTTTCATTTTTCATTTTTCATTTTTCATTTTTCATTTTTCATTTTTCATTTTTCATTTTTCATTTTTCATTTTTCATTTTTCATTTTTCATTTTTCATTTTTCATTTTTCATTTTTCATTTTTCATTTTTCATTTTTCATTTTTCATTTTTCATTTTTCATTTTTCATTTTTCATTTTTCATTTTTCATTTTTCATTTTTCATTTTTCATTTTTCATTTTTCATTTTTCAGTTTTCATTTTTCATTTTTCATTTTTCATTTTTCATTTTTCATTTTTCATTTTTCATTTTCATATTTCACTTTTCAGTTTTCATGTGAAATTCATTCAAATAACATTACTTTCTTAATACACCAAATCTCACATCACTGCAGTACATAATAATATAGTTCGATATTAATCACAACTATCCACAATCTACACATATTTGAAAATGTTTATATAAACACACAGAACCGAATCCGACCCTGTTAATATGCAGTGGGCGTGGAAACACCGAAATTTAAAGGAACAGCGATAAGAAATTACAAAATATTTTCATATTTATAATGTTGATTACTCATGCAGAGGTTTCGTGCATGACATAGATTTTCGAGTAATTTTTGTTCAATCTTTTTCAACCTAGTGTCAAATGAAAGATAAATGTGCAAGTGAGGATCGTACTGTAATATTTTTTTAAATTTATTTGCCAAATTTTATAAAAAAAATTCTCAAAGTTGGTCTATTTGGGATACTTTCACTACTGATAGTAAAAAAAATGGTACAATATTTTGAAAAAATATTACAGTAGGATCTTAAAACAGATCTTTATCTTCATTCCAGTGTTTATCTAATTTTTTTAAATAACACCGTTTTGAAGTAATCGTACATTTTCTAGCACTCTACAGGCACATAAATTTTGACTCTTAAGACTCTTAAGTATTTAACCATATTTCTTTACTCTTTTTTACATTTTTTAGCTCTAATATGTCTAAATACGATTTTTTCTCCTCTTTGAATTTTTTCAATTTCAATTTTTTGAGGTTATTTCCCACAAACATAACTAATCCGTTTCGATAAATATACAAACGTATTAGTTTGCTACAAAAATTATTATTTAAGCTGGTTAATGTTTGCTTTAACTTGTTTTAAAATCGACTTGAAATATTTCTGGCTATAAACTATTTGTATATAAACGAAAAATTTAAATATAGTCAAACCGGATTTTTTCCTAATTTATTAAATGTATAATCAACGTTTCATAAATGGGTCAGAGGTCTAAATATTCGCGCAGATTTTATTTTAATTAGAAATCCAATCTCGTATTTATTTATATTTTAAAATGTAAAGCTATAAAGAATATATTAAGGTATTTTTTTTTCTTTCTTTTGGTTAATAGACCAGTGCAGATAATTTTTGAAACCAAATAAAATAATAGTAAAATGAAACCAATTGGAAAAGGAAGAGAATATAACAAACATGAAAGGAAAAATAATTTTCAGGCGCTCTGGGGTCGGGAAGTGGAAGGGGGGAGTTTTTAAGGGTAGAAAGCTGTTTATCTCGATTTCCGGAAAAAAGTTAAATGGCAAAATTGTAGGTAATAAAATGATCTACAACTTTTGTATTTACACTTTTTTCACATAACCTCAAAATTTATGTGAAAAATTCAAATAACCAAGTTTTTGGTTTTTTATTTTTATCTTTTACAAAAAAAAATTTTTTTTCACGAAATTTGGTGTAAACTTTCCTTTTTATGTCCCAAACACTTTGTAATTTTTTTGTTTTAAAATATTTATTTTTTTAACCTTATTTTGAGCGCCTGTAAATTATTATGTAAATCATTTTTGTTATATTCTATTCCTTTTCCAATGAGTTTCATCCTACTATTATTTTATTTGGTTTCAAAAATTATCTGCACTGGTCTATATATATATATATTATAATTACATTTTTAGATGTGCTACCAACTATGGTAAGAAGAGAGTATTGACATTAAATTTTGACTGAATCTAGTCAAGATGTCACTCTCTTCTTTTTTATCCCTTTCAGAAATTAATACAAAGTGAGTAAACCAGTAAGGAATTTTAATTTATTAGATTCGACATCCTAAGACCGGTTTCTGTCTTTCGACTTCATCAGTTAGGCTTTTCGAATCCAATAAATAAAATTCCAAACTCGTACAAGTCAATAGCTGTATCCGCTATAAGATAACATTTTTAGATGTGCTACCATCTATGGTAAGAAGAGAGTATTGACATTAAATTTTGACTGAATCTAGTCAAGATGTCACTCTCTTCTTTTTACTCTCTTTGTATTAATCTCTGAAAGGGATAAAAAAGAAGAGAGTGACATCTTGACTAGATTCAGTCAAAATTTAATGTCAATACTCTCTTCTTACCATAGATGGTAGCACATCTAAAAATGTTATCTTATAGCGGATATAGCTATTGACTTGTACGAGTTTGGAATTTTATTTATTGGATTCGAAAAGCCTAACTGATGAAGTCGAAAGACAGAAACCGGTCTTAGGATGTCGAATCTAATAAATTAAAATTCCTTACTGGTTTACTCATTATAATTACAGTTACTTATTGTAAAAACAAACCTTTATGCAAGAGAATAATAAAGACGTTTATTATTATTATTATTATTAAATCTGTACCTCCGATCCAGGGGCGGGGATTCGCAGGGTTTTGTCCCCCTAATTTTTTAAGGTAAGGTTTGAAAAAGTAAATTCGTACTATTGAATCAAAATTGATTTTTTTAGACCAAAATGCATTAGAAAAAATAAAAATTCGCACAAAGGGAAGAAAAATCGACTGGCAGTATTGAAAGTTACTAAAGAAAAGCTCTACGTTAGTTTGCTGTCCATTTTGGATAAGTAACTACTTTTTATCCTGTACATACTTTAAAATGTTTACAAATTTACAGAAAAATAATTATAAGAAGGTGGAATTTTTTTGAACCATAAAAATACCAAAAAAGGACCATGGGAGTGATAAGACTGCACAAAGGATGTGAAATAAAATCACACAAGCTCCCAAGAACACAGACATTAAAAATGTCGTACACTGCACCAGCGTCTGGACTTCACCAACTACTCCTTGGGCTATATGCCTCACCGTCCGTGTTCTTGAGAGCTTGTGGGATTTTATTTCACATCCTTTGTGCAGAAAAATAATTGTTCAGTTATCAAATCCGCGTCCATATTCCTAATCCAACAGCTGCAGTATTGATCCAATAATAAAATATCTATTTAGTAATGAAGTTTTATCTCCCAAACAAAACATCCTTAGCAAGTAAATCAATTAAAACAGAACATTACAAACAACGTACCAAAAGAGAATAACGCGAACGTTAAAACAATTAATTTATGTTTAAACAATATCCGATATTAACGAACAGCAATTAAAGTTGAAAACTGTTTCATGAATATGCAATTGACTGATTTTAATGCAAATTAAGTTTAATATTTTTAATACCTTCCTCATTGATGCTAACTGTCGACAATTACGATTAATTGTTGTTGCTTTTGGACAAATATCAAATGGAAAATTAACTAATCACTCTCATATTTCGGTGGCGATTTTCCTATTTGATTTTAAATAATTTCAAACGAAAAATCGTGTTGAATTCGGCCAAAATATTAATACAAAATCTCTTTTAAATACTTAAGATATTGGAGGTTCCTAAAGGGCTAAAGGACATTGTTTTAAATCAAAATGTTGCGCCAAATGATGACATAAATATAAATAGTGTAGGCAATGGAAAAGTAAACGTTTAGTCTTATAAATAGAATTTTCTTTCATTTCCAACTTGATATCCAAACATTTGATGGTATTTAAACAGAGAATCGAATAGAAAAATATTTATATTACGGTGATCAATTCCAAAACACGTGAAAAATGTAGACATTGAGACATTGTTTTTCATTCGGAATGATTGGCATTTTTCATTCACCTAACAATGGTCCTGATTATTTTAAATCTGCGTTTAGAGATAATTAAATTACATTCTTTGATTCATTGAATGTTTTTATCAGCTCATATTTTGTATTATTTGAAAAATGTCGACTCAATTCAAATAGCCAGTGTTGTGAAAACTAGTTACAACAATGTTGTAATAAAATAAATAAACTAATAGAAAATCTTACTAATGGTTACTCGATTTACTATAGACTTAAAAGATAATTTTTTGTTTTGTTGTTGATAAAAAAAGAGTGACAGAAATAAAACTTACCACTAACTCTTAAGAAAGAACCCCAGAGTCAGTAAAACGAGTAACCATTAGAACCCCAGCCCTCCAGAAGAGGCACATCCCTATAACTGTTAGTAAGAATTAAGATAATTTGACATTTTTCAATTTGTTACATTCTCGAAGTTTTTGTTATACAATAAATTGTATGAACTAATTGGTCAACATAATTATTTTACAACGTTCTCAATTAATATATACAGTCAACTTTGCTCAACGAGCTGGCCCTTCAAACTGAGGTTTAAAAGAAAAGCCTCAACCCTAAGCTTTAATGAAGAGGACCTGAGCTTGGGTTCTCAACAGCCAGGATTTTTGAGAAGTATTAAAGGCCGTTTAAGAATATTCCTATATTTTTACAAAACTGCAAGCATTGCAAAATATTTTCTTTTTTCGCCAAACACTGTCTAACATTTCCCGGAATTTTTAAATGATTTCGAAGTGGATTGTATGTTTGGCAATCCACAATATGTTCAATTGTGAGCTGAACTTGGCAAGTATTATTATTACAGTAGTTAGCATAAATGAAGACTTGAGACGTGTATGTCCAATGCGAATTCGGGCAAGTACAACCTCCTCTCTTCTATGCAAAGGAATTTTTCATGCCAAGGTTTTATTGACGCCTTGATTCTTCTCCATTTAGATGGATATTGATTCCACTCATCTTGCCATCTACTAAGTATAAGTTGTTTAATAAAGATCTTAAAGTCATTGGAATATCCTCTATATTTTTCTTTAGAGCTTCTTTAGTGGCTTTATCTGCTTCTTCATTACCAGGCACTCCAATGGACTGTGTATCCAAAGGAAAGGTTCTCTCTAGGTAATTTAAAGTATCTCGTATTCGTTTAATCAGTGAATCTTTGGTGAAATTGTTTAATAATGCTTCCAGAGAACTATACGAGACTGTACATATTAGATTATGCTTGCTGTTGCTAATATCTATGAATTTTAAATCCTACCAAATTGGGAGAGTCCAGTGTGAAGTTAGACCTTTACAGTAGAAAGTGCTGCCTGATTTACTATCATTTTTGGATCCATCAGTGTATATTGCAGTGCTATTTGAATAGGTGTTCACAATCGATAAGAATTGTTTTCGATTCTCTTATTACATTTGTTAGTGGCCGTTTTTCTTATATTTTCTTTGATTCTTCGTTCGTTGTTCTTGTCCATATCTCGTTTATTTTTTTTTTCTCACTGTTATACACGTTTTTCTTATTGTGAACTAATGTAAACTCCAATATATTTTTTTGAGAAACAATTAATGGCAAAATTCGATATTTTATTGGTAAGCAAATCGGTATAGATCCCTTTTTAACCCGCGCTACGTACGCCAATGTTGAATCACTATTAAAAAACAAGCCCGACTACTAATTTACATTATTTTCGTATTTTTATACCGAAAATTAGATTTATTTTAAGGCGATTCTTAAGCACAAAATCTGTTCGATACAATTTTTGATTTTGCATAATCAATATATATTTTAGTTTTTCTTTTATTTCAGTTATTTAAACAAAGAGGACGGTCAATGTCTGATGGTGAAGCGAGAAAATTAAAAGACGATGATACGAATTTCGAAGTATTTCCTAGTCTGCCGAACTCGGTTTTGGAAAAATTGGGTCTTCGAGGAGATGGTCCGAGGTAAGAGATTAAAAATATAATTTCAGTGAACAACTATAATCAAATTATGGGTAGGGTGGCAATTTTTATGTTCTACAAAAGTAGATTCTTTCGATAGTATATTTTTTAAAAAATGTGTGAAAATCTTTCGGTTTTAAAAGAACAAAAATCTTTATTTACTGTAAAATAATGTCACACTTAATCATTATTTAATAAAATCGTTTTTTATTATTATCTCATTATTTTGATGTATTTTAAGCGATTGATATAGCGGGAGTGAATTTTTGTAGCTACAAAAGGTGACAAAATAAGTTTTCTCATATCTGACTGTTATAGACCAGTGCAGATAGCTTTGAAAATGGTAAAAAGTGAAATAAAATAATAGTAGGATGAAACCCATTGGAAAAGGAAGAGAATATAACAAACATGAAAGGAAAAATAATTTATAGGCGCTCTGGGGTCGGGAAGTGGAAGGGGGGAGTTTTTAAGGGTAGAAAACGGTTTATCTCGATTTCCTGCAAATCTACAAGTCCTATGGAAAAAAGTTAAATAGCAAAGTTGTAGGTAATAAAAATATCTACAACTTTTGTATTTACAGTTTTTTCACATAACCTCAAAATTTATGTGAAAAATTCAAATAACCAAGTTTTTGGTTTTTTATTTTTATCTTTTACAAAAATTTTTGTTTTTCACGAAATTTGGTGTAAACTTACCTTTTTATGTCCCAAACACTCTGTAATTTTTTTGTTTTAAAATATTTATTTTTTTAACCTTATTTTGACTTAATATCGAAAAAGCAGTCTAATTTTCAATTGAAAATTCTCACGTCAAAATATCTGCTTTTTTTAAAAAAACTCGGTGGGCTTTTTGTTCGTTGAAATCTCTACTTTTTGACGGTGTAAAAAAAATATACATTACTATGGTAAATGTTCTAAAAAAATGCAAATAAGAAACGAAGAAAACTCCGAATTTCTTTTTTTTTAAATCATCATGTACAATTTTGAGCTATTTATTTAAATTTATACTTTAATTACTCTTTTGTTTATCAATGTAACACGGAATCTTACGTTTTTCGAGTAATTAAAGTATAAATTTAAATAAATAGCTCAAAATTGTACATGATGATTTAAAAAAAAAGAAATTCGGAGTTTTCTCGTTTCTTATTTGCATTTTTTGAGAACATTTACCATAGTAATGTATATTTTTTTACACCATCAAAAAGTAGAAATTTCAACGAAA
This sequence comes from Crepidodera aurea, assembly GCA_949320105.2. NCBI lineage: Eukaryota > Metazoa > Arthropoda > Insecta > Coleoptera > Chrysomelidae > Crepidodera > Crepidodera aurea. The sequence continues at coordinate 2,237,346 of OX439475.1, read as the reverse complement.
AAAAGCCCACCGAGTTTTTTAAAAAAGCAGATATTTTAACGTGAGAATTTTCGATTGAAAATTAGACTGCTTTTTCGATATTAAGTCAAAATAAGGTTAAAAAAATAAATATTTTAAAACAAAAAAATTACAGAGTGTTTGAGACATAAAAAGGTAAGTTTACAACAAATTTAGTGAAAAAAAAATTTTTTTTGTAAAAGATAAAAATAAAAAACCAAAAACTTGGTTATTTGAATTTTTCACATAAATTTTGAGGTTATGTGAAAAAAGTGTAAATACAAAAGTTGTAGATCTTTTTATTACCTACAACTTTGCCATTTAACTTTTTTCCATAGGACTTGTAGATTTGCAGGAAATCGAGATGAACAGTTTTCTACCCTTAAAAACTCCCCCCCTTCCACTTTCCGACCCCAGAGCGCCTGTAAATTATTTTTCCTTTCATGTTTGTTATATTCTCTTCCTTTTCCAATGTGTTTCATCCTACCATTATTTTATTTCACTTTTTACCATTTCAAAGCTATTTGCACTGGTCTATATTCACTGTAAAATATTATGAAACTTACGGTATCTTACAGGAATTATTATTTAATGATACAACCATGCATTCGCTTAGTTTACCAAAAATAAAAATTTGCCATGAATCAAATACATATTTAAGAAAATTACTGTGAAAAAAATGGAAAATTCGCGAGTCCGCTACAAAATTATACAGCATATCTTACGAGGAGTATAAATTATTTGTATATTAACTAACAACTTCTCAAATGACATTAATGAATGGATTTTCGTTTGTGATCTTGTCATACCTGCAGTGAACAGTAACTTTGCTTATTTTTAATGAATCACCCTGTATTTTTTGAGATATTATTATCTTTTCCTAAGACATATTTGGTTTAGTTCCCATTATAGTTATGGTATAGTATATATTTTGTATTTTGTCATTAATTACAAAATTTGAATCCTTAAACTGTCTTTTACCTTTTAAGTCCCCCATTTGGATTTAGATTTTTATGATTTATTTCGTATTGTCCGCTAACGACGTCCTTATCTGTGCCACAGTATCGAAACCAAATAGCCGATTAAATCGATTAAATGTTTTTTTAATCAACGCTAATAATAAAAAAAATATCATTAATTACAAACAGTACAATAGTGTCGAGATGTTGATTCTATATATATGGGGACGTGACCTTAATATTTTCACGCTCTGTAGACAAGTTTATTATTACAGTAATGCAAACGTTATTTTAAATTTTACAATAAAAGTCGTTTTGTTTATTTTTTTTATATAGGACGAATGATAGAAATGTTTGTACTTTTTGTGTCAGGTGGGTCTATAATTTTTTTATAATATACTGAACCATCCCCCAGGACTAAAATTTGATTGAAATTGTACCAAAAATTATCCGAAAAATCGAATTTTTTGGAAAACGACATACCTTACATCAAAATTGATATCATATTCTAATTTAACTACTAAAAATTTATAATAAAACTCAATTAAAATCTTCATATTTTATGCCTTATATTTCCAAATTTTTCGATATATACAGAGTCATTCAAAAAATTGTAGAGGCCCAAAAAAAGGAGATATAAACCTGAATCCACCTTCAACCTTCAAAGAAAGGTTTCTTTTACTAGGAAAAAAATGTAGAACTTATTTTTATCAAGCATAAAAGAGTTTTAGAAGAAGAAGTCTGATTAAATTATTATTCTCATTAAGATAATATTAGACCATTATTCAATTCACCCCCTTCCCCCTTACGAGTGAACCCCAGAAGCAGAGCTTGTGCTTGTGCTATTTTTATTATTTGCTTATTTGATTTTGATCCTTCTATTAATTTTCAATATTGTCGTATTAAAACAAAAACTGTGCGAAAGTGTTGCATTGCACAAAAAAATGAATACCAATGAAGCAATTGTTTATAAAAAAAAATTTGTTATATTTAAACAAACCTTGGTCAAATAATATGTGCATTGAATATTCCGAGAATGTTATTTAACCTTTGATAATGAATTTATTATTATGTTTTGAAGAAAAGTAACAAAAGGGAATTTCTGGAATAATTTAAATTAAACCAAGTCCAGTCACCGTTCTGAAAAACGTTTATTTTTAAACTGCTACCAAGCAAATAACTAGAAATGTAACGGTTTCACGAACAAATAAAACAATTATTTAATAATTCAATGCATGTATGAGAAAAATTCTTATATTTATATTTTAACAAAATCTCAAATAATTTTAATTGAAATATATATTAAAAATTAAATAACAATCAACTAACCCTGTTTACCTTTCTTCAATAGTAAAATAAAAATTTGTAAAGAGTAATATAAAATAGGATTGTGATTTAAAAGTCAAAAAGCTATTCAAAATAATATAAACAATATTTTTGTAAATCAAATTCTACTATACGTTTCTCTCATTAGTAAGAGACTTTTATAAACAGGGTGATTAATTAAAAAATTGGCAATTTAAATGGCGGTTGATAATTTTATCTCAAGAATTTTGACCTGTACATTTCTAATATTCAAAAATATTTCCAAGTTCAATCAGTATTATCTAATAAAGTTGATATACACATATTTAAACAAATTTTTAAACCAAATGATCTAAGGCGCTAACCCATGGGTGCTATGGGTGCTCAAGCACCCATACTGAACATATTATGGGTGCGGCTTTCTTCGGTAGATATATTAGTGGATTTGATCGTTATTTATTTGTTTTTCGTATGGATTTTTACTTCCGAAATGAATGGATTTTTACGTTATGTCTTTATTAGATGTATTTTCAAAATTGCGATTAATCAGTTTATTTGTTTTGTTTGTTTGCTAATTTTACAATGTATATTGTGGTAATTTTTTACTTTGATTACTTTTGCTACTTTTACAAAAATTTTACAAATGTAGTAAGAAAACAGTCTTAGAAATGATGTTTGACCAATAAAAACGCGAATGCGTAATATAGCCACAATCTTATGGGACAGGGGAGCAAATTGGGGTGCTGGGCGTGTTGTCAGTGTTATTGTAAATATGAACTTACTTATTTACATATTTTTTAGAATTTTTATTAGTTATTAATATTTGCGCAACAAATAATAGTGATTTTTGGATTCCTTGTGCCACGAAGAATATGTAGGAATGTTTCTTTTTATTGTACGATAGAAGTCATTAATTTCTGTAGACATTTTTTCCATGTTAACATTACTTAATAATATTAATTAAATAATTTGATATAAGAAATTTTTCTGTAGATTTTTAAGTAGTTTAAGGTTTTGAAAGCATAAAAACATTTTTGGGCGTGACACCAAAAAAAAATCCCTCTAACTAAGCACCCATACGGATTTTGGAAAGTCGGTGCCTATGCAAAAGATTATATTTTAAGCTTTTATCGTTAAAAAGTCAAATAAACACACATTAAAGATATATTTGGACATTAGACTGGAATTTTACCAAAAAAAATAACAAGTTGCGAAACTAAAAAATGTTTTAAAATTTTTGCTAAAGAGAATATTCCACCGATATACCATCTCTTCCAAAATTATATTTGCAACCAATTAAATGAACCAAATCTTTGTCTGTCTCGCTCTCAAGATGATTAATTCGCAGATTAATAATTATTTATCATGTTTATGAAATGTACCATTGACTTTCGTGACATCTCTTATCTATTCATTTTTTTTTCAAAATAAGCAAAATATTACGACTTTACCTGAACGCAAAACGTCTGACTTTCGAAGAATTTTAATGTTGTTAAAAAAAACAAGAAATCATTTGTATTTGAATGTTATTATCATGGTAATTTTTGAATTTGCATCCAGTTTTGGTCAAAGATCAATACTATTTTGTTCTACAAATACAAAGCCCATTCATAAGTTTTTGCTATTTTACGGATATGTTTAAAATCTTTTAAAATAATACAATAGAGTTCAAAAAGTATTTTTTTAATAAACTGAAATTCAAAACATTTATGACGTAGGTCACGGCAAAAGTGCATCATATAAGCCAGTTGGTATATAAAAAAGTGTTATGAAGGGTTTTGTCATGCCAAGAAAGCAAAAATAAATTTTTTTATTTTAAAGTTGTAATTTTTAAAAATTCACAATACGTTATTATATATTAATTATTGTATATTTTCCTTTTTTTTTATACAAACCTGACAACTGTTTACATTGTAGTACTGACTGAAATCGATAACAGATAATTGTTTGTTGAACAAATGGTACCTTGACCTTTGTGTATTACATGATGTCGATTATCAATTCAAATTGTATGTTAACAACTTAGACAAGATTCAGTCTAGGGATTTTATTTTTTTGTTTTTAATAAAAAACGCTTTCAATGATTTTTACATAATTATTTTGCATGGAATCGAATTTGATTTTGGTTGGCGACGAATATTTTTAATAGATACTGAATACGATTTCAGCAAATAATCCTTTTATGGCATAGACTAAATAATTTTTAAATATTCAGGCCAAATCGCCTGACACTACATACTAAAGGGTTTTACTGATAAATGATAGCACATTTACAACTAAATAATATTTATTGAGCAAAAAAAAACTCTAGAAAATGTATATAAACTAAAATTAAACAATTTTTCCTTAGGCAGCACATGAGCGAAGAAGAATTAGAACAAAAATTCACCAGTTTGGCTTTAGCATTCACTATAGATGCCGCTACTATCAAAGACAGGTGCCAACGTCAAAGGCGGTCCAGAGATCAAACTGAAACTAATCTCAACATGGAAATGGAAAAACTCAGGGAAAGACTTACGTTGATGCAGCCCCTCTGTACGGATTACGAAAAAGCCGAGCTGTTTTCCACCATAGTCACACAGGTATAGAACTGATTATGTTTTTATGTATTTTAGACTGTAATTTTTGTAGTTTTTTATATTTTTTGTACTTCTAATATATTTTTTACACTTTTTTTATAAGCTGTAACGATGCTTTGTCAACGAGCTTTAAACTTTCGACAATAAAGTCAAAAAATAAATATATAAAAGTTTATTAAGGGTAGGTACCTTTTTACAACATTCTAAAGCCAATTAAAATTAAAAAAATGTTATTTTGAGCCATAAACCTAATTAGATTTCTACCATGGCCTTCAGATGTCTATAAAATTATGTTCATTTGTTTCATCACGGTTTCTTTTCAGATAGACACCATAATGAATGCTATTTCTTTAGTGTCGATGTCAGCAGAAAGATTTGGGTCAGTACAACACGAAGAGAGGTTAACAGAATCTGTAGGTCTAATGGTCAGCCACGTACAAATGTTGAAACAGCAAAGGGACGCCGCCAGAAGACAATTACAATATACCAAGTAGGTTTTTACCGTTTAAGGTTCCGTCCGCGTTACTCAAACTTCACATATTAAACGTTTAATCTTCAGTCCGACTAGGTTTCAAATATGTATTTATTACCAACTTACTTTCATGCCCTTCGACTGTTTGGAAATAGGATTCAATAATTTTGTATCGAAATAAGGATTATTTATTTTCAGAAGAGTTCTACAAAACTCGGCAGATTCACCAGGCAGTCCGACGAACGTCATTCAAAGTTTGTCCCCTGTCACACCAAATAGGAAAATTATAAGCCAAAGACGAGCTAGTATAGCAACTTTTACCCAACAACCGAACGAAAGTAAGCCATTTATGGAAATTAAAAAAGTTACTAGAAGGACGTCTGATTTGTCCTTAAGAACTGCTGCTTTGAATAGGATAAGCAGACCCAATAGATTAGAGTAAGTAAAAAAATATTTTAATTGACTTATTAACTATTTTTTTTTTTCGTTTTTGTTTCAGTTTAGGCGGAGAATTAGTGAAAATTAAAGAAGGCTATGCGGAAATGGAGCTATTACATGAAACTGAAAAAATATCAGATACGGAAAATGAAGAATCTCTTTTGGAATCTCCTTCGACTGTGTCTAGTCCCGAAGAAGAGTTTCACAAAGAAATTGACTTCTCAAAATTACCTTTGAGGTAAAAATTGTTTGCTAACCCAAATTTTTTGATTACGTGGCATATTAAATAAATTCTCAATCGACCATAATAGTGGTGAAATGTTTTCAAATAAACGTTAACGAGTTACCAATTATTGTTGGCATGTTAATGTTTGGAGAGGGTTCAGTATATGCCAACATTGTACTGGTTATTTTATTATTTTATGTTTGCTAACAGTTCATATAAAAATATTTAGGTTGGTAGACCTGTAATAGGGGGTAACACTTGTAAAAACTAGAAGAGTTGCCCTTCAATATATTTACTTATATTTTTTTTCGTTTCTTTTAGGGAAAAGATCATTTACAAAATAGATGTACTAAAAAAGACGGTGTACGAAAAATACACAAATTGGACAGAAAATGGAACGATGCATGACGCGTACAGTTTTTGTGCTTTGCTATGTTTTTCTTTTAGCCTCATTATGTTAGTGAACATTTTAATTGAATACGAATACGCGAAATGGGGAGTTCTGCCTTGGAGAGACGATCATTTTAAAACGGGTAAAAAATAAATCAACCGATGTTATTGTTTTGTGTTTTATTGATGAAACATTTTTATATTGTATCAATGTTTTTAGATATATTTGATTATTTATTTTTAAAACACTGCAAAATAAAATTAGATATACAAACCGTTTTTTCTTTTTTTTGACGTTATACATTATTTTAGTATAAATATCTTCGTACTTCTATTTAAATATTTTTTTTGTATTTTGCCACGCTAAATTTTATTTAGTGACATCTCGTAATAAAGATCTGAACTATAGAAAACAAATAAAACATATAAACAGAGGCGTGTGCGACGTGCGATTTGGGAAGGGGTGCCGAAATAACATTTTTAGAGGGTTATCTATACCCATTCCGTTTTCGAGATATTTGCGTTTAAAGTTTTTGAAAAAGATTTTTTTCACTTTTTGGTCCGAATTTCCTCTTTTACATACAGAAATCAGAATTTTGGACAGAAATTGTGAAATATATTAGACATACAGCTTACTACTATATAGGCAACCAGTATTACAGATTACTTTCCTAGTATGTCATATCTCGGTGACTAGCCAATGTTTAAGACCAGAATATAGCTCTTTTGACAATATTGAAAAAATTTTGAAAACTAATTATACAGGAGGAAATGCCTCTCAATTTAGAACTTGTAAGATCTTTTAATGCAAAAGGCCATTTTGCTCTATCTCTTGCCGGTTTCCGAGATATTTGTGATAAAAGTTTTTGAAAGAGATTTTTTCACTTTTTGTCCCGAATTTCCTGTTTTACATACAGGTAAGAAATTCTGGAATATGTACATATTAGCATTGTATAAAGATTATATAGTAGTATCACCCTCTAGTTAAAAGTGTTTGATGCAATCTCGCGCGGCATCTATTGACATTCTATATGAAGTTCTCAATTTCTAATGCTGAACAGATTTGCCCTCTATATCTTCTTTCACATGGCCTTTACCAAGTAGTTCCTTCAGCTATTAAAGTTCTTGTCTGTAATATTGGACTTATTGGACGTATTTAATAATAAACATCTGATAAACAGATATTACATTTTCAAAATTCAATAAGGATTTTCTACAAAACTGTGATTAGTCATCTTTATTTACTAATAAGGATAAAATTGATGATATGATGTGCTATATCAATTCTGTTTAGAATTTTGAGCAGTATTGAAATATATATATATATATATATATATATATATATATATATATATAAATTTTTATTTTAAAACTAGTGTTTATTTATATAAATTAGAAATTATTTTTTTTAAATAAAGTTAAAAATACAGTTTATAATGTACATGGGCGGATCCAGACGATTTTCAAGAGTGGATGGGGCTGTCTTCCACCCGGGTGGTGAGGGTCTTGAGATTATGGATTATCCCCTGCTCAGCGGAGTGACCGAGGGGCCTTCCCCAAAAATTTTACTTGTGACTTGGGTCCACTTCGAGTGCTGAAAGTCCGTAAGGCGATACTACTATATAATCTTTATACTATGATATTAGACATTCAGTTTACTACTGTAAAGGCAACCAGTATAACAGGTTACTTTCCTAGTATGCCATCTCCCGGTGAATATCCAAAGTTTGAAACCAGAATATAGCTTGCCGCCATTTTCAATCCAGCAAACTTAAAAATGTATTATATATTTAGTATATTATACTAAGAACCCTGACCTGTTTTGAAATTTTTCAAAATTTTGGAGGGTTATACCCATTTTCATTGTAATGGGCGCCAAAACTCATTCTTGCACTCACATTTTGCTCTTAGGCCGGCACTGCATATAATTAGAGATAACAGCATCAGACTGACTGTAACTATTGTCAAATAGATGGCGCTGTACGGTGAAAATAAGAATATTTCAAAACATTTTTAATTATAAGGTTTAAATTAAATAAAACACTTTATTTTTGTACTAAAAATATTATTTTATTCTTAAAAAAAAATCTTAATTCAGTTGGCAGTAACTTTCCAAAAACACAATTTAAAATCTTCCCCGACACAAATTAAGGGGTACCTATAATGCCAACAAACATTAGTGGGTAAAGTGACACTGGCTGTCAATTTGACAGTTTGAGTTTTGACGTGGAAAATTTTCAAAGTACCGTCTAAAGAGTTGATTGCGGCAATTAATTCTCCTTGAGGGGAAAATTTCACGTGGCCTCCGTTTTCCGGAAAAAGAGTGTTGCTTTGTAAGGGCAAACTAAAAAATAATAATTTAAATAGCCGAGGGATAAAAATAAAAAACGAAAAATCACTTACCAAGGTTTAGTTAAATCCCACACGAGTAATTCTCCCAATTGCAAAGATGCTATTGTGTCTCTGTCCGATGGAGCCCAATGTGTACTCGATAATGGTTTATTATAATCAACAGAAAGTATAGAACTCTCCGTTTCGACATTGTAAAATCTTATAATACCTATTTTTTCTGCAACAAGAAGTTTACAACTGTCTGCTCTGTGCCAACAGACATTCATCCCTAAAATATCGTTTTAAATAAAACATAAAAACATATGAAAATTATTTTATTACCTGGAGACGTAAGTGAAAATGTAGATTTTAAATTATAATCATCTGTAGACCAAATTTTTACCGTGTTGTCATCGCTTGTAGAAGCTAAATACGTGTTTTCAGGATCAAACATACAATCGTTTATGTAGCTTTTGTGACCACTTAAAACCTAAGAAATGTCATAAATAAACAGAAATACGTTTAAAAATAATATGTTACATACCCTACAAGTATTATTTAGCTCCAAATCGCTGTTAAAAATTCTTAGTTTGAAATCATTACCCCCAGCACAAAATATAACTTGACTTGGTAGAGTCGTCAAGGATGTTTCTGGAGATATACTGAGTGTTGTGCACCTCACTGAGTGTGCAAATTCTGTTAGAATTTTTACTTTTAATGTATCCTAAAAGAAATTATAATTTAAACAGATATAATAGATTTTATTACTATATTTACGCATATTTCCAGATGAGCCAGCAAAATTTTCTTCTTAAAACCTATCAAAAAGACGTCTTGGGACCATTCATACGGAGAAAATTCAATAAAAAGTATTTGACCATATTCTGATAAATCTTTAGTATAAAAGGGTTCATTCAAGTTTTTTCTAGCTATTTCCGTTAAATCAATCATTCTTTTTTACTTTTTGAAAAATCACATAACCTCAAACCGGCCCGCGGGACTTTATTTTGACATACGATCTACTTTTTATAAGTGGCCTGAATCACAGGAATAACCAACTACAAAAGTTTAATCGTATCGATTTAAAAAATGAACTAAAATACCTACTGGACAAAGGCCACACATGGTACTAACCTATTAAAATCTTCTTTCATATTCTTAATTTTTAAATAGTTACCAATTAAATTTGGTATTTATTTTAATGTTAAAATGGATCAACAAACAGCAAAACGGCTCTTCACCGAAGGTGCATTTTTCATCCTATTGGACGTTCCAGAAGGTACAGAATTTGGTATCGATTTAAAATCGTGGAACACAGGAGAGAAATTTCGCGGCGTAAAAATGATACCTCCAGGATTACACTATATATTTTTCAGTGCAATATCTGATACAGGAGACACCGCTCCCAGAACGGGTTTTTTTAAAACATTCAGAAAATCAGAAGTGCTAGTTAAAAAATGGGACAATATAAATGAATGTATTAGTAGTGAAGAAGTACCCGAAAGTGAGGTTGTTAAGCTAAAGGAAAATATTCTTCTTATGGATAATTTTCTCGGTCCGTATCCATACGATATTTTGGATAAATGGAAAAGCCTGTGTTCGTGTATAACAAATAGTTTATTAGAAAAAATTACTCCTGAATCTGGTTACATTCAGTCTGCACTAGAATTACAATCTTGCAGCGATGCAGAGAGACCCAGAGGTAAAAGAAAGTCAACAAATGAAGAAAATCAAGAACAATCATTATCGAAGAGCCCGAGATTGTCTGCAGATACGGAACATAATTTTTTACCAAATTTAAAAGCCAAACAAGGTACGGAACTAAGATTTACTTCATTTCCAGACAGAAATTACCCAGAAAATTCTACACCATCAGAAATTACCAGGCACTCTTTAGACTCTTCTTATGTACTAGACCAGATGGTTGGAAAATATACAATATCTACAGAAATTTTAGGAGAAATGCAAATGTGTTATATTTGTTTCCTTGTTGGACATAGTTTAGAAGCATTTGAACATTGGAAAAAAATGTTCAATCTATTCTGTTCTTGTGAAAGTAGCATAAAAAAACACAGACATTTATACGACATATTTATTGGCGTGATTGAAATACAAATTCAAGAAAGTCCAGAAGAATTTTTAGCGGACATAGTAACAAATAGTAATTTTGTTTATGTAAAACTCAGACAGTTATTTAGGACAGTGAAAGATTCCGAAGTCGATGGGATACTCAAGACTAAAATTCAAAGGTTTATGCAAAAGTTAACGGGTCTTTATCAGTGGGATTTTAACCATTTGGATTCTGAAGATGAAGATGATGCTCCTGTCGTTGTAGAAACTTAGATTGTAATTAAAATTAATTTTGTACAAATAAAACTAAGTATTAAGGAAAAACTTGACTTAATCAAAATTTCTGAAATAATCTAAAAAGTGTATTACAAATAAAAATGTTTGTACAACGCAAGGGCGGCTCCAGTCCAGAGATTTGGGTGGCAACGTCGTCGGCAGTTAGGGTTATATATATAAAAGTTTAATATTTTGGGTTTGTTGACATAAACCGACCTAGAATCTACAAAAAAAATTAAAATTTGGTTTATGCAGAATTAATTTTGCATAAGAGACGATTGGCAATGTCAAAATTATCGAAAAAAAAAATGTTTGGGCCATTTTTGGGGGAAAAAGTGAGTTTTTAGGATATAAATGGACCTAGAATCTACAAAAAAATTCAAAAAAAGTAAAATTTGGTTTACGCAGAATGAATTTTGCATTTGAGGCAAAAAGTAGGTTTTTTTGGATATAAATGGACCTAGAATCTACAAAAAAATTAAAATTTGGTTTACGCAGAATGAATTTTGTATAAGAAACGATTGACAATGTCGAAATTACCAAATAAAAATGTTTGGACCATTTTTGAGGCAAAAAGTTAGGCAATTGTCCCTACTGCCCCCTCCTTGGAGCCGCCGTTGGTACAACTTCTGGAAATCGTCCCAAAATAGATTTTTTTATTTTTTAGGAACCACCGTGATACTTTCTTAAAAAAAAAGTATTTTTAAACCTGAAATGACAGAGGCCTGGGAGTTAGCGAACTAGGGAAAAAGTAACTTTTTAGATACGAGGATTGTTTTAACAGTACTGGGTTAAGAGACAAGAAATGATTAAAGAAAGGTTTTTCTCAGAAGAATAAGCTTCTTTATTTTATTCATAAACAAAAAAAAATTAAATAAAAATAAAACTAACAAATTATATACAAACTGAGGCAATTTATATTATGTAAATCCAATCATAAAATATTACGACATTACCAGTCTATCAACAAATGAACAACAGCGACAAGAGTGGACCTAAGAGAATAAATAAAAAAAAAGAGGTAATTAATCATTAAAAAAACGATTATTTACAATATAAATGCTAGTTTTTAGTGACTTCTCCTAGCAGCAACCAAATTAATTTCTTGCTAAAACATCTCACTAAATTCGAAAACGAAACAACCATCAATTACATTTTATATCAGACAATTAAACGACATTGACAGCTATTCCAATTAATTACCCCTTTTCACCTCTTGCAATATTTTACGACCTAAATCCGCCCTTGTAAGGGAATGTTGAACAAGTTCACCGATGAATAAATAATAATATAAAGACTTTTTCTTTTACAATTCACTAACTGAACACGTTCCCTAAATTGGTAGTAATAACGTCATCACTGTCGGGTTTTTTCGGAACTACTATTCGAGGCAAGTCGTGAATCTTTACTTCTTTTTTGAACAGTTGACCCATACTTCTTCCTATGAGCTGAAAGATAACACAAGCGCACCATAAAACAAAGTGTTTTCATTGAGAAAAGTAATAAAATAACATTACTTGTCATTTGTCATGATTTAAATGTCAGTTGTCACATATCAAAACTAACTGTCGTCTGTCAATTGTCAAAAACGTCAAAATAAATTTCTCTCTAACCTAAAATCGTACTTACGTTTCCGGTAATCTTCTTGAAGAGATCCTTCTTAACTTTTTCGACCTTATTACCCTTGCTGGTACTTCCAGAGATCCTTTCGTCTAATTTTTGTAAATCAACCGGATTCACGCCGGGAATTTGTTGCATAACGGCTAAAACTTCGAGAAAAGTCGGCCTCAAAAGTTCGTAAATTTGAGCGCCTAACGTCAGCAAAGATCCTTGATTTGCTTCGTGCTGGCCGTGAAGGGTTAGGGCGTTGAGGACGGCAGCCATTATGTGCGCTGCCACTTCTCCGTTCAGCGATTTGTCGGAGGCCAACTGTCTGACAATGGGACCTGCACAAAGGATGTGAAATAAAATCACACAAGCTCCCAAGAACACGGACATTAAAAATGTCCTACACTGCACCAGCGTCTGGACTTCAACAACTACTCCTTGTGCTATATGCCCCACCAGGTATTGAATTACGAAAGTCCAGACGTGGTTTGGCGCCCGACCAAGTCGGGGCTTTAAACCAAAAACTTCGATTTTATTATTAAAGGAGCTTGCCATTCTTAGACCGGTTTCGGCATTATAGTGCCTCATCAGTAAGAAGCAGGCTAGCTCGACATCCTGTCACTAAAGGATGTCTGAAAATGAATTCGACTCGCCTCGTTCTTGAAAGTCAAAAAAAGTCGAAAAAAAGTTAAAAAATAGTCGAAAAAAGACAAAGAAAGTCAAAAAAAAGTCAAAAATTTCGAAAAAAATGTCAAAAAAAGTCAAAAAAGTAAAAAAAAAGTCGAAAAAAGTTAAAAAAAAGTCCAAAATAGTCGAAAAAAAGTCAAAAAAGTAAAAAAAAAATCAAAAAAGTAAAAAAAAAGTCAAAAAAAAGTCGAAAAAAGTTAAAAAAAAGTCCAAAATAGTCGAAAAAAAGTCAAAAAAAGTAAAAAAAAAAAAAGTTAAAAATTTCGAAAAAAAAGTCAAAAAAAAGTCGAAAAAAGTCAAAAATTTCGAAAAAAATGTCAAAAAAGTCGAAAAAAAGTAAAAAACAAAATTAAAGTTAAAAAAAATCAAAGAAATTGAAAAAAAAGTCCTAAATTTCGAAAAAAAAAGTAAAAAAAAGTCGAAAAAAGTCAAAAATTTCAAAAAAAAAAAAGTCAAAAAAAGTAAAAAAAAAGTCGAAAAAAGTAAAAAAAAAAAAAAACAAAGAAAAGTCAAAAAAAGTCGAAAAAAAGTAAAAAAAAAATCGAAAAAAAATTTCAAAAAAGTACAAAAAAAGTCGAAAAACGTCGAAACAAAGTTAAAAAAAAGTCAAAAAGTCGAAAAAAAAGTAAACAAAATTCAAAAAAAGTCGAAAAAAAGTCAAAAAAAGTCGAAAAAAAGTCAAAAATAGTCGAAAAAAGTCAAAAATAGTCGAAAAAAGTCGAAAAAAAGTCAAAAAAAAGTCGAAAAACGTCGAAACAAAGTCAAAAAAAGTTGAGCAAGTGTATCACGAACGAAGAAAGCCCAACGCCATCTTCACTTTTATAACAAAATCAAAGCTTGCAAAACTATACGAAGGTGGAATTTTTTTGAACCATAAAAATACCAAAAAAGGACCATGGGAGTGGAAAGATACGGGAAATAGTCGGGATCTGAAAAATTCGTAGTACAGTGCTCACCTGTCAAATAAGTAGCCTTCAACGAAGCGTTACTGTCGATCCACGCTAGCGCCCCTAAAACGGCCAACACGATCGAATGACACGTCTTCTCGCTGCGCAACAAAATCAACCCTAAATCAGAAATAACCTCGTTTGTCATATTTGATCTGGTGTGAGGTGGCGTGGGCGAGTCCATACTATGTTCCTCGGTTTCCATGGTTTCCGAATTGGATTCGGGAGTGACGGAGCCGCCCACTAGCGCCACTTTCAGCAGATCCAAGTACTCTCTGGTCAACGCGCGCGTTAGAATGTCCTCGAGGACTTCTTGGGTATCTTGATTGTCTTCCTGAGCTTCGCGGTTGCGGAATTCGATAACTTGCTGCCATTTCGTGTGTAACCTCGACAAAACTGAAAGAAATACGCGGAATTAAGGTGTGAATCATAGATGCGATTTTAACGTCGCACTTACTTATCGGAGAAAGGTGAGCCATGATCGGCAGTACGACGACTTCGTAAAAGGGGGCGGGGCAAGAAAAAATGAACTGTCTCAGGTATACCCTTATTATCGGCCTTATCCTATAGTCCGGTATATACTGAAAAAATTTTTAGATTCATTACAGCACTAACAGTAAATATTAAAAAATTATTCATACTGAGACTTGTGATATTTTTATCAACACTTTTAAAATAAAATTTATGAGTACGCCTCTGCGGCTTGGCGTGATCACTGCGTGTCTCCAATGTTTACGTTGGCCTCTTCGATTTGGATAGAGTATAGAGCAGAGTTATAGGAAATGAAATATGTAAAATAAAATGTAAAAACAAATTTTGAGTCTCGAAAATTTAGCAGCCGATTGTAGATTTTTGTGTTATATTTCTTTTTATAACGGATGAGTAGTTTTTTAAACTTAGTAATTTATAAATAATCCCTAAACAAATAAACGGGCATGCATTGAAAGTAATTTTTTTTTACTTACTTGCATACAAGATAAAACACTATTAACGATCGCCAAACCAAGATCGGGTATATTGTATAAATCTCTACCTAAAGATGGACCCAGAGAGCCCATCATATGATAACAGCTCTCGTGTAGTCCCGTCAAAAACCTAAGGAGAAAAAAATATAAAAAATGTCAAGTAGATATTATAAAAAAAAAATTTTTTTAAACAAAAATGTGACATTCATTATTTAAAAATTTTCAAGACTAAATTTTATAAAAGATATTGAAAAGTAACGAAAAATACAAAACAATTTTTTTTTTAATTTTCTTTGGACATTTTTTTGACCCTTCGATTTTTTTTTGACAAAATTTTGTTATTGGCATTTGACACCTGAAATAAAAATTTTTTAACATTTTTTTTTTAAAGGAGGAGGGTCCCTAAGCCCCGAAATCGACCCAAAAAATATTTCGGGCAAATGTGGTGGAAATTGTTTCTTTCACAAGTTTTGGCAATATTGAACCATTTTCGCGCGAAACGGGTCACCCCAGACCCCCAGCCCCCCACAAACATCCCCCAGTACCCTGAGAAAAAGATTCAAATTATATCCAGACAATTAAGTAGGAAATTGTTTCTTTCACAAGATCTAGCAATATTGAGTCATTTTTGGGCGAAACAGGTCATCCCAGACACCGAAATAAACATTTTTCAACAATTTTTTTTAATTTTCTTTCGTTAAATTATTTTTTGTCATTTTTTTTGCCTCGGATTTGTTTTGCCCCGGATTCGTTTTGCCCCTTTGATTTTTTTTTGACAAAATTTTATGTTATTGACATTTGACACCTGAAATAAAAATGTTTCACCACTTTTTTTTAATTTTCTTTCAACTAATTTGAAGACAAATTTTTTTCTTGTTAAATTATTTTTTTCTACATTTTCTTTCGACTAATTTTAAGACAAATTTTATTGCTGTTAAATTATTGTTTTCTACATTTTTTTTGTCCCTTTGATTTTTTTTTTTGAGAAAATTTTATGTTATAAATGACATTTGACACCTGAAATAAAAGTTTTTCAACAATTTTTTTTAATTTTCTTTCGACTAATTTTAAGACAAATTTTCTTGTTTAATTATTTTTTTCTACATTTTTTTGCCCCTTTCATTTTTTTTGAGAAAATTTTATGTTATAATTGACATTTGACACTTGAAATAAAAATTTTTCAACATTTTTTTTTCATGTTAAATTATTTTTTCTACATTTTTTTTACCCCTTTGATTTTTTTTTGACAAAATTTTATGTTATTGACATTTGACACCTGAAATAAAAATGTTTCAACAATTTTTTTTAATTTTCTTTCAACTAATTTGAAGACAAATTTTTTTCTTGTTAAATTATTTTTTTCTACATTTTCTTTCGACTAATTTTAAGACAAATTTTATTGTTGTTAAATTATTGTTTTCTACATTTTTTTTGTCCCTTTGATTTTTTTTTTGAGAAAATTTTATGTTATAAATGACATTTGACACCTGAAATAAAAGTTTTTCAACAATTTTTTTTAATTTTCTTTCGACTAATTTTAAGACAAATATTCTTGTTTAATTATTTTTTTCTACATTTTTTTGCCCCTTTCATTTTTTTTGAGAAAATTTTATGTTATAATTGACATTTGACACTTGAAATAAAAATTTTTCAACATTTTTTTTTCATGTTAAATTATTTTTTCTACATTTTTTTTACCCCTTTGATTTTTTTTTGACAAAATTTTATGTTATTGACATTTGACACCTGAAATAAAAATGTTTCAACAATTTTTTTTAATTTTCTTTCAACTAATTTGAAGACAAATTTTTTTCTTGTTAAATTATTTTTTTCTACATTTTCTTTCGACTAATTTTAAGACAAATTTTATTGTTGTTAAATTATTGTTTTCTACATTTTTTTTGTCCCTTTGATTTTTTTTTTTGAGAAAATTTTATGTTATAAATGACATTTGACACCTGAAATAAAAGTTTTTCAACAATTTTTTTTAATTTTCTTTCGACTAATTTTAAGACAAATTTTCTTGTTTAATTATTTTTTTCTACATTTTTTTGGCCCTTTCATTTTTTTTGAGAAAATTTTATGTTATAATTGACATTTGACACTTGAAATAAAAATTTTTCAACATTTTTTTTTTCATGTTAAATTATTTTTTCTACATTTTTTTACCCCTTTGATTTTTTTTTGACAAAATTTTAGGTTATTGACATTTGACACCTGAAATAAAAATGTTTCAACAATTTTTTTTAATTTTCTTTCAACTAATTTGAAGACAAATTTTTTTCTTGTTAAATTATTTTTTTCTACATTTTCTTTCGACTAATTTTAAGACAAATTTTATTGTTGTTAAATTATTGTTTTCTACATTTTTTTTGTCCCTTTGATTTTTTTTTTGAGAAAATTTTATGTTATAAATGACATTTGACACCTGAAATAAAAGTTTTTCAACAATTTTTTTTAATTTTCTTTCGACTAATTTTAAGACAAACGTTCTTGTTTAATTATTTTTTTCTACATTTTTTTGGCCCTTTCATTTTTTTTGAGAAAATTTTATGTTATAATTGACATTTGACACTTGAAATAAAAATTTTTCAACATTTTTTTTTCATGTTAAATTATTTTTTCTACATTTTTTTTACCCCTTTGATTTTTTTTTGACAAAATTTTATGTTATTGACATTTGACACCTGAAATAAAAATGTTTCAACAATTTTTTTTAATTTTCTTTCAACTAATTTGAAGACAAATTTTTTTCTTGTTAAATTATTTTTTTCTACATTTTCTTTCGACTAATTTTAAGACAAATTTTATTGTTGTTAAATTATTGTTTTCTACATTTTTTTTGTCCCTTTGATTTTTTTTTTTGAGAAAATTTTATGTTATAAATGACATTTGACACCTGAAATAAAAGTTTTTCAACAATTTTTTTTAATTTTCTTTCGACTAATTTTAAGACAAATTTTCTTGTTTAATTATTTTTTTCTACATTTTTTTGGCCCTTTCATTTTTTTTGAGAAAATTTTATGTTATAATTGACATTTGACACTTGAAATAAAAATTTTTCAACATTTTTTTTTCATGTTAAATTATTTTTTCTACATTTTTTTTACCCCTTTGATTTTTTTTTGACAAAATTTTAGGTTATTGACATTTGACACCTGAAATAAAAATGTTTCAACAATTTTTTTTAATTTTCTTTCAACTAATTTGAAGACAAATTTTTTTCTTGTTAAATTATTTTTTTCTACATTTTCTTTCGACTAATTTTAAGACAAATTTTATTGTTGTTAAATTATTGTTTTCTACATTTTTTTTGTCCCTTTGATTTTTTTTTTGAGAAAATTTTATGTTATAAATGACATTTGACACCTGAAATAAAAGTTTTTCAACAATTTTTTTTAATTTTCTTTCGACTAATTTTAAGACAAATTTTCTTGTTTAATTATTTTTTTCTACATTTTTTTGCCCCTTTCATTTTTTTTGAGAAAATTTTATGTTATAATTGACATTTGACACTTGAAATAAAAATTTTTCAACATTTTTTTTTCATGTTAAATTATTTTTTCTACATTTTTTTTACCCCTTTGATTTTTTTTTGACAAAATTTTATGTTATTGACATTTGACACCTGAAATAAAAATGTTTCAGCAATTTTTTTTAATTTTCTTTCAACTAATTTGAAGACAAATTTTTTTCTTGTTAAATTATTTTTTTCTACATTTTCTTTCGACTAATTTTAAGACAAATTTTATTGTTGTTAAATTATTGTTTTCTACATTTTTTTTGTCCCTTTGATTTTTTTTTTGAGAAAATTTTATGTTATAAATGACATTTGACACCTGAAATAAAAGTTTTTCAACAATTTTTTTTAATTTTCTTTCGACTAATTTTAAGACAAATTTTCTTGTTTAATTATTTTTTTCTACATTTTTTTGGCCCTTTCATTTTTTTTGAGAAAATTTTATGTTATAATTGACATTTGACACTTGAAATAAAAATTTTTCAACATTTTTTTTTTCATGTTAAATTATTTTTTCTACATTTTTTTTACCCCTTTGATTTTTTTTTGACAAAATTTTATGTTATTGACATTTGACACCTGAAATAAAAATGTTTCAACAATTTTTTTTAATTTTCTTTCAACTAATTTGAAGACAAATTTTTTTCTTGTTAAATTATTTTTTTCTACATTTTCTTTCGACTAATTTTAAGACAAATTTTATTGTTGTTAAATTATTGTTTTCTACATTTTTTTTGTCCCTTTGATTTTTTTTTTGAGAAAATTTTATGTTATAAATGACATTTGACACCTGAAATAAAAGTTTTTCAACAATTTTTTTTAATTTTCTTTCGACTAATTTTAAGACAAATATTCTTGTTTAATTATTTTTTTCTACATTTTTTTGCCCCTTTCATTTTTTTTGAGAAAATTTTATGTTATAATTGACATTTGACACTTGAAATAAAAATTTTTCAACATTTTTTTTTCATGTTAAATTATTTTTTCTACATTTTTTTTACCCCTTTGATTTTTTTTTGACAAAATTTTATGTTATTGACATTTGACACCTGAAATAAAAATGTTTCAACAATTTTTTTTAATTTTCTTTCAACTAATTTGAAGACAAATTTTTTTCTTGTTAAATTATTTTTTTCTACATTTTCTTTCGACTAATTTTAAGACAAATTTTATTGTTGTTAAATTATTGTTTTCTACATTTTTTTTGTCCCTTTGATTTTTTTTTTTGAGAAAATTTTATGTTATAAATGACATTTGACACCTGAAATAAAAGTTTTTCAACAATTTTTTTTAATTTTCTTTCGACTAATTTTAAGACAAATTTTCTTGTTTAATTATTTTTTTCTACATTTTTTTGGCCCTTTCATTTTTTTTGAGAAAATTTTATGTTATAATTGACATTTGACACTTGAAATAAAAATTTTTCAACATTTTTTTTTCATGTTAAATTATTTTTTCTACATTTTTTTTACCCCTTTGATTTTTTTTTGACAAAATTTTATGTTATTGACATTTGACACCTGAAATAAAAATGTTTCAACAATTTTTTTTAATTTTCTTTCAACTAATTTGAAGACAAATTTTTTTCTTGTTAAATTATTTTTTTCTACATTTTCTTTCGACTAATTTTAAGACAAATTTTATTGTTGTTAAATTATTGTTTTCTACATTTTTTTTGTCCCTTTGATTTTTTTTTTTGAGAAAATTTTATGTTATAAATGACATTTGACACCTGAAATAAAAGTTTTTCAACAATTTTTTTTAATTTTCTTTCGACTAATTTTAAGACAAATTTTCTTGTTTAATTATTTTTTTCTACATTTTTTTGGCCCTTTCATTTTTTTTGAGAAAATTTTATGTTATAATTGACATTTGACACTTGAAATAAAAATTTTTCAACATTTTTTTTTCATGTTAAATTATTTTTTCTACATTTTTTTTACCCCTTTGATTTTTTTTTGACAAAATTTTAGGTTATTGACATTTGACACCTGAAATAAAAATGTTTCAACAATTTTTTTTAATTTTCTTTCAACTAATTTGAAGACAAATTTTTTTCTTGTTAAATTATTTTTTTCTACATTTTCTTTCGACTAATTTTAAGACAAATTTTATTGTTGTTAAATTATTGTTTTCTACATTTTTTTTGTCCCTTTGATTTTTTTTTTGAGAAAATTTTATGTTATAAATGACATTTGACACCTGAAATAAAAGTTTTTCAACAATTTTTTTTAATTTTCTTTCGACTAATTTTAAGACAAACGTTCTTGTTTAATTATTTTTTTCTACATTTTTTTGGCCCTTTCATTTTTTTTGAGAAAATTTTATGTTATAATTGACATTTGACACTTGAAATAAAAATTTTTCAACATTTTTTTTTCATGTTAAATTATTTTTTCTACATTTTTTTTACCCCTTTGATTTTTTTTTGACAAAATTTTATGTTATTGACATTTGACACCTGAAATAAAAATGTTTCAACAATTTTTTTTAATTTTCTTTCAACTAATTTGAAGACAAATTTTTTTCTTGTTAAATTATTTTTTTCTACATTTTCTTTCGACTAATTTTAAGACAAATTTTATTGTTGTTAAATTATTGTTTTCTACATTTTTTTTGTCCCTTTGATTTTTTTTTTTGAGAAAATTTTATGTTATAAATGACATTTGACACCTGAAATAAAAGTTTTTCAACAATTTTTTTTAATTTTCTTTCGACTAATTTTAAGACAAATTTTCTTGTTTAATTATTTTTTTCTACATTTTTTTGGCCCTTTCATTTTTTTTGAGAAAATTTTATGTTATAATTGACATTTGACACTTGAAATAAAAATTTTTCAACATTTTTTTTTTCATGTTAAATTATTTTTTCTACATTTTTTTTACCCCTTTGATTTTTTTTTGACAAAATTTTATGTTATTGACATTTGACACCTGAAATAAAAATGTTTCAACAATTTTTTTTAATTTTCTTTCAACTAATTTGAAGACAAATTTTTTTCTTGTTAAATTATTTTTTTCTACATTTTCTTTCGACTAATTTTAAGACAAATTTTATTGTTGTTAAATTATTGTTTTCTACATTTTTTTTGTCCCTTTGATTTTTTTTTTGAGAAAATTTTATGTTATAAATGACATTTGACACCTGAAATAAAAGTTTTTCAACAATTTTTTTTAATTTTCTTTCGACTAATTTTAAGACAAATATTCTTGTTTAATTATTTTTTTCTACATTTTTTTGCCCCTTTCATTTTTTTTGAGAAAATTTTATGTTATAATTGACATTTGACACTTGAAATAAAAATTTTTCAACATTTTTTTTTCATGTTAAATTATTTTTTCTACATTTTTTTTACCCCTTTGATTTTTTTTTGACAAAATTTTATGTTATTGACATTTGACACCTGAAATAAAAATGTTTCAACAATTTTTTTTAATTTTCTTTCAACTAATTTGAAGACAAATTTTTTTCTTGTTAAATTATTTTTTTCTACATTTTCTTTCGACTAATTTTAAGACAAATTTTATTGTTGTTAAATTATTGTTTTCTACATTTTTTTTGTCCCTTTGATTTTTTTTTTTGAGAAAATTTTATGTTATAAATGACATTTGACACCTGAAATAAAAGTTTTTCAACAATTTTTTTTAATTTTCTTTCGACTAATTTTAAGACAAATTTTCTTGTTTAATTATTTTTTTCTACATTTTTTTGTTCCTTTCATTTTTTTGAGAAAATTTTATGTTATAATTGACATTTGACACTTGAAATAAAAATTTTTCAACATTTTGTTTTCATGTTAAATTATTTTTTCTACATTTTTTTTTAATTTTCTTTCAACTAATTTGAAGACAAATTTTTTTCTTGTTATATTATTATTTGTTTGACAAAATTTTGTTATAATTGACATTTGACACCTGAAATAAAAATTTGACATCTGCAACTGACATTTGACAGATAAAATTGACGTTTAGGCTTGGATGTTATTTTTAACCACCGAAATCTTTGTTTCTTTTTTAATGATCACCAAAATACCAATAAAAATTCATAAATACAAACCTTTGCATCCTCTCCAAGGGACTCTGAACGACCTGCGTATCATTGGCGTCTCCCCCGGCTATATGTCCAATCAACCCCAACAAATTCATTCTTTCAGTCTCTTGCATACCCAAACAGCCCTTGTAACTCTCGTGTATGATGTTTTGGGCTTCGGGCGTAAATAGTTCGTTGAAAATTTTGATCAGACTAAGGATGTGCGGCAACAGCGGCACGACGTGAGGAGCGGCGGGATTCCGGCAAACGGGATTCCCCGATTCGGTAAGAGAAACTACGAATCCGCCGCGAGTGGCGCGTTCGGGATCGTCCGGCCAGGCGCAACGTTTGACGGCACCCAGAAGGAGATTCACGCAGAATATGATGTTGCTGCGATTCTGACCGCAAACGTCCGCGTTATTGGTCGGAACGGGAGGTTTATCGAGGCCCACGAACGAAACGAAATTCGCCGCGTTCCTAAACGAACCTACAAATAAATATATATTGAAATGGAGGATAGATGTAAAAGTCAGAATTGTAAAAATAAAAGTAAACTTCGAATTTCAAATTTATTACAAATTGGCGCCCAACGTGGGGCCCTATTGTAAGTTATAATTTAAAAAAATGGATTTAAGAGATGAAAAAAACAGGATTAAGAGGACAAGAAGAAGACCAAAGGAGTATAGATGGACAAGATGTAATGGAAGAACAAGAAACAACTATTATACAACAAGATTTAAATGAAGGGGTAGATCATGTTGCAGAGATAGCAGAAATGAATGTTAGGAGAATGGGAGACACAATGTCTGGTGTATGAGAATGGAAGGAAATTTTAGAAAAATTAAACAATACAAGAAATAAAACAGAATTTAAATAATAAACTGGATGAAGTGAAACAAGAAATAAGAGGAAATGAAACAAAATAATGAAACAATGATAGAAAAAATGGAAGAAAAACTAGGAAATGTGGAAAAGAGATTGGAAGAATCAAAATTATACATGGAAAATAAAATAGAAGTCACTAAACAGAGAAGAAAAAGAAGATATTAAAGAAGAAATGAAGAAAAGTTTGGGAAAAATTGAACAGAAACAGCAGAAAATTGAAAAAGATGTTTAAAGTGATACAGAAGGAAAAATCAAAAAGACGGAAAACAATATGAGTGATAAAACATATGGAATAATCATGGAAATAGAAACTTTACAAATAAATAGAGTAAAAGAAATACAAGAAAAAGAAGATATATTCAAAGAAAAAAATTGAAAAAGAAGTCAAGCAAGACATTAAAGAAGAAATGAAGAAAAGTGTGGGAAAAATTGAACAGAAACAGCAGAAAATTGAAAAAGATGTTCAAAGTGATACAGAAGGAAAAATCAAAAAGACAGAAAACAATATGAGTGATAAAATTGAAGAAATAAAACAACAACAGGAAAAGGAAAGGATTTTGAAAGAAATAGAAAAAATAAAAGTATAGAGACCAGAATAATTATGGCATTTCAGAGTGGACAAGTCCAACATAAATTTGATGGGGGTTTAAAGAAATTATACCCAAAAAATGTTATCAAAATTTTAAGAAATAAAATTAAAACAAATATCGATATTCAAGAGTTCAATAAAAATATAAGAGAAATGCTCTAATTTGGTTCTCAAGGGACCGCGATAGTCGTGACGTCACAACGAAGTTGGTAACATGTAAATGGTTCTACACCAAACAAAGTTACCATGGCAACGATGTCACTTATCTGTCATGATTGACAACTATGACACCGTTGCTATGGTTACTACACATTTAAACTGACAACTATGACAGCGTTGCTATGGTTACCCTGTTATGTGTAGACACTATCGCGGTCCATTAAAGAAGACAACATAAGTAATTTTGAAGATTTTGAAAAGATGTTTGATAATTGAAAAATCAGGAAGAAAATAAAGAGCCGTATGAAAAGAAGAAAATTAGATAATATAAAGACGATATTAGGAAAATATTAAAGAAAATTATAATTAAACATCGAGACATGGGTTAATTAATAGTTTAGTATATATTTGAGACAATTATAAATTTTAATTATGTGGGGGGAATTTGAAATGGAATTTTTTATTAATGAGGGTTGTTTGGAGAATTTGGAGTGAAATTATTAATGGGAGATGTTATGTTTTTTTTTTCAGATAGTTATGAATAGATGTAAAAGTCAGAATTGCAAAAATAAAATTTTTCGAATTTTAAATGTATTACAATATAAATAATCTTCAAAGTAAGCAAAGTATTTTTTTATTAATATTTACCTAAATTTACCATGTCCAAAAATTCGGCATTTGCGTCTCTTAAAACTTCTCCGACGAACGCACTCTGTCTATCGTAATCTCCAAAATGATTAGAAATTAATAATAAAGCCTCTTGCAAAGTCACCTACAAGAAATCATCGCAAAATAAAAATTTAAAGAGATATTTGAGAAAAACATAACCTAAAAAAAATTTTTTTTTCAACTCCATTAAGTGCTTAAAATTTATCAAATCGTTACGAATTTTTTATAGCATGAAAGTACAAGTCTTTACTAACAAAATGCGCCCCCGAACGTTTCTCTACGTCCACTTCACCGGCAAGAGTAAACCATTTTCGAAAAATCAATGTAACTCAAGAAATAAAAAATATTTTGCAATTTTTCAAAAACGTACGTTTTTGGGTTGTCAAGAGCTATATTTACTGTAAATATCAAGTCATTATATGAAAAATTGAAAAAGTTACAGCAAAAAATGTCAATTTTTGACAGTTTTTTCGAAATATCTCGAAAATTAACTCGACAATCGATACCTACAAGATGGTCAATCGAAAGATCTTTTATTATCTACAATTTCCTCATTTACTATTTTTCGATTCAACGAGAAGTTTCTTTTTTATTTACAAAAAGATATTTGAGAAAAACATAACCTAAAAAATTTTTTTTTCAACTCCGCTTTTAAGTGCTTAAAATTTATAAAATCGTTACGAATTCTTTATAGCATGAAAGTACAATTCTTTACTAACAAAATGCGGCCCCGAACGTTTCTCTACGTCCACTCCACCGGCAAGAGTAAACGATTTTCGAAAACGTCTTTTTTTCGAAAAATCGATATAACTCAAACAAAAAATATTTTGCAAATTTTCAAAAACGTACGTTTTTGGGTTGCCAAAAGCTATATTTACTGTAAATATCAATTCATTATATGAAAAATTGAAAAAGTTAGAGCGAAACCAAAAAATTACGATTTTTGAGGTTTTTTCGATATATCTCGAAAAGTAATTCGACAATCGATACTTCCAAGACAGTCAATCAAAAGATCTTTTTATTATCTACAACTTCCTCATTTACTATTTTTCGATTCAACGAGAAGTTTCTTTTTTATTTACAAAAAACCGTTTTTCAACTTTACCAATTTTTTAGGTTAGGTGCGCCACTGAAATCCCACTACCTTTTTAGAATTTTTTTCCTACATCACTGTATTTTTTGTTTTCCGGTAGCAATTTATGTAAATTAAAATACCAATTCACCATATTTCACCTTAAAAAGATGAAGGTATTTGTCGTTATGCCGTTGGCACCACTTGCTGTCAATTTAATGTCACCTATCAATTGTTAATGTCAATTCTTTGATATATATTTAAATATTTGAACTTGAAAAATTTGAAATACTTCAAATATTTAAATATATATCAAAGAATTGGCATTAACAATTGATAGGTGACATTAAATTGACAATTGACAAATGCCTCATCTTTTTCAGGAGAAATACGGTCAATTGATTGGTCTAATAACATTTTGGTATATTCCTACTACAGTTTTTTCTGTCGATTATCAATTTTAACGTCAAAATTTCATTTTCTTTACCTTTTCCAAATTGCTCAACTGCGCCCGCCCTCGGGGCATCGAGAGATTCTGTACTGTCGCCCTTATTTGATCGAACACCGGAAGAAGCAAAAGTGGATATTTGTTGCCTATTTTGACCATCAGAGACGCCGCGTGACGTCTGACATTTTTAACGGCTCGAGACCTATTATTGATCGAAACGCGTTCCGGGGTGTAGACTAGAGTTGAGAAGATTTTTTCCAATACTTGGGGAAGGAGCGCGGCACCCGAAGCTGCCACAGAATTTGCTGAAAAAAGTTAAAAAGTTGTTTCTGACATTTGAAGTATGACGTTGACATTTGATGTTTGAAATGTCATTTATTTGACACGTAAAACGTTAAAAAACTTACCAGTGGGTGCCATTTGTCCGGTTGACATACTCAAAAAGACAAATAACGCTGAAATGCAAGTCAATAGTGTTGATAAAATTAAAGGATCGGCTGGACGATACGATAAGCACATTTGAAGTAACCTGCAAATCAAAAAAACTCGTTATATTTCCAACATTTACGAATGCTGTACGTTTACCTTAAACCAGAAGCTATGGAAGGCCTCTCCGTTGCTTGAAGGACCCTGCTGAGGATGCTCTCCAAAAAATTGGATAACGCTTCCCATTCTTGGAACACCGGATCGGACAGAGACAAACCTACAGTTATATTTGCAACTCGTAAACATTTGATCAACCATTGTTCGACATAATTAAAAGTTACGAGAGGCGCTACCACAGTCGCTTGCCTGAAAATCATATTTTTATTTATGTTGATCTATTATTTAATATAATTATTCACCTGAAGGAATCGAGCATATCCGAACGACACCTATAAAAATACGCAGAAAATTCCTCCTCGCTATCAAAATCCAGCTTGGCATAGAGAGCGTTCTCTTCAATCTCACCCCTAGTAGGGCTCTTACCGACAGGATAATTGAATTTAATTATTTTCGGCGCGGTACATTGAACCCATTGCGGTATGTAAGACAAAAAAGTCGGATCTCTAGCTACGTGTTCGTTTTTTAACATACTGTTCCATAAAGGATTAGCTCCGTGGGCTAAATTTAGGCTAGGATGGGTGCTGTAAGCCAAAATGGCCTCGAGGAACATCGAGAAGTTCGAAGGACGAGACAGACCGTCTTTTCCCCATAAAGTGCACACTTGGGTCGTTAAGCCTAATAGAACCTACAAAAATGTTTAATTTCTTCATTTTTTTATTGAAATTTGATCATATATTGAACGTTATCTCTTAAGTTAATGTTAATTCTGTCAGATGTCATTAATTGAACCACGCCCCTAAATCATAGTTCACGCTGTCAATAGTATAGTCCAGTATACATTTTTTTAAACAATGGAAAAATGTCCACAATGCTCATGTAAAGACATATGTCATAACTGTCATCTGTCAGCCTCAATACTACCCTGTTAATAGTGATAATAAAGTGCACACTTGGGTTGTTAAGTCTAATAAAACCTACAAAAATGTTTAATTTCTTCATTTTTTTATTGAAAATTGATCATAAATTAGTATCTCTTAAGTTAATGTTAATTCTGTCAGCTGTCATTAATTGAACCACGCCCCTAAATCAGAGATCACGCTGTCAATAGTATAGTCTAGTATTCATTTTTTTAAACAATCGAAAAACGTCCACAATGCTCATTTAAAGACATATGTCATAACTGTCATCGCCGTCATCTGTCAGCCTCAATACTACCCTGTTATTAGTAATAATAAAGTGCACACTTGGGTTGTTAAGCCTAATAGAACCTACACAAATGTTTAATTTCTTCATTTTTTTATTGAAATTTGATCATATATTAAACGTTATCTCTTAAGTTAATGTTAATTCTATCAGATGTCATTAATTGATCCACGTCCCTAAAGCATAGTTCACGCTGTCAATAGTATAGTCCAGTATGAATTTTTTTAAACAATCGAAAAATGTCCACAATGCTCATTTAAAGACATATGTCATAACTGTCTTCTGTCAGCCTCAATACTACCCTGTTATTAGTGATAACAAAGTGCACACTTGGGTTGTTAAGCCTAAGAAAACCTACAAAAATGTTTAATTTCTTAATTTTTTTATTAAAATTTGATCATGTATTAGTTCTTGAACATTATCTCTTAAGTTAATGTTAATTCTGTCAGCTGTCATTAATTGAACCACGCCCCTAAGTTCACGCTGCAGTGCAGTAATTTTTTTAAACAATAGAAAAATGTTCACAATGCTTATTTAAAGACATATGTCATCGCCGTCATCTGTCAGCCTCAATACTACCCTGTTGTTAGTGATAATGATCGTTAATAGAATCTTCTGTTGAAATATGTTTCTATTTAAAATTTATATTTAATAAAATGGAAATAATTAATTAACAAATCAATTAAATTGTAGGAAAGCGTATTTATTACAATATTTAAGTGTTTGTTTTGCAAATATTGAGGTTAAGTGGTAACCAATCTGACTTTTTGATCATCTATATTGTTACGTTAATATTGTTTACACTTGTACTAAAAATAAGTTTTTATTGTTATAAAATAAATAAAACTGATAAATATTTCCAGTTAAAAACATTTTATTAGTATTTTTTATTTTGTTAAATGTATTTGATATTTTTTTATGATTATTTTAAATAAAATGAAGTGGCGGCAAAAAGTCGTAAAAATGTGCAGAAAATTATGTCAAATCTTAAAAAAATTTATTTCGACAAAACTTTTGTTTTGAAAATTTATATTTTTAATTTTTTCATCAAAATTCCGTACCACAAATTTTTTTAACACTTTCGATGAATTTTTTTAATTAGAATAGTGAGAAAGCCTAAAGTTATGTGGAAAATTACGTAAAAAATATTTTTTTTTACGTTTCAATTAATTTTTATCATTTTAAAATAAGTATTTGAGAATATAGCTTAAATTTAATTCAATAAAAATCACTAACCTGGATGAGTTTCTTTTTAAACAAATAATGTTGTTCATCACCAATAGTACCTGGATTTTTGGCGGCCGTTAGCAGGCACTGCATCGGTTCATCATTAAATAAAATCAATATTGGCTTCCTTTCCTCCACCTTACCCTTACGATTCACAATCTAAAAAAAACAACGCGCGATAAAATTTTAGCGTATCAGAAAAAATTCCCAATATTACTTACCTGGGACAAACATTCGGCTGCCGAATATTGAAAAGCAACGTCGTTGAGTAAAAGACAAAGAATCTGTAACAGTCTTCCATTTTGAGCCATAATGTGGTTCATAGAAACCCATTCTACGAAACCGGTGAGAGTTAAAAGAACTACTTGAACTACTCTACCATGAGCATTTGCCTTCGCGACATTCGATTCGCTGTGGAGTCTGAATTGACCGACGTGTAGTTCAATTAGTCGGAGAAAAAAGTCGAAAATTACCGCCATATTGGCAGTAAGGGCGTGGTAAATGTCCTTTCGACGTTGGTTTGATTCAAGAGTCTAAAATCAGTTAAAAAGGACGTAATATACAATATCACAAGTGGCTTTTATGAAAATTTTATTTTTCTACCGCTTTTTGAGCCGAAAATCGAGCCTGACATTTTGAGTAGCCGCCATTTTGTTATTTATCATGATGAAATTTTTTCAAAAAAAAAGCACGGTTTATAGTCACAGGGTGATTCAGAAAATTAACATTTGCAGACATCCAAATACAGCATGAAAGAAAACTTGCATGAAAAAGTCAAAAATTACCGCCATATTGGTAGTAAGGGCACAGTAAGGGCATGGTAAATGCCCTTTCGTCGTTGCTTTGATTCAAGAGTCTAAAATGGGTTAAAAAGGACATAATATACAATATCACAAGTGGCTTTTATGAAAATGTTATTTTTCTACCGATTTTTGAACCGAAAATGGAACGTGACATTTTGAGTAGCCGCCATTTTGTTATTTAGCAGGGTCGATAATTTTTGAAACCAAAAAAAATAATAGTAGGATGAAACCCATTGGAAAAGGAAGAGAATATAACAAAAATGAATGGAAAAATAATTTACGGGCGATCTGAGGCCGAGAAGTGAGTTTTTAAGGGTAAAAAACTGTTTATCTCTATTTCCGGCAAAACTACAAGTCCGATGGAAAAAAGTTAAATAGCAAAGTTGTAGGTAATAAAAAGATCTACAACTTTTGTATTTACACTTTTTTCACATAACCTCAAAATTTATGTGAAAAATTCAAATAACCAAGTTTTTGGTTTTTTATTTTTATCTTTTACAAAAAAAAAATTCTTTCACGAAATTTGGTGAAAACTTACCTTTTTATGTCCCAAACACACTGTAATTTTTTTGATTTAAAATATTTATTTTTTCACTTAATATCGAAAAAGCACCCTAATTTTCAGTCGAAAATTCTCGCGTCAAAATCTAATTTAAAAAACTCGGTGGGCTTTTTTTCGTTGAAATCTCTACTTTTTGATGGTGTACAAAAAAATATACATTACTATAGTAAATGTTCTCAAAAAATGCAAAGAAACGAAAAAAACTCGAATCCGAATTTTTTTTTTTTAAATCATCATGTACAATTTTGAGAAATATCTATCTCGAAGTTCAGCAGTTCTCAATGATAAGACATGTAACGTGTATAGAAGAGCTCCCAGTACTGAACCCTGAGGTACTCCCGATTTGGTATTATCAGTTTGACTAGAAATCCCATTTACCAGAGAATGGGCTCTTCCTCTGATTCCCATGTTTTGAGCTATTTATTAAAATATATACTTTAATTACTCGAAAAACGTACGATTCCATGTTACATTGATAAACAAAAAATTGCAATTACTATAATTAACAACCAAATAAGTTAATAAACTTAATATTTAATAAGAGATCTACAATATTTAGAGAAAGTTGTAGGATCGTCTTTAAATTTATGATCAAATCGTCATGGTTCTGAAAAATGCTCCAATGTGGAAGAAAAAAGCTACGAGGAAGTTGATGATTCAGATGAAATTGCCGATGAAGAAACAATGCACACTGGAAATAATATTGAAGACGAAGACGGTGATGGTCTTGGAAGATTTCGAAGATATACTAGAATCGGGGAGGTTTGTCGAATGTAACGATGAAGAAATGCCATCAAAGAGAGAAAAACTTATGGATAAGAGATTAGAATTCAAGATAAGGTATTAAGAACTACCGAGATAATGTTTTTTAAAATGAATAACGTAATCAGTATAAAGTATCTAAATTCAATAGTACGATTTACATGTATATTTATATATTATGAGATTTTCTATGACATAAATGAAAATTAGAATTTAATAAATCAACTTTTTTGCTGAAAAATAGCAGCAGTCACATTTTTCAGATGAAATCCCCTTTCAATCCTACCTTTAATTATATTTAGAACTATTTTCGCATGTTTTTTGCAATCTTTATGTTTTATGAATTTGTAATTTTTTTGTTTATCAATGTTACACGGAATCTTACGTTTTTCGAGTAATTAAAGTACACATTTTAATAAATAGCTCAAAATTGTATATGATGATATAAAAAAAAAATTTCGGATTCGGGGTTTTTTCGTTTCTTTGCATTTTTTGAGAACATTTACTTAGTAAAGTATATTTTTTACACCATCAAAAAGTAGAGATTTTAACGAACCAAAAGCCCACCGAGTTTTAAAAAAAAACAGATATTTTGAAGCGAGAATTTTCGATTGAAAATCAGGGTGCTTTTTCGATATTAAGTCAAAATAAGGTGAAGAAATAAATATTTTAAATCAAAAAAATTACAGTGTGTTTGGGACATAAAAAGGTAAGTTTTCACCAAATTTCGTGAAAAAAAAATTGTTTTTGTAAAAGATAAAAAACCAAAAACTTGGTTATTTAAATTTTTCACATAAATTTTGAGGTTATGTGAAAAAAGTGTAAATACAAAAGTTGTAGATCTTTTTATTACCTACAACTTTGCCATTTAACTTATTTCCATAGGACTTGTAGTTTTGCCAGAAATCGAGATGAACAGTTTTTTACCCTTTTTACCCATGGTCGATGTAGATAGTCTAAGCTCATTGTGAGACACCCTGTATAGTAAAAATTAATCCTAAAAATAGTATTCAATATAACAATACCTGTAACAAGGCTACATCTTCAACCAGACGTAGAAAAACAAGCAGAACCAACTCGGTCTGAGTTTCCCCACATGCACAAGCATCCGATAACTCAGCCAACAATCCGGGCCACTGCTGGGGCCACTCTCTCTTAACCATCTCAACAATAACCCTACTTAAGGCATCTTTCATATGCGATTCATCACTTATACCGCCAGCGGACAACAATTTCATAGCATTTTCCTGAAAAATTAACCAAATTGCAACTTAACTTTAACTGATATTTTTTAATGCATTGTACCTTAATAAAAAGTTTTTCTTGTTGGGATATCTGAGTCCAGCGATACTTGACTGTGTGTTCCATTAGCTGTAGACCAAAATGTCTGGAAATGGGGGAGTGCTGAGTACCAGCAGCCAAATAAAGTCCAGCCTCGGCACATAGTGGTGAAGTTTCTTTGAAACTCTCACAGGCTTGATAGGCTCTCAATCTGTCCTGTTGAGATGCCCCCGTACTCATGGTAAGTTCCACGGCACGTGCTAAATCGGCAGCTAATGCTGCCACGTCCGGTCCAGCCATGATTATGGGTGGTTTTGGATGCTAAAATACGACATTTATTTAAAGCACCTTGACAAACAGCATGGTCTTTCAATGTTTTTATATTACGGGCGATTTAACTTCCTCTGTATCTGGTTACTGGGTATTTTCAGATATGTGCTATACAATGTATACTTCAGAATTAAATGACTTACAAAAATTTCACGTATTATTTACAACATATGATTAAATATTTATTGAAAATGTGCAACAATTCCAACTTGACTGTTGCCGGCTACACTAGCGAACTCTCGTGATTGACATTTGTATGATAACAATAAATGTCAAAAACATTTAAATTAAATTAAGCATTAGAAATGCTCAAAATTATTAGCAACGCCTTATTTACTCAAAAATA
Source organism: Crepidodera aurea (assembly GCA_949320105.2). Taxonomy (NCBI): domain Eukaryota; kingdom Metazoa; phylum Arthropoda; class Insecta; order Coleoptera; family Chrysomelidae; genus Crepidodera; species Crepidodera aurea. Next base: position 2,203,665 of record OX439475.1, on the reverse strand, counting down.
ATTATAGTAATGAATAAAAACAGATTACTTATAATTGTATATTCTAGTATATATGTATATCTTAAAGTAGACAATATTTTATACACTGCTGTAATTCTAGTTGCATAAGCGCCAGACCAGAAATTATAATTGATTATGAAATTATATTTTTAAAACTCTTTCACTCCACGTTTTTAATCTTAAAAAGATTCAATAATATTCTTGTCTATGCTTAAACATTTTCAAGAACTTCTCGTTTTTATAGGAAATTCCAAAACAGTAATATTTCAGTAATAAAATTGGAAAATGTATCAATATAGGTCTTTTTAAAACAAGTAAAGACATTTTTTTATAATTGTAATACTAATTTTCGAATAGTTTCTTAGTATTATAGCTACCTGGTCAAAATATAGAATTTATTTAAAAAAACAAATGTTTAACCACAATTAAAACGACTTTTATGTAACAAAAGCCGGCTCAATAATTTTAATAAAAAATAATATAGCCGTATTTATAATAAGCTTTAATCTATTATTTTCATTATTGTTGAAAAAATATTTCTTAATCCTCTAAAAATCCAGTCTAATATCATTTAATGAGTTTCCCGCCATTTCGAACTGCTCCTGAACAAAAACGAGCGCCTTTATTGTACAACTAAGAATTTAATTGGTCATAGAAAAGAATCGTAACGAAACGCCAATCAAGTCACATTTATTTAATACCATTGGTTACTCTTCCGCGCTAAGTTCAAACACGACCAATCACAGCAAATTGTAAACAGTGTTCTCTGTCCACCTCACAAGTGGCGTGGGGTTCCAAATACGAAATACGAAGCCGTGTATTAGTAGTTCGAAGCTTGAAAGGTAAGAATTATTTTTTATTTTCTATGTAGAACTTGTCACAATTTCATATTTTATTTCTGTATAGATATTTTAATTTGTAATTAGGTAGTAATAGCCGCGAGATCACAAAATCTTTATTTTATTCTGAATCTATAGCCGTGAATTCCTATTACTATACATGTAACTGGTATAGCAAATGGCTGCCATAAGCAAAGCATTGGTTCTTATGGAGGCGTTGATCGGAATTAATTTTCGCTATTTCCGTATGCCGTGGAGGATTGGTATTTTTTCATACGATATATAATTTTATTTGTGATTTTTGGGTGAAATTTTATTGTCTCATTTTAAGAGGAAGTTAGTGAAATTAAATTTTAAAGAGTCTGGCTTGTTCATATGGCAAAGCTATACAAACGTATTCGACTCCATTTGCACTGTGTATTTCCCTATGCTGTACTAAGCTTATGGCATATTATACGTGCAATGTATAGGGTATATGATACAAAATATGATGTTTTTTTGCAAAAATTGATGATTTTATGCAATAGCTATGGTTTTAGGGGATACTTTCTAAATATTTAAGATTACTTTTATTGATGACGTAGCTCATTATGACGCCTTTGTTAAGTTTTTACGTTTTATACAAAATAACTTAACAAGTTTTGATTTTTGCCGCCAGTATGTGTTTTCTACCTGAATTATTGGCGCCGGAGTTTTTAGAAAATTACTTTTTCGATATTTAAGATGTGAATAAGACTATATTGGATAATTGATATTATCATCCATTTTGTTGTACGACAAGGCCCACGCCTTGTTTTTTTTTAATTTTTTTTAAAAATGCTTAGTTTTAACAAAAAAAAAGTTTGATTCGAATGAAATTATTTCAATTTTAATTATTTTATTTTAAAAAATCGATATTTATTTTCCGCCCTTAAGTAGCATTCTACTATCTATCTCCCTTTATAGATAGGGAGAGATATAACGGTTTTCTAGGGATTATTTACAACGCTTTGTTTCCTGTATTTCTTTGTAACGTTAACAGTACCCTAAAAGCATATTTAAATACTTCAAAATTACATTTTTAATATAGGCAGGTAAGAAAAATTCATTTAGTAGGTACAGCATTTCTAAAGGTCGCTAATATTTAGGCAGGTATCTAATGATTTATTTTATATATTGGCGGGAAATAGGTACTGCAGTTTCATGCATACCTATTGGTATACTTAGTATATATTTTATTTTAGTATTGTAGAATTAACTAAAGGTTTTGAAATTTTTAAAATCATTGTTCTATTTTAAAATAATAGAATGAGTATAGAGCATATAATAAATATAATTAAGGTTAAATTAGAGGTTCTCATGCAAGATATACTTAAAAACATTATTTTATATACATGAACAAAATATCAATGTTCGTTTTCTAGATAAGGTGAAATTATTGTGTACATTTCAAAATTAGCAAGAGTTTTCCAATAACGATTATTTTCATTTTTATTTATTTGATTTACTATTAAATTAACAGGGTTTGCTTTAAAAATAAATGAAGAATTCTTTAATAAAATAAATTTTGTCATATTGCTCAGCAACTTTTTCTATTTATTGTGTTCGCTTATTTAGTTAGGAAATCAATAATTGATAAAAACTTATCGTTGTGTCGAGAATACTTAAAATACGTCTACATTTTAGATATTTTTATTTTGTAAGAGGATGCTTATATTTCGTATAAACTGATAGGGACTATCGTGAGAGTAAAGTCAGTATTTTTATATTTTGTAAAGTTTCAATTAGACCCAGAAAAACAATATATAACTTTAATACCTATTTGATCAAATCTTTAAAATTTTTGTTTCAAAAAGTGCCAAAAGAACGAAAATTTTTGATAATCCTTAATTATTAACAAAGAAACTATTTTGTTCACCAAAAGCTAAAATAGACATTCTAATTTGAAATAGTACACGGAATTCAAAAAAGCTACATTTTTAAATTCACTTTCTTTTCGATATTTTCATATCTTGCAAATATTTATCATCTAAACATCTAAGTTGAAACACTATTTCCTGATGATGCCAACATAGTAGAGTAAATTAAAATTTGTAGTTTGGTTTAGTGGTCGACGATAGTGTTTCAACTTAGTTGATAAACCAAAGGTTCCAGTATCCCAATTTAATCTAAACATCTAGATAATTCCATACTTTTGCCACAAACTGTAAAATGAGTTTTTCTTGCTTACATACAAAATTATTAAATAATATATTTTAGATAGTAAGTTGAGTTTAGAGGTACAGATCTTACTTTAAAATTTCCGACGTTTCGAATTTTGTAATTTAAAAATAAAAATTGGGATTTAAAAATTAATTATTAGAGATGCGTTTGAAATATTTAATTAGGCTTGAGGTTAAAATGCTGTGATATGTAATAAATTGTTGTATGTATATCGAATAGAATTATTAATTATCCATCAGATATACTTTTAATTAAAAGTTTTACTTTTTAAAATTATAGTAATTTTACTTTTCAATTTCATACAAATTGCTTATTAGAAAACGTACACATGTTTCTAATTTTGGCTAATCGTGAAAATCCACCATTACACAACATCGTCAACTCAGAATAATTAATGAAGTAAAATTTAATTAAAAAAAGAGCGGGAGAAAGAGCGAGAGGGCGAGAAACAATTTGTGTGCGTCCTCTTCCACCTCTCCATTTTGCCTGGTTTTCGTCGGCCAGGGGCGAACTTAGGACATTGAAATTACCCTTTAAAATTTTGTGTTGTATTTATAATTTTAATTAGTTATCATATTTTGCATTTTTTGTCATGAATTTTAAAGCCCAGTTTAATTTTTTATATAATCGAATGAAAATTACATATTGGGGTTAAATTTTCAAGTTTTTCAATACATCCAATCATTCAAAAAATCATAAGGGCCAAACTAGTAGAGGCACGAACTTCAAATTAACTTTAATTGAAAGAGAAGGGTTCATTTTATTTGGAAAAAATTATATAGCAGTCTAAAAATTTACAGGCTCGTCTGTGCTCACAGTTGAAATCTCAAATTTGCATAATTTAAATCATTCTGGTTTCAATTTGAATTTATTTGAACATTACAATTTTATACAAATTTGTTTAAAATAACTAGAAAATTATAAGTACTAATAAAATTATGAAACAGGTTCATTTAGTAAAATATATTACAGAACAAGGAGTCTAACATAATTTTTTTAGATAATTTTAGTCGAACTTTGTTTGGTAATGTCTAAAAAAATTGGAAGTTATTTTTTCTCCCCGCTAACACCATTTCGCAAGTCTGATTATTAGATTTTATGTTTTAGACCGTACAAAACTTTTTAATATATAACAAACAGAAATTTTTCAAAAGTTTTTATTTATTTTTTTCATTTTAAATTTGGAAATACTTTGGATTTTAAAATGTTTGAATCTTATTACTTAGAACCTCTGTATAATAAAACGACAGGTAATATTAATAAGGGGATAACATTTTAGTTTGAAATACATATTTGCGACAATCCATAAAATACGTCACGCAAAATTCTGGCATTTTTCACCCTTCTGTCATGCCGCATTACATGTTTTTCAACCCTCCTATGTCACAAAACTTGAACCCTTAGTAACATACAAAAATTATGTCCAATCAACGTCATTTATTGATCACTAACAACGTCCTTTATATTCCGACTGAAAAATAAAATAGGCGTTTAAAATATCACGTCAAATTTGTTAGTACCCCCTTCTGGTTATTGCCCCTTCACCCCTTTTTTGGATACGTATTTGCTAGAACATAGTTTTTAACATTTATATATGACTTTGAAGTCGATATTTATTGTTAGTAACAGTAACAGCGTCGCACTCAGGTATTCGTGATTATTTTAGCTTGTAAAAATTGGTTAAAATAGGTTTTCAGTAGATTTCTCTAACCAGTTTTGGTAGGATTTTCGCGTTTCTAACAGTAGAAATATATGATCACGATGCAGAACGCCTGAAGAATTCTTGAGGTTGTTGGCTCCGTGGGCTTCCCCTCCTAAGTCCGTTGCTGTGGTCTGTCTCTGTCGCCCCGCAAGAGCAGGGCCTGGGAGGTTTTCGATTTGCCTTCTTATTGACCGTGGAGCCGCGCAGCTTTTAGACGAAGGGTGAGGAGACGCTACCCAACACCCAATCCAAAATTCTCGGAATCTCCGCTGCGTGTGAGGGCGTCTCGATCGCGTCCATGTATTGGCGTCCCCTCGCTCAGACTCTCGCCTCGACCGTGTTGCCAGATTGTGTCGAACGGTTGCCGCGTGCACAAACCGACTCTTTTTTTTTCAAAACTCCTATCGTCGTTGGTCGTTTACAATATTTCAGTTGTTTTCTTCTTCTGCCGCGACGATGTCGATTCGAAGTTGAGTTTGTGAAGTGTTTTTTTAGTGCAGCCCTCATGGTTTTTGTTAGTGGAGGGTAGTGCGCGGGCAACTTTTGACTAATACTCGCCCCTCCTTGTTTTATTTTCTTTTCCTTTTTCGATTATGTCCGATCATCGCGCCTGGGGCGCTAACAACCGCGAGGAAGGAATGTGGTGGCCGGGTAACGTCGCCGCCGATCAACAGACTATGCAACACCAACAGTTCTTCCAACAGCAGCAACAACAAATGGAAAACGAGGCTAACTCTGCCCAACAACAGACTTTTAATTACAAAATGGCCAACAGTTTTCAAAATCCCGCTACGACACAGTCGAACGTGACTTCGACGTCGCCAATTGGTGCGGCTGGTATCCGTGGGTACGATTATAGTATGACAGGTGGGAATCCGACGTTGTCGGCACCTGCACAGGGTGCCCAATGGTGGTATCCGCCTTCTACGATGGAAAATATGCATAATACGTTGCAAAATTTACAGAATAGTATGCACGGTATGCAACATCAAATGACATCTGTACAGAATCCCTCTTCTCCGGTAAGAATGGGTAAAATATCAACGGCTCGCTGATCTGAACCAAACCTAACATATCCCCTCAATAATCTCCATGAATTTATATTGCAAATACATTTAAAAACGTAGATAAAACCAAACTGTTAACTTAAATATGATTTATCGAAAACATGCAGTGTTGAGTCGATCTAATTTGGATGGTTTTATCAAAGTATGTTTGAATTAAACCTTTAAAAATAGTAAAAGGTATAACATACAAAGCAATATTATTATCCGAACTATATAGTAGCTTTTCTACAGGAAAATATAGAAAATACTCTTCGTATACAAGATGTCCCTGAATTTTTTTCCTAAATCACATAGTTTAAGAAATATTTGGCATTAAAAGTTACACCATAAAAGCAGTGGCACAGAGGAGGCCCCGGGGTGCATGTTAGACGGTGTCGCCCCCCCCCCCCCCCCCCCCCCGAGGTTGTATCAGGATCCGCCTCTGCATAGAAGAATTATTTTTATTAAAAAATATAGGATATAAGAACATAATTTAAAAAATATATATTTACTTCTAACAATCCACGTTTAATAAATATTTCAATATTAACTTGTTTATTAAAGATTCGGATTTTTTGAAGCATTGTAGTTGTTCATTAATTAATCTTGGATATCTAGAAATGAATTGTGAAGGTCCTTTTCACCCTCTCTGCTCGCACTGTTCCTCTCGTACTGCTCCTGTTTGTATTTTGTTTTTCGGTGTTGACATAACCTAATTTTTGATTTTTGGACACTTACCCCCACCCCCCTTCTGGAACTTTTACTCGGTTGTCTTGATTTGCTTATAATTTACCCTAAATTTTCCGAACATCCACATACAAGAATTTATATTAAATATATAAAAGATTCGAAATAAGAAAACAAATATAAAAAATTAATATCTCAATATATATATATATATTTTTTTTTTAATACTTTTCTTGTTTTAAATGATTATTGAAAGATAAATTATAATAAAAAATTGGGCCACTGGTACCACAGTTCATACCCAGAGATCTGCCACTGGATTCAATCTCTTTTAAGCCGTCTTCATCTTGTCTACCTGCTCCTTAGGAATTACTGCCCCGGGGCCCTGTTTCATTTAAATTGGTATCCGATCCCTTCGACGATTTTAATACGCAAATAATTGAGGAATCTGAGAAATAAGCACTTGTTCTAGGTGATTATTGGTAATGAGCGATTTTCTAAGATTGCAGGCTTGCCTAACCGTTCAATTATCGTTTAACACAGATAACTAATATTATAATTTGTTATAAGACTGTTTGAAAAAACTACTAACAAGAATTTAATTGCATTTCTCGTTGTACAATGAATTCGAAATCCACTAGTTTCTTGAAAAATACGAATGATTATCAGAAGTCGAAAATTTTCACTTTAAAAATAAAGTTTTTCTCATTCGTCTCAAAAAAACAGAAATAAATATGTTTGTTTCGATTTTAGTCATTTTGTGAGAATCCAAAAAGTCCCCTGAAAAGTTTTTAGCATATTTGCAGTAACAGTTATAACATAAAGTTGTAGTTTTTTTGCTGAAGTCGGTAATTTTAAAATTGTGACATGCAACAAAACCCAAATCACTGTGGCCCCTTGACTATTGGCCCCTTTTAAAATTTACATTCATTAGTAATCTCTGTCAATCTCAAATTATTCAATCTCTAGTGAAATTGCCATGTTTTTTGAAACACCCTGTATTTAACCATGATTTATTGTTACAGCCGGATCACTTTGTTTTTTTTTTTTTTTTTAATATTTTAAATATTCAACATCTGCTGTAACTAATCGTAATAATCAGAAATTTTTAATGAGAAAATAATTTCGGTCGTTATCGCGAGATTTTACGATTCAACAATTTTTTTATATATATAAAAAATAACAGCGCGTTTACCGAAAACGGATTTTACTACAGATTATAATTGAGTCATTAACGAAAAGAGCATAAATTTATATTTTCAGACATAAATTACTCGAAAAAAAAAATATCGTAAAATGAAAGAAAGAAAAAAAAGTCGGAATACCGACACACCCAACTTCAAGACCACCTGTCCTGACCTCCAGATAGTTTCTTCTCGGTCTTGTAATGAGTAATGACCGAAGAAGTAAAAAAGGTGCCCGGTGTGCAAACCAGGGCCGGTTTTAGCGCGTAAATAAAAAATAAATACATTTAAATTGCGTAATAGAGCATCAAACTACACATTTTATGTATTCTGTAACCTAATAATATTGTTGAGAGATTCAGACTCACTTAATTGCCTCTCTGGGGGTCAAAAACTCCCCTCGCAACTTTGATATAACTGATTATCCAAACCCAAATTCAAACAAAAATAAAATTTGGATGTAAAGAGTCCACAAATACCTTTAAAATGAGATGTCACTCGACCTTGTGTGTTATTTTTTGATACTAGTTTCAATGTCTCAAATATCGATAACTCAAGGAGGGTGATTTTATAAGTTTAAACAAATGCTAATTTCATTGGGCGATGTAGTGAACAAAATGTATAAAACTAAGAATTTCTTTGAAATGCTGTATTCTGTACAATATTCTGTAGTCGTTTTTCGGCACCAGAATCAAATAAAAATAAGATTTTCCGTTGAAATAAACAGTTATAATTGAGTGATTTTCAACGGTCATCATTAAGTGCTGAAAATTTTTTAAACATTTTTTTCATCATCGACTTATCTAGTAATTGGTTCGAACAGTAAATCCCAACTTTTACCTTATATCGATAATTTCATTTTCTTGAGCAAAGTTTCTTCAAGTAAAGGACACTATTTTAGACTAATAATAATTTACGTATTTTTAATGGAAGTTCTTTTGTTTTTGCTTAATTGGCAACTCAAAATTTGATTCTTTTTTGACCCCTCTTTTCTGCTCAATTTTATTTTGTTTTTTTGCGTGATTTATATTTTAGCTGTTGACCTTATTTATTGGATGGGATGTTGAATCGTATATATCGAAATCCTAATTCGTTTTCTTATTTGATTTTAGTGCTTTAGTGCACCTTCAAAAACCTTGAGTGTCCTCTTTTTCTAAAAAAAACATTTCTACAGGCGAACTTTTTTGTATAACTATTTCACTTATATAGATGTATTTTTATCACAAAATAACGAATTTCGTCTGGAAATTTATATCAAGTGTCGCGTTTTCTAGCATAAATGCACAATTTCAAAAACTTTGGGACCATTTTCGTCTGAATTTCTCATATAATAACCTTTTTCGAATATACTAACGATCTTTTACTCTTAAATAAATCTGATTAATATCTAATAAGTTGAAATTGGTTAATTGTTTACTTCCTCCTTTATGATTTATCTCGTGTTTCCTGTGTAGTTTAGTACCCCTTATGGTAGGTAACAAATATCCTTCATTTATTTTCTTATCGTATTTACATACAGAGTGTGGTATAATGGCCATTTTACGCATACTTGTCATATTTATATCATAAAGGTTTAGACATTTTTTGAAAATATTAATTATAGTTTTTGTTCGGTGTCATCGCCAAAGTATAAGAGTGAAAAATAAATTTAAACTCCTTCGAAAATCGTAAATAAATTACGGGAATTTCGAAATTGTATCTGGATTTTCATGTTTTTCTCTAGAAAACCTGCCTGAATTCTGATTTCATTAATATAATCAAAATCAAGCATTGGTTAGAATAGTTGTATTATTTTACAAAAAAAAAATATTTCAACGATATTATTAAAAATATATAAATATTTACAGATATACTGGTAGTACCCACTGTCCTTACGTGTATCTACGTTTATGGTTTATTCACAAATACATCCAGTACTTAAAATTCAATCATAAATCACAAAAATTCTCCTTTAAATATTTGCGTTTTTTGACAGGTCTCAAATTTTCATCAAAATTATTTTAAGACCGTACAGTGTTTCCAAATGACACTTACCTCTGGTTGTAGATCCCTCTCGTAAAATTGGACAAAATGATATAAGGAATGAGGGGTCCAACTCGATTACTTTTCGAAATACAGGGCGTTAAAGTTAAAAAAAAAATGTTTTTATTTAAAAACTTTCAAACGGATTAATATATTCATTTGAAATTTAGCATGTTTCAGTAAAAAATCATGTTTCATATCTAGATCCAGTGGCGTGCAGTTAGAAGTTCCCAACCATTTTCTACGCCCATGGTATTTGAAGCTATTTTTATTATTTTTTTGTATTGCTTAACAGTTTTTAAGTAAAAAACGAATAACCTTAATGTTTTTATGAAGTCTGTAAGATCTTTTATTAACGAAATAACCAACAATATTTTTCTTGGATTTCTTTAATAATTTTTGTCTTATTTTTTAATAATCACTAGGTACTAGACGCTATACAAAAGTCTAGTGGTTATAAAAAATTAAGAAAAAATTATTAAAGAAATCCAAGAAAAATATTGTTGGTTATTTCATTAATAAAAGATCTTCCAGACTTCATAAAAACATTAAATATCTTAAAAACCACAAGATTTTCGGTATGTAAAGGTTATTCGTTTTTTACTTGAAAATTGTTAAGCAATACAAAAAAAAATAAAAAAATAGCTTCAAATACCATGGGCGTAGAAAATGGTTGGGAAAAGGGGATATACTCTTCTAAATGCACGCCACTGGATCTAGATATGAAACATGATTTTTTACTAAAATATGTGTTTTTACATTTAAAAACGACTTGCTAAATTTCAAATTAATATATTAATCCGTTTTAAAGTTTTTAAATAAAAATATCTATTTTTTTTTAAACTTTAACGCCCTGTATTTCGAAAAGTAATCTAGTTGGGCCACTCATTCCTTATATCATTTTGTCCAATTTTACGAGAGGTATCTACAGCCAGACGTTGTAAGTGTCATTTGGAAACACCCTGTATATGAAGTACAAATAGAAGATTTGAATACAATTTTTTATGATTCTGTCAAAGTTTAAAAAACAATTTTCGCGTTTTTCTCTAGAAAAATCATACTTAATTAACATCATAAATCTGAGAGCATCGAAAAACATTATTAGGATGATAAATCTCTTGAAGAATTTAAAATTAAAGTATTTTTAATATCCAATTTAAAGAATATCAAAACGAAACCTTAACATTGAGAGAGAGAGAAAAAATCACACATTTATTTTGGCTTCACGTCCCAATACTTCCTACTTCTAGTCAGGAGAAAATTTTTCATGACTTATCCACACTTTATAAACATTTGTATCCAACAAAAATAAAATTAAACATTGATTTTAATACATAGAAGAAAAACAAGATAAGGCAGGTTACAATTTTTACACTAAAACCTATAAATGTTTTCTTGGGCACATTGTAATGATCATAATTCATTCACTAGATAATTGATCGTAACTACATATGTATTCCGCTGGAAGGTCAGGACCGTCTTTAAGAAAATTAATCTATAAGAGACTTATTTATTTTATTTTGACTTTTTTTGTACAATAATACTTATTTTGTAAGTGTAAGTAAGTCTTTCTTTATACTTTTCTAATCCTCTGCTAAGTTAATTACCCTCTATTTAAAGATTTAAGGATTGATATTGGTCTAAATAAAATGATACGTGAGACGGAAAAGGCTACACACGTTCTTAATTTTTAGGAGTGCGTTAACCTTGAGAACGTTTTATCCAGATGGTTTCTTTCGTAGACTGAAATTCGATCTTGTTTTTTATCGAATGCAAATACGCAAAAAATTTGCCATTTCGACAATGGAATCGTCTGACTGCCGATTCCATGTCTCGAGCAGAAATTGATATCAGAAATTTGACCGTTTCATCAATTTTAACTGTGTCGGTGAATATTTTTTAACTAGAGAAGATTTTACCCTATTCTAAAATACTTTAGAGTTGAGAGTTCTCTAATCTTTAAAAAAAAAGTTTGAGATGCCTCGGAGAGCATGCAAAGCCGTCGGTCCTGGCTGTAAAACAGTAAATGGGCCGCGTAGAAAGCGACAGCCTGAAATTTTCTACAAATTAAGAATTATTATTATATTTGTCGTTATTCTTAAAAAAAATGGACTTCGCACCCTCCTGATAGGTAAAATTTTCACAGCACAGCGACGCCCAAAGCCGACAAGAAGAAGCCCAACGGCATCATCAACAAGAAGCGAACAGGCAGCACCAAGAAGCGTTGCATCAAGCGTTAAGCGAGGCGCACGCGCGGTTACAATTGAACCTTCAAAATAACCAGTTGCACAATAATCACCATCAGCAGGTATATAAAAAATATACCAAATTTAATTTAATTTTAAGTCGCTTAAAACAAAATTTAAATAATAAATAAAACGCCTCTAAGTCAGTACCACAAATTTTAATAATAATACACAAAGGGGGGCAACTAGTTTCGGCAGACTGTCATCATCAAGCGCATGGGGTACTGAAGTAAAAACATTAAATTAAAGAAACATTTAAAAACTTTGTAACTAATTAAGTTTAAATTAGTATTTAGTTAATCAGTTACAAAGTTTTTTAATGATACTTTAATTTAATGTTAATTCATATTTGATGTTTTTATTTCAGTACCCTATGTACCTGATGATGGCAGTCTGCCGAAACTAGTTGCCCCCTATGTGTATGATTATTAAAAATTTTGTGGTACTAACTTGGAGGCGTTTTATTTATTATTTGAGAAAAATTGATAACTTTAAAATTGAAATATCTATACAGAATAATTTTCGCGCTTTGGTTTTAACGTTGCAGTTGTTTTGATTTTTTTTTTCTCTCGATTCTGTCTAGCACCAACAAATTTTATCACAAGCACCACTACCTCAGAAAGGAAGAATGCCACGTGCAAAAGCCGATGCCAGGCCCAGGGGGCGTATGACTGCTTATGCTTTCTTTGTGCAGACTTGCAGGGAGGAGCACAAAAAGAAACATCCCGAAGAAAATGTTGTCTTCGCTGAATTCTCCAAAAAATGCGCCGAAAGGTGGAAGGTGAGTTCGAATTTTTGTTGTAAAATTAAAAAACCTTAATTTTTTTTTTAATATATTTTTTCATACCATCTTAAACTCGAGGTTTCGACGAAGAAAATGAGCTCCGATAAAGTTAAAAAATTTAAAATTTGTAAACCAACTTTTTCTATTGAAAATTAGGCTTTTTTTTATTAAAATTTTGCTTTGAAAAAATTACAACTTATTTAAAACACAAAAAATAATATTTTCACAAATGATTCAAATTGTTTTATCTGTAAACATAATTAAAAAATTAATTTTGCCATAATATAAAAAAGTAGTTAAAAAACAAAACTTTCTGCTGCATTACGAGCGTTTGTAGTAAATCGTGCAATTAAAAGTTAATTATCTGGTGTTTAATTATTTTATTTTTTATAACAATCTAGAATTATCGGCTACGGTTGTAATTATCAATACTATTATTTACTAACGTAGTTAATAAAAATAAAGTAGTCAACGGCGGCTCCAAGGGAGGGGCAGTAGGGGCAATTGCCCCCACCCCAAAAAAGTCTGGCAATGAGAGTATTCTAATTTTTTTGATTTTTTTTTGTAGATTCTAGGTCCATTTATATCCTAAAAACTCACTTTTTCCTTCAAAAATGGCCCAAATATTTTTTTTTCAGTAATTTTGACATTGCCAATCGTTTCTTCTACAAAATTCGTTCTGCGAAAACCAAATTTTCATTTTTTTGAATTTTTTTGGAGATTCTAGGTCCATTTATATCCTAAAAAACTAACTTTTTCCTTCAAAAATGGCCCAAATATTTTTTTTCGGTAATTTTGACATTGCCAATCGTTTCTTCTACAAAATTCGTTCTGCGTAAACCAAATTTTCATTTTTTTGAATTTTTTTTGTAGATTCTAGGTCCATTTATATCCTAAAAAACTCACTTTTTCCTTCAAAAATGGCCCAAATATTTTTTTTTTTAGTAATTTTGACATTGCCAATCGTTTCTTCTACAAAATTCGTTCTGCGAAAACCAAATTTTCATTTTTTTGAATTTTTTTGTAGATTCTAGGTCCATTTATATCCTAAAAAACTCACTTTTTCCTTCAAAAATGGCCCAAATATTTTTTTTCGGTAATTTTGACATTGGCAATCGTTTCTTCTACAAAATTCGTTCTGCGTAAACCAAATTTTCATTTTTTGAATTTTTTTTGTAGATTCTAGGTCCATTTATATCCTAAAAAACTCACTTTTTCCTTCAAAAATGGCCCAAATATTTTTTTTCGGTAATTTTGACATTGCCAATCGTTTCTTCTACAAAATTTGTTCTGCGTAAACCAAATTTTCATTTTTTTAAATTTTTTTTGTAGATTCTAGGTCCATTTATATCCTAAAAAACTCACTTTTTCCTTCAAGAATGGCCCAAATATTTTTTTTTTCGGTAATTGTGACATTGCCAATCGTTTCTTCTACAAAATTCGTTCTGCGTAAACCAAATTTTCATTTTTTTGAATTTTTTTGTATATTCTAAGTCCATGTATATCCTAAAAAACTCACTTTTTCCTTCAAAAATGGCCCAAATATTTTTTTTTCGGTAATTTTGACATTGCCAATCGTTTCTTCTACAAAATTCGTTCTGCGTAAACCAAATTTTCATTTTTTTGAATTTTTTTTGTAGATTCTAGGTCCATTTATATCCTAAAAAACTCACTTTTTCCTTCAAGAATGACCCAAATATTTTTTTTCGGTAATTTTGACATTGGCAATCGTTTCTTCTACAAAATTCGTTCTGCGTAAACCAAATTTTCATTTTTTTGAATTTTTTTTGTAGATTCTAGGTCCATTTATATCCTAAAAAACTCACTTTTTCCTTCAAAAATGGCCCAAATATTTTTTTTTCGGTAATTTTGACATTGCCAATCGTTTCTTCTACAAAATTCGTTCTGCGTAAACCAAATTTTCATTTTTTGAATTTTTTTTGTAGATTCTAGGTCCATTTATATCCTAAAAAACTCACTTTTTCCTTCAAAAATGGCCCAAATATTTTTTTTCGGTAATTTTGACATTGCCAATCGTTTCTTCTACAAAATTTGTTCTGCGTAAACCAAATTTTCATTTTTTTAAATTTTTTTTGTAGATTCTAGGTCCATTTATATCCTAAAAAACTCTCTTTTTCCTTCAAGAATGACCCAAATATTTTTTTTTTCGGTAATTTTGACATTGCCAATCGTTTCTTCTACAAAATTCGTTCTGCGAAAACCAAATTTTCATTTTTTTGAATTTTTTTGTATATTCTAGGTCCATTTATATCCTAAAAAACTCACTCTTTCCTTCAAGAATGGCCCAAATATTTTTTTTTCGGTAATTTTGACATTGCCAATCGTTTCTTCTACAAAATTCGTTCTGCGTAAACCAAATTTTCATTTTTTTGAATTTTTTTTGTAGATTCTAGGTCCATTTATATCCTAAAAAACTCACTTTTTCCTTCAAAAATGGCCCAAATATTTTTTTTTTTAGTAATTTTGACATTGCCAATCGTTTCTTCTACAAAATTCGTTCTGCGAAAACCAAATTTTCATTTTTTTGAATTTTTTTGTAGATTCTAGGTCCATTTATATCCTAAAAAACTCACTTTTTCCTTCAAAAATGGCCCAAATATTTTTTTTCGGTAATTTTGACATTGGCAATCGTTTCTTCTACAAAATTCGTTCTGCGTAAACCAAATTTTCATTTTTTGAATTTTTTTTGTAGATTCTAGGTCCATTTATATCCTAAAAAACTCACTTTTTCCTTCAAAAATGGCCCAAATATTTTTTTTCGGTAATTTTGACATTGCCAATCGTTTCTTCTACAAAATTTGTTCTGCGTAAACCAAATTTTCATTTTTTTAAATTTTTTTTGTAGATTCTAGGTCCATTTATATCCTAAAAAACTCACTTTTTCCTTCAAGAATGGCCCAAATATTTTTTTTTTCGGTAATTGTGACATTGCCAATCGTTTCTTCTACAAAATTCGTTCTGCGTAAACCAAATTTTCATTTTTTTGAATTTTTTTGTATATTCTAAGTCCATGTATATCCTAAAAAACTCACTTTTTCCTTCAAAAATGGCCCAAATATTTTTTTTTCGGTAATTTTGACATTGCCAATCGTTTCTTCTACAAAATTCGTTCTGCGTAAACCAAATTTTCATTTTTTTGAATTTTTTTTGTAGATTCTAGGTCCATTTATATCCTAAAAAACTCACTTTTTCCTTCAAGAATGACCCAAATATTTTTTTTCGGTAATTTTGACATTGGCAATCGTTTCTTCTACAAAATTCGTTCTGCGTAAACCAAATTTTCATTTTTTTGAATTTTTTTTGTAGATTCTAGGTCCATTTATATCCTAAAAAACTCACTTTTTCCTTCAAAAATGGCCCAAATATTTTTTTTTCGGTAATTTTGACATTGCCAATCGTTTCTTCTACAAAATTCGTTCTGCGTAAACCAAATTTTCATTTTTTGAATTTTTTTTGTAGATTCTAGGTCCATTTATATCCTAAAAAACTCACTTTTTCCTTCAAAAATGGCCCAAATATTTTTTTTCGGTAATTTTGACATTGCCAATCGTTTCTTCTACAAAATTTGTTCTGCGTAAACCAAATTTTCATTTTTTTAAATTTTTTTTGTAGATTCTAGGTCCATTTATATCCTAAAAAACTCACTTTTTCCTTCAAGAATGACCCAAATATTTTTTTTTCGGTAATTTTGACATTGCCAATCGTTTCTTCTACAAAATTCGTTCTGCGAAAACCAAATTTTCATTTTTTTGAATTTTTTTGTATATTCTAGGTCCATTTATATCCTAAAAAACTCACTCTTTCCTTCAAGAATGGCCCAAATATTTTTTTTTCGGTAATTTTGACATTGCCAATCGTTTCTTCTACAAAATTCGTTCTGCGTAAACCAAATTTTCATTTTTTTGAATTTTTTTTGTAGATTCTAGGTCCATTTATATCCTAAAAAACTCACTTTTTCCTTCAAGAATGACCCAAATATTTTTTTTTCGGTAATTTTGACATTGCCAATCGTTTCTTCTACAAAATTCGTTCTGCGTAAACCAAATTTTCATTTTTTTGAATTTTTTTGTATATTCTAGGTCCATTTATATCCTAAAAAACTCACTTTTTCTTTCAAAAATGGCCCAAATATTTTTTTTTTCGGTAATTTTGACATTGCCAATCGTTTCTTCTACAAAATTCGTTCTGCGTAAACCAAATTTTCATTTTTTTGAATTTTTTTGTATATTCTAGGTCCATTTATATCCTAAAAACTCACTTTTTCCTTCAAAAATGGCCCAAATATTTTTTTTTTCAGTAATTTTGACATTGCCAATCGTTTCTTCTACAAAATTCGTTCTGCGAAAACCAAATTTTCATTTTTTTGAATTTTTTTGTAGATTCTAGGTCCATTTATATCCTAAAAAACTCACTTTTTCCTTCAAGAATGACCCAAATATTTTTTTTTTCGGTAATTTTGACATTGCCAATCGTTTCTTCTACAAAATTCGTTCTGCGAAAACCAAATTTTCATTTTTTTGAATTTTTTTGTATATTCTAGGTCCATTTATATCCTAAAAAACTCACTCTTTCCTTCAAGAATGGCCCAAATATTTTTTTTTCGGTAATTTTGACATTGCCAATCGTTTCTTCTACAAAATTCGTTCTGCGTAAACCAAATTTTCATTTTTTTGAATTTTTTTGTAGATTCTAGGTCCATTTATATCCTAAAAAACTCACTTTTTCCTTCAAGAATGACCCAAATATTTTTTTTTCGGTAATTTTGACATTGCCAATCGTTTCTTCTACAAAATTCGTTCTGCGTAAACCAAATTTTCATTTTTTTGAATTTTTTTGTATATTCTAGGTCCATTTATATCCTAAAAAACTCACTTTTTCTTTCAAAAATGGCCCAAATATTTTTTTTTTCGGTAATTTTGACATTGCCAATCGTTTCTTCTACAAAATTCGTTCTGCGTAAACCAAATTTTCATTTTTTTGAATTTTTTTGTATATTCTAGGTCCATTTATATCCTAAAAACTCACTTTTTCCTTCAAAAATGGCCCAAATATTTTTTTTTTCAGTAATTTTGACATTGCCAATCGTTTCTTCTACAAAATTCGTTCTGCGAAAACCAAATTTTCATTTTTTTGAATTTTTTTGTAGATTCTAGGTCCATTTATATCCTAAAAAACTCACTTTTTCCTTCAAGAATGACCCAAATATTTTTTTTTCGGTAATTTTGACATTGCCAATCGTTTCTTCTACAAAATTCGTTCTGCGAAAACCAAATTTTCATTTTTTTGAATTTTTTTGTATATTCTAGGTCCATTTATATCCTAAAAAACTCACTCTTTCCTTCAAGAATGGCCCAAATATTTTTTTTTCGGTAATTGTGACATTGCCAATCGTTTCTTCTACAAAATTCGTTCTGCGTAAACCAAATTTTCATTTTTTTGAATTTTTTTGTATATTCTAAGTCCATGTATATCCTAAAAAACTCACTTTTTCCTTCAAAAATGGCCCAAATATTTTTTTTTTTTTTCGGTAATTTTGACATTGCCAATCGTTTCTTCTACAAAATTCGTTCTGCGTAAACCAAATTTTCATTTTTTTGAATTTTTTTTGTAGATTCTAGGTCCATTTATATCAACAAACCCAAAATATTAAAATTTTATATATACAGTGCGACTCAAAAAGTCTGCACCATATGGAAAAAATTTTTATTATTCATTTGACAGAAAATTTTATTCTTGATAAAAGTTGGTGCATTGCGTAAAACTGCTATTGCAAGCGTCAAACTTTCAGATTTCTAAATGGTATACAGGGGCGGGCAAAAAATATGAATTTTGACCAAGAGTAAAGTACCCTTATTTTTGACAATGTCAAAAAAAAATTATTGAGGAAAGCTGTTTAGAATTAAAAATTACACTCAGATTTAAAATCACAGCCTCCTACGTAAAAATCCATTTTTTTATGTTTTTAGCCTAGCTGCACTTTAGGGCCCTTTCCTTCAATCACTATAATACATTTTGGTTTTCTTTCGTTTCGTTGTATTTGTTAACTTATTTAATTTAAATAAATCATAATGGTAGTTTTTATGTACATGTCTACAAGGTGAAATTTCAACTTTGCACCAAGAAAAAACAAAAAATCATAAAAATTTTAAAAAAAATGCCGAGAATGGTGTAAAAATAACGAAAAAAACAAAAAAAATTTAACCACAAATGTATTATATTGAATGAAGGAAGGCCCTAAAGTGCATCCGAAATGATATTATTTTGACCTAGGAGCGTAGGAGGCTGTGATTTTAAATCTCAGTGTAATTTTTAATTCTAAACAACTTTCCTAATTAAATTTTTTTGATATTATCAAAAATAAGGGTACTTACTTTACTCTTGGTCAAAATTCCTATTTTTTGTCCGCCCCTGTATACCATTTAGAAATTCGAAAGTTTGACGCTTGCAATAGCAGTTTTACGCAATGCACCAACTTTTATCAATAATAAAATATTCTATCAAATGAATAATAAAAAATTTTCCCATATGGTGCAGACTTTTTGAGTCGCACTGTATATAACCCTAACAGCCGACAACGTTGCCCCCCCCCAACCTCTGGGTCTTTGACAGTAGTACAACTATTGTAAAACTTTAAAATATTGTTTAATATTATTAAATACTAATCGTCTTATAACTTTTCTGCTTCTGCTTAAGAAATACAATCTCGTTTTGAAAACGTCAAATTATAGATCAGCATAAACCAATAACTAACAAATTTATAATTAAAATGACTCCCAACCAAACGAAGATCATACGTTCCTGAAAAAATAATTTTACAATCATAACCTTGTAATAAAATAATTACAGACAAATACTCGAAGTTTTCCGGCATGTTCTTAGAATATATATATATATATTTTTTTTTCTCTCAAGTGTTGACCTCACAATAATTACAGTCGAAAATATTTCTACCAGAAAAAATCGGCCTCGGGTTATTGAGGAGTGCCAAGTGTTTGATGATGTAGAAGATACGGAAAGACAAAGAAGCCATTCGATACGGACGCAATCTCAACGAAATATCTCGTTAAACATATTTTTATTCATAACGTAGAGGTTTGTTACTTATCTCTGCCGGTATTTAGCGTCTAATTTTAGGTCAACAGGGGTAAAATCTGGCCTCCTTGCAGGCTAAAAAACTAATTTTTTGACGGAATAAAATTTTGTTTCATAAAAGCGAAAAGGTTCGGATTATTGATATAGAAAATAGTCTAGAAAAACGACCATTATTCATCCCATCTCTCAGACTTTTATTAAAATTTAAATTTGCCTTTTTTTTTACGACCTTTTTGCGCTTTGACCGAACACATCGGTTCCGAGTTGATAATTTTCTCTTCGTCTATTTCGAAAAGCAGATGCGTATCTCTGTCTTTGTTTCTTCCGAGAAGGCGAAGGTAAACTGGTTTCTTTCTGGCGGAGTTTCAATGCGGTAGACTCGTGATTCTTGTCACCGGTCAGGGGCATTCGGGTATTTCGGTAAAAAGGTCACAGAGATATATAATGGGGATGGTGGTGCGGTGGCCGGTTAGTAACTAACACAACCCATGGAAAATTTTAAATTTTGAGAAATCGTAAATTCGTAAAATTATTTATTAATAGGGAGGTTTTAAGCCACAACTTGAGCGTCATACGTTATATCCCTTTATCCGCTATTAAAGTAAACATAGAACGTTAATAACGTATTTCGAAAATGAGTTTTTAAGCCATCCCACTCTTCCGTTATTTACGTGACAGATGCCAGAAACATTTATAACCTTATAAATGATAACCCTCACTTTGTGATAGTTTAAATAATCATTTACGATTTTTTTTTATTTTAACTGCCTTAAATCGTTTTTTAAATGAAACAAATACTACAAAAGATAGGTTAGGTAAAAGACTTATTGTGACATTTCTTCAATGTCCATATCCTATGTTGCCATAACATTTAATTTTATGAAATGTTTTCATTTCATATTTAAGAAAAAAAGTGGTAAGAATGGTGAAAACTATAGACTTCTCAAATCTTCTAAATTTCACATGTATTTATCATAAACTTTGGAGTTCACGATAAAACTTAAATATAAATGTTCTACAGGCGGCACCATGGCGAAATCAATATCAGTTATTAAGGGAACGTTATTTCACCTCTAATAACGTAAAACAATATCAGTTAATAAAGTTTCCCTTATTTTAGCGCTATTGCGCATGCGATGTATAACGTTTAAAGTATATTGGTGTTCAAATAGGTGGCTTAAAATCTCCCTATTATTATCCCAGATATTGTAGGGTAATACATTTAATTATTTTTGAGGTATAAAATTGAATATTAGACCAGTGCAGATAGCTTTGAAAATGGTAAAAAGTGAAATAAAATAATAGTAGGATGAAACAACCATTGGAAAAGGAAGAGAATATGACAAAAATAATAGGAAAAATAATTTACAGGCGCTCTGGGGTCGGGAAGGAGTTTTTAAGGGTAGAAAACTGTTTATCTCGATTTCCGGCAAAACTACAAGTCCTATGGAAAAAAGTTAAATAGCAAAGTTGTAAGTAATAAAAACATCTACAACTTTTGTATTTACACTTTTTTTACATAACCTCAAAATTTATGTGAAAAATTCAAATAACGCTAGTTTTTGGTTTTTTTATTTTTATCTTTTACAAAAAAAAATTTTTTCACGAAATTTTATGGAACGCCGTTTTACTTTTTATTCATAAATGGTTTTTTTTTTTCAATTTTAAACATAAATCCATTTTATTCAACTCAGTTTTATGTTTATCCATTTATTTCAGCACTATTAAACTGTTTCTTCAAAAAACTTGACTATTTAAAATGTTTGATGAATAAAATTGTATCTTGATAAAATTGCGTTAGTCAAATATATTTGATAGATATATTTAAACCCTTTAATTTTTAGGATGCAATTAAAATTATCAACAGTCATTTTAATTCAACCAACATAAAAATAACAAACATTTTAAATAAGTTATTTAAATGTTTGTTGATATTTTTTTGGAAACATATTGTTACATAAACCAAAGCATTGAGGAATAAAAATGACCAACAATCGTGTTTAATTTTCAGACAATTAAACAGATAAACTCATTCAACCGGCAACGCCGCACCAAAATACAGCGTTCAAACCAGGAAGCGGCATCGTCAAAAATAAGTTTTTTTTTTTACTCTATTTCACAATAAAATATCACGCCATAATCTAAGACGCAATTCTAACCGTTTCGTCTAGACAATATAAAAAACCCACGCTAACGAACTTTCTAGAACAATTGTGCGAGCCGGGGAAGGGATAAAAATTTGAAGCGACTGAGATTTAAGATTTAAAACAGTGTCTATTCATCACTCATGCAGAACACATGCAAAAAAATATTTTCTGACTGATGCGGTCTTTTTAGTTTTGTACTTATGTGCTAGTGTTTGTTAAGCACATAAGGTACTTAATACTTTGTTCATTGATTACTAGTTTAATGTAATCCTTTGTTACGTTGTTGTTTTATTCATTTATTTATTTAACAGTTTAATAAAAGGTTAAATAAAAGTGTTCATTGTTTTTGTTGAATGAAGTTGAGAAGATAAACCTACTACAGTACACACATACCCAATATAAAAACTACAGTCCATTAGAACTACGATGCAGTTTAAAAAGGCGATAACACATTGTTGCTCGTCCTGGGAAACTGGCACAACATAGGGTTTATTCCAGAACCCTCAACAAATCGTTTTAATTCTTTATTTAAAATGTTTGTTATTTTTATGTTGGTTGAATTAAAATGTTACATGAATTAAAATGACTTGATAATTTTAATTGCATCCTAAAAATTAAAGGGTTTAAATATATCTATCAAATATATTTGACTAACGCAATTTTATCAAGATACAATTTTATTCATCAAACATTTTAAATAGTATTTAAATGTATTTGTCTCGCCAAAATCGGCATTTTCGAAAAAAAATTGAATTGGTCGAAATTTGGAAAAACAAAGGTAGAGAAAAAAATTTGATCTTAAAAAGAAGGATTTTATGTGTATTTTTGTCTAAGAAAATCCAATATTTTATTTCTTTATTTAAAGTGTCCAATTTAGGGAATAATAAAAAAATAAAAATTCGATTTTCATTCTTTTCCAATTTTTTTATCGCGAAATTTATGCTTGATTCTCTTAGAAAAACTGTATTACAGTCCAAAAAATGTTTAAAAAATATATTTCAGGTTCTAAAGTAAGATTTTTGTGAGGGAACGAATCAATATAAAAAAAGAAAATCGAATTTTTTTTATTATTCCCTAAATTGAACACTTTAAATAAAAACATAAAATGTTGGATTTTCTTAGACAAAAGTATACACAAAATCCTTTTTAAGATAAAATTTTTTTTTTCTACTATTGTTTTTCCAAAAATACCGATTTTTGTTGGACAAATACATTTTTTTTTCTTAAATTTTTACCACGTCTTCCCGACATAAAAATACATATTTTCTCCAATTTTTAAGAAAATTCGAGGATTCTCTGGTTATTTATTACCAATTCAGTAAAAAAAATTCGTTTTTGAGCCAGCCAGGTTGTTCTGTAGCAAAGCAACTCTCGAAGCCAGTTGATATAAAATAAAATTTTCTCATGTAAGAAAACAGCCCAAAAATTGAATTTTAATGTGTATAGTTTTTGTTAAACCCCAACAACACAAATCAAAAAACGGGTAATTTCCCTGACGACAGTTTAAAATAAAATAATAGTAGGATGAAACTCATTGGAAAAAGACAAAAAGATAGGAAAAATAATTTACAGGCGCTCTGGGGTCGGGAAGTGGAAGAGGGGGAGTTTTTTAAGGGTAGAAAACAGTTTATCTCGATTTCCGGCAAAACTACAAGTCCTATGAAAAAAAGTTAAATGGCAAAGTTGTAGGTAATAAAAAGATCTACAACTTTTGTATTTACACTTTTTTTACATAACCTCAAAATTTATGTGAAAAATTCAAATAACGCTAGTTTTTGGTTTTTTTATTTTTATCTTTTACAAAAAAAAATTTTTTCACGAAATTTTATGGAACGCCGTTTTACTTTTTATTCATAAATGGTTTTTTTTTCAATTTTAAACATAAATCCATTTTATTCAACTCAGTTTTATGTTTATCCATTTATTTCAGCACTATTAAACTGTTTCTTCAAAAAACTTGACTATTTAAAATGTTTGATGAATAAAATTGTATCTTGATAAAATTGCGTTAGTCAAATATATTTGATAGATATATTTAAACCCTTTAATTTTTAGGATGCAATTAAAATTATCAACAGTCATTTTAATTCAACCAACATAAAAATAACAAACATTTTAAATAAGTTATTTAAATGTTTGTTGATATTTTTTTGGAAACATATTGTTACATAAACCAAAGCATTGAGGAATAAAAATGACCAACAATCGTTTTAATTCTTTATTTAAAATGTTTGTTATTTTTATGTTGGTTGAATTAAAATGTTACATGAATTAAAATGACTGTTGATAATTTTATAGTCTATTTTTATGTATGAGAGAGTATTAAAATAATAAAGCGTTCGTAATCCACTTCTTTTAGTAGACAGTTAAAATATCTTGTGAAGTTATACCTCGAGTATTTTCGTATGAAATAACCTTTGTATAAATATAATAAATATATCGGGTGTACACTTATATTTTCACCTAATTAACCTGCTTATAACTTCTAAGCAGCTGAAGGTAAAAAAGTGCAATTTTTTCTTAAAAATATTTTATTTTTTCACAAGGTATGTTAAGAACATTGTGTCAAACGGGTTATGTAGGTATAAGGGTTTAAACTTTGACTTTTAAACAACGTTACGTTCATAAATAATAATTTTAATATAAAAACTACTTCTTACCTACAAATCCAAATCAGAATCGAAATCAGAAGATGAACTGTCGCAACCAATATTTACAATGAGTGGCTCGATCATTTCATCAGTAATATTGTCCAACTTCCACATTTTCTCTTCTTCTTTAATCGTATGATTTACTGCCTTTTCCCAGTTTTCAGGCTTCACATTATTTACAGCCTCCAAAAACAACTGTTTAACATCACTCATTTTAAAAGAATTATTTTTTCTTGAAACTTCTCCCTTTATCTGTGCCCATAGTTCAATCGGGTTTACTTCGCAATGATATGGTGGTCCCACGATTTTTTGCAATTTCATCAATTTCATATTTTTTTAATTTCTCTTTATGAAGGGAACACAAATGATACAGTTCTCTTCTCACAGAACCGGGATGGAACTTAATATTCTTTGAATTTAGCCAATTCTGTAAATCTTTTTTTAACCACTTGTTTGTGGGCATTTTTTCTGTAAGTCTCGAGTGATAACTTGCATTATCCATTACTATTATACAGTTCTGAAGAAGAAGAAGATCTATCATTTGTTCGAACCACTCTTTAAAGACATCAGCAGTCATGTCCTCATGGTAGTCACGGGTAGGAGTAGATTCAAAAGTCAATAAACCACCTTTAACAAAACCGTTTGAACTACCGATGTGTACTATTATCAGTCTGCGCCCCTTTCCTGATGGTGGATTTAAACCAGTAGATAAATTATTTAAAAAAGCCTGTCTTCGACTTGTAACAGTTTCATCTTGACAAAATTTATTTGGTGTATGTCCCTCGTTGATCCATGTTTCATCTAAATAAAATATATTTCTTCTTTGGTTTCTCATTTCTTTTATAGTCCTTAGGTAATTTCTTCTCCATACTACAATATCGCTTCTTTCTATTAAAATAGACTTTCTGGAATGCTTTTTCCATAGAAAACCTATTTCTTTTAAAAGTTTCCATAGTGTGCTTCGACTCATTTCAGGGTAATCCTTATCATCTGGAATCGTGGCAACAACTTTGTAAGTCTTTCTTTCAAATGATTTTCTATTTGAAATTTTGGTTTTCCTGGAGCTTTACGTGCTGTTTGAAACTCTCCACATTTCTCTTCTTTAACAACTCTGTAAATCGTAGATTTCCCAACACCAAGCGTACTACTAACTAATTCCACTGTGTCATCAACACTTTTACATAAATGTTTGTCTGTAAATGATTTAAAACAATTAAATATTAATGTTTTTTCATTAACTGTTAAAGGACCGATTTTTTGTCGTTTACGCGGTACTTCCAAATTTTCCATGATCACACTAGAATTCACAATAGACTGCACACTGCACCTTGCATGTTGCATAGTTATTTAAATAGTAAATAAAGAAAACAATTCAAAAAGTACCTAAATATTTTAAAACTACATTATTTACATTTCTATTTTTAAACATTTTATAATTTATCCTATTGACCTATTTAAAATATAACTTGAAATATTTTAGAATGTTTAAATTGTTTACTGAGTAAAAATGCAACTTCCTAAAATTAATCAAAGGTAATACCACGAGTCCTCCAAATTTTATCGATTAAATTTTTGGTTTTCACGAAAACGGCTTTATTTGGAAAAACCACGAAAACAAACTGATTGATAAAATCACGAGTCCGCAGGACGAGTGATTTTATCTCAAATCAGTTTGTTTGAGTGGTTTTGCCTAAAATAAAGGCGTTTGAGTATGAAGATCAAAAATTTAAACATAGTCATTTATGCAAAAGACACTTTACACACAAATATTGAAAATTTTCTTTATCAATTTAAATTGAAACCTCATGTGAGCTGTTATAGTTTTACATACATGGCCACCAAGGCGATTTTTTGATTGGCTACCCCGCGGAACGGCGCCGTAATTAAAAGAGAAGAAGAAGAATGAAATGAAGTCTTTCTTAATTTAATTAATTTTAGGTGTTTAGGCATATTAACATAGATTTGCAATACATTTTAGTATAATAAAAATTGTTAAATGTTTACTATTTGACATTTCAAAAAAGGTAAACATAGTTTAATCAAAAAACAAAAACGACGAAGCTGTTTTATCAGTATAAAACACAATGATTGGTTAGGATCCTGAGTTGTTATTGGCTGAAACCACAAAATCTGACTGTTTTGACAGATGAAAAAAATAATCTGACTAAATATTTTATTAGTTACCTTTTATATCTAATATTTAAATGTAGGTTCTGAACATCAACAGTCATTTTATTTCATGTAACATTTTAATTCAACCAACAAAAGAAAAACAAACATATTTAATACGGTATTTAGATGATTGTTTATAAAATTTTAATATCTACATTAAAAATAATCTCATTTATTTGTCCCTTGAATTAAAATGTTTGTTGAATAAAAATGACACTCGTTTTAAAATGACTGATGATAATTTTTATTCGGGATTGTAATGTTGGTTGCTGGAGTCATCGAGCACTACGAAATAAGTAATTTGGCAACGTTAGATTTGAAACAAGTAACCCGTAGATATTGTACTTGTTCTGAGGTAAATACAGTGCCGGTCCTAGACATTTTTCTAGTGGATGCGAACAATTCACTGACGCCCCTCATACTAAGGGCGTAATACCGGGGGTTTGGGAAAATTTTTAAAATTTGAGTACCCTAAACCGCTGTTTTGGTCTACTTTTTATTACATTATATTCAGAGAATTTTCGAGCTGTGGCGCCCCCTGGTCGCGGCGCCCGCATCCTTTGCGTACGCCTTAAACCGGCCCTGTCGGAGGTAATAGTTGATTTTTACCTTCATTGACTATTATTAATTCACAAAAAATTGACGCCCCATCTCCACTGCCTCTCGAGAAATAATTAATTAATTTTTTTAATTTTTGCAATTTCAAATCGCGATAATTTGCGAACTAATTGAGTTTTCGGGTTCTAGTTGGAACTAGGTTACGTGTTTTGTCAAGTTCTTCAATGTTGGTAAGAATATTTTTTTGTGGGATCAAACCCGGCTTTCCCCCTCCTCCACCGCCGCCTGGGTCTGGGAAAATGTTTAAAATTTGTGAAGCCTAAAACGCTGTTTTGGGATTACTTTTTATTACATTATATTCAGAAAATTTTCGAGCTGTGGCGCCCCCTGGTCGCGGCGCCCGCATCCTTTGCGTACGCCTTAAACCGGCCCTGGGTAAATAGGACAAAGAACGGCACAAAATATGAGATTACGAGAAACTTAAAAAATGGTGGTAGTAAAACACGTAATAAAAATAAAACCAAAACAAATTTAACTGACGCCTGACACTTTCCACAAACATTTGACGTTAAACAGAGTTCATCCCCCTACGTTGCCAAATTCATTTCGTAGTTCTAGTAGCACCCGCTGACTACAACGCCCAATTAAAATTATCAACAATCATTTTAATTCACGTAACATTTTAATTCAACAAACAAATAAATACCTATAATTTTAATGTAGGTACTAAAATTGTAGGAAATCATTTAAAACATTATTTAGAACTTATTTAAAATGTTTGTTATTTTTTTGAAGAAACAGTTTAATAGTGCTGAAATAACAAAACTGAGTTGAATAAGATGGTTTTATGTTTAAAATGGAAAACAAAAACATTTATGAATAAAAAGTAAAACGGCGTTCCATAAAATTTGGTGTAAACTTACCTTTTTATCTCTGTAATTTTTTGTTTTAAAATATTTATTTTTTTTAACCTTATTTTGACTTAATATCGAAAAAGCAGTCTAATTTCCAATCGAAAATTCTCACGTCAAAATATCTGCTTTTTTAAAAAACTCGGTGGGCTTTTTGTTGCAAATGCAAATAAGAAACGAAGAAAATTCCGATTTTTTTTTTTTAAATATTCATGTACAATTTTGAGCTATTTATTTAAATTTATACTTTAATTACTCGAAAAACGTAAGATTCCGTGTTACATTGATAAACAAAAGAGTAATTAAAGTATAAATTTAAATAAATAGCTCAAAATTGTACATGATGATTTAAAAAAAAAGAAATTCGCAGTTTTCTTCGTTTCTTATTTGCATTTTTTGAGAACATTTACCATAGTAATGTATATTTTATTTTACACCATCAAAAAGTAGAGATTTCAACGAATAAAAAACCCACCGAGTTTTTTAAAAAGGCAGATATTTTGACGTGAGAATTTTCGATTGGAAATTAGACTGCTTTTTCGATATTAAGTCAAAATAAGGTTAAAAAAATAAATATTTTAAAACAAAAAAATTACAGAGTGTTTGGGACATAAAAAGGTAAGTTTACGCCAAATTTCGTGAAAAAAAAATTTTTTTTTTGTAAAAGATATTAATACAAAACCAAAAACTTGGTTATTTGAATTTTTCACATAAATTTTGAGGTTATGTGAAAAAAGTGTAAATACAAAAGTTGTAGATCTTTTTATTACCTACAACTTTGCCATTTAACTTTTTTTCATAGGACTTGTAGTTTTGCCGGAAATCGAGATAAACGGTTTTCTACCCTTAAAACTCCCCCTCTTCCACTTCCCGACCCCAGAGCGCCTGTAAATTATTTTTCCTATCTTTTTGTCTTTTTCCAATGAGTTTCATCCTACTATTATTTTATTTGGTTTCAAAAATTATCTGCACTGGTCTATATAAATAGTTTGTCAATTAAAAAAACCAAAAAATGGCATGTTTTAAACCGACAGCAATAAATCATTTATGTTAAAATAAACGTAGGCACCCACCCGCCCATGGCAACACGTTGTGTATGACAAAAAAAAACCGAACTTCTCAAGATTTAAACCGAGTTAAAACCAAGCATTCCGATTTCATTAGTTCCAACTTTTTTTTGCTCTCTCATTACGTGTTCCAATTATATAGATTATTTTTTGTTTCTTATCTTACCGATCTTGGAAACGTCTCAGATGTGCTTCCTGTTTATATTTTTTTATGTTTGCAATTTAATAGATTATACAATGTGTTTTGTATAATTTTTTTTAAGCATATCGAATAATCAGGATATTTTATTGATATATTTCCTAAACTGTCGTCAGGGAAATTACCCGTTTTTTGATTTGTGTTGTTGGGGCTTAACGAAAACTATATACATTAAAATTCAACTTTTGGGCTGTTTTTTTGCATGAGAAAATTTTATTTTATACCAACTGGCTTCGAGAACAACCTGACGGGCTCAAAAAGAATTTTTTTTTCACTGAATTGGCAATAAATAACCCGAGAATCCTCGAATTTTCTTAAAAATTGGAGAAAATATGTATTTTTATGTCGGGAAGACGTGGTAAAAATTTAAGAAAAAAAAATGTATTTATCCAGAAAAAATCTGCATTTTTCAAAAAAAAAATTAATTGGCCGCCATTTTTGGAAAAATAATAGTAGAGAAAAAATTTTATCTTGAAAAGAAGAATTTTGTGTGTACTTTTGTCTAAGAAAATCCAACATTTTATTTTTTTATTTAAAGTGCCCAATTTAGGGAATAATAAAAAATAAAAATTCGATTTTTATTTTTTATATTGATTTGTTTCCTCACAAAAATCTTACTTAGAACCTGAAATATTTTTTTTATTTTTTAAACATTATTTGGACTGAAATACAGTTTTTCTAAGAGAATCAAGTATAAATTTCGCGATAAAAAAATTGGAAAAAAAATTAAAATCGAATTTTTATTTTTTTATTATTCCCTAAATAAATTAAATAAATAAATAAAATGTTGGATTTTGTTAGATAAAAGTACACACAAAATCCTTCTTTTTAAGATAAAATTTTTTTCCAACAATGGCGGTCAATTCAATTTTTTTTTTTTTTTTTTTTTTTTTTTTTTCGAAAAATGCCGATTTTGGCGAGACAAATACATTTTTTTTTTTTTTTTTAATTTTTACCATGTCTTCCCGACATAAAAATACCTATTTTCTCCAATTTTTAAAACAATTCTAGGATTCTTTGGTTATTTAATGCAATTTCAGTAAAAAAAATTCGTTTTTTGAGGTTAAAAAAACCCTACTATACGGATCGATACTCTACTTCATCACGGTCATTTTAATTTTTTTTTATTTTTTCACTACTCTTAGAGCCGGAAATATATAAAAAATAGTGAAGCAATCCACTCGAAAAATACCAAAAATGCCGTTTTTGGCACATAACATTTTTTTACAAGCTTCTCTTTATGTATAAATTCGAAAAAATTACAAAAATTGATTTAATGAAGAGAAGGGGGATGAAAAGTCCTTTACATCTCACAAAGTTATTTATTGGCGACCGGTTTCGACAATATTATATCATCATCAGGCACACCTAGATGGAAAAGTTATGGGGTTAAAAAATTAATTGTCTAAACAGCAATTAAGTTTTTTTTTATTTTATTTTTTAAACTTAATTGCTGTTTTGACAATTAATTTTTTAACTCCATAACTTTTCCATCTCGGTGTGCCTGATGATGACATAATATTGTCGAAACCGGTCTCCAATAAATAACTGTGATATATAAAGGACTTTTCATCCCCTTCTCTTCATTACCTACCCCTAACTTAAAAAAAATTGATTTAGTTCTTACATCCATATGAAATTCTAATCACTTAATATTTTCCTACATTTTGGATCTAGTTGTTTTTTTTTTATCCATTTGTTGAACCATTATAGTTTTATTTTAAAATTTCTAGTCTAATTGATAGACAAATAGACGCGTTTTTAATGTTGTTTTTAAATTTCAATTTGAAATATCCAGTATGAAAAACCAATCATTTTCTTTCAATTATATTCAAAGAGCTGTATAAAAGCCCAATTACCACACGAGAGGGATAGGTAAATATTTTGGTGGCACCATCTAAACGCTCACGTGAGGTTTTAGAGATTTTTACCCTTCTTGTATGGGACAATTGATTTTAGGAGTCTGGAATGAGACGAGAAGCGCTTGCGTTCGTTTTGCCCTCTATATTTCTCTACATACACTGAATACTAATGTAATTTTCGACGACACGGACGATTCTTATACGGGTTGTCTCGAAATTGCGTAGATTATATTCTGAATTTTATATTTTTGTTTATACAATCTGTTGCTTTTTAAATCTCCCTATTTAACAATTGAAATTTATAAATACTTAATCCAGAACGCGTTTTTCACTAATCACCAAAAGTTTTTTGGCTACCAATATTTTTTTTACGAATTAGATTTACACTTTTTTGTATCCATTCGAATTTGACACCTCACCGATTAATAACCGATCCAAATATTGTAATTCAGGCTTCAAGATAATATTTTTTGCATGTTTCAAGCAAATTTTAAAACTCGATAGTACTTTTAAATTGGTGAGGATTTAAAGACAACTTTGTCAAGCACGTAAAATCGCATATTTCGCCTTTGACACATCTCCAAATAACTTCCAGAAAGAAAATATTTCTACAAGTAGACACCTCATCAAGTTCTATCACAATATCTTTACTCGTGCTGCTATAATTTTTTTCTGAATCTGGTATTATTCTTTGATTAATTTATTTGCCTATTTGATTTGGTTTTTATATAAAAAAAATTTATTGCAGACCATGTTAGACAAAGAAAAGAAACGTTTCCACGAAATGGCTGAAAATGACAAAAAACGTTACGACACCGAAATGCAGAGCTACACTCCTCCTAAGGGTGAGAAGCAACGGGGTAAGAAGAGGAAGCAAGTCAAAGATCCCAACGCACCCAAGCGTTCACTGTAAGTCCCACAATTAAATATAAATGTTATTTTAAACAAAAAAAAATGTGATATAATTTTAAAATTGCATCTATAGATACAGAAATGTCTTTATTTATTTTTTCCATTCTTTCTTTCTTCCATTTGTCCTTAATTTTTCCTTTCTTTCTTTCTTTCTTTCGATTTTCCTTTCTTTCGTTCTTTATTTTTTCCATTCTTTCTTTTTTAATTTTTTTCATTCTTTCTTTCCTCCATTTGTTCTTAATTTTTCCATTCTTTCTTCCTTCCATTTGTTCTTAATTTTTCCATTCTTTCTTTCTTCCGTTTGTTCCTAATTTTTCCATTCTTTCTTTCTTTCGTTCTTTATTTTTTCCATTCCTTCTTTCTTCCATTTGTTCTTAATTTTTCCATTCTTTCTTTCTTTATTTTTTTCCATTCTTTCTTTGGATTTTCCTTTCTTTCGTTCTTTATTTTTTTCATTCTTTCTTTCTTCCATTTGTTCTTAATTTTTCCATTCTTTCTTTCTTCCGTTTGTTCTTAATTTTTCCATTCTTTCTTTCTTTATTTTTTCCATTCTTTCGTTCTTTATTTTTTCCATTCCTTCTTTCTTCCATTTGTTTTTAATTTTTCCATTCTTTCTTTATTTTTTTCCATTCTTTCTTTCGATTTTCCTTTCTTTCGTTCTTTATTTTTTTTCATTCTTTCTTTCTTCTATTTGTTCTTAATTTTTCCATTCTTTCTTCCTTCCATTTGTTCTTAATTTTCCATTCTTTCTTTCTTCCGTTTGTTCTTAATTTTTCCATTCTTTCTTCCTTCCATTTGTTCTTAATTTTCCATTCTTTCTTTCTTCCGTTTGTTCTTAATTTTTCCATTCTTTCGTTCTTTATTTTTTCCATTCCTTCTTTCTTCCATTTGTTCTTAATTTTTCCATTCTTTCTTCCTTCCATTTGTTCTTAATTTTCCATTCTTTCTTTCTTCCGTTTGTTCTTAATTTTTCCATTCTTTCTTTCTTCCGTTTGTTCCTAATTTTTCCATTCTTTCTTTCTTTCGTTCTTAATTTTTTCCATTCCTTCTTTCTTCCATTTGTTCTTAATTTTTCCATTCTTTCTTTCTTTATTTTTTTCCATTCTTTCTTTGGATTTTCCTTTCTTTCGTTCTTTATTTTTTTCATTCTTTCTTTCTTCCAGTTTTTAATTTTTCCATTCTTTCTTCCTTCCTTTCGTTCTTTATTTTTTTTCATTCTTTCTTTCTTCCATTTGTTCTTAATTTTTCCATTCTTTCTTCCTTCCATTTGTTCTTAATTTTCCATTCTTTCTTTCTTCCGTTTGTTCTTAATTTTTCCATTCTTTCGTTCTTTATTTTTTCCATTCCTTCTTTCTTCCATTTGTTCTTAATTTTTCCATTCTTTCTTCCTTCCATTTGTTCTTAATTTTCCATTCTTTCTTTCTTCCGTTTGTTCTTAATTTTTCCATTCTTTCGTTCTTTATTTTTTCCATTCCTTCTTTCTTCCATTTGTTCTTAATTTTTCCATTCTTTCTTCCTTCCTTTGTTCTTAATTTTTCCATTCTTTCGATTTTTCTTTCATTCTTTATTTTTTCCATTCTTTCGTTCTTTATTTTTTTCCATTATTTCTTTCATTTGTTATTAATTTTTCGATTTTCCTTTCTTTCGTTCTTTATTTTTTTCCATTATTTCTTTCATTTGTTATTAATTTTTCGATTTTCCTTTCTTTCGTTCTTTATTTTTTCCATTCCTTCTTTCTTTCGATTTGTTCTTAATTTTTCCATTCTTTCTTTCTTTATTTCATTCTTTATTTGACTTGTATCTTAAAATGCATGCATAATTTGATCTGTCGACAATCTATTTACATGGTTGTTTGATTATAAGCTTGTGCTATAAAAACTTTAAGGAATATCCAAAATATTTTTGAGTTCTTAGTACTCTAAGATTAGACATTCATTCAAACATATTTTTTTACAATACCATTTTTTAATTTAGTATTTCTACCAAAAAAAAACAATTTTATTTTTCATTTTCGTCGGTTTTTTCTCTATTTTTGTTTTTTGCCACATTATTTCTACCAATTTTTTTTTGCTACACTTTCTACAAAAAAAATTTGTCACTGTGTCTCCATTTTTTTTCACAATTCTTCGTTTTCGACAATTTTTTTTTTCTTTTTTGACTAAAATTTTTAGTAAATTTCATTAACGTCCAATAGTTTTTTTTGTAATTATAATAATAAAAGAATGTTGAGAATAAGTAGCAAATAATTTCTGTCTTTGCGCAGATCCGCTTTCTTTTGGTTCAGCAACGACGAGCGTTCCAAAGTTAAAGCCCAAAATCCCGAATACGGAGTAGGAGACATTGCCAAAGAATTGGGCAGAAGGTGGGCCGAAGCCGACCAAGAAACGAAGGGCAGATTCGAAGCTCTGGCCGACAAAGACAAGGCCAGATACGAAAAAGTAAGTTCTTACACTAAATCGATGGGAAAATATATTTATTTTGATGTTTAATTTTAGGAAATGACTGCATACAAAAAGAGGAATAATCCCGCCATGCAGCAATTGGGCCACCCAGTACCTGAACCAGAACCGGAAGTGGAGGACGACGACGAAGAGGTTGACGATGACGACGATGAGTAAACGCGTTCTTTTTTGTAAGATAACAACTTCTTCTGTCTGTCTCTCTCTCGTTTTTTTTTAAGTCGCCTTCTCATTCCTCTATTGTAAATATACATGTTAGCAAGTGTATTAACCCAATTTTCTCAATTCTTATTTTTTACCCAAAACAACAGCAAAAAAACATAAAACAATGTGTGTACTTACAAAAAAAAAAACTGACAGTGTGTGAGTGACTCGTTAAACTTTAACCTACAGAGTGACTTTTATTCTCACTAACCCCGATTTGTCAAATAAAAACATTTAACCGATTGACTTTGACGT
The DNA here is from genome assembly GCA_949320105.2 of Crepidodera aurea. NCBI lineage: Eukaryota > Metazoa > Arthropoda > Insecta > Coleoptera > Chrysomelidae > Crepidodera > Crepidodera aurea. Next base: position 2,168,443 of record OX439475.1, on the reverse strand, counting down.
ACGACAGTTGGCATCGACATACGACACGTGACGTTCGACAGGTGACAGTATACAATGAGAGTTTGTTAGAAATTTCACTCTGTGTGCGTTTTGTTTGTTTTTATCTCGTTCCGATTCGTTTTTAGTTTTTTTTTTTAACTGGAAATAAAACCAAAAGGTATATGTGTGTAGTGTAATTTTTATGAATTCGACTTATTATTTTTTCCTCGGCACTGTCGTAATTCTGGATAGTGCAAAGACGGGTTAAAAATAAAGCGACACAACATTGGTTTTTTTTTAATAAGTTGATGTTAGCTCGTTTTGAAGCCCTGTAGTTGTAAAATTTGGATTTTTTATTTGGATTGTAAATGAATTCCAATTTTTTTTTGTCGTAAGCAGTAAATTTGGATTATTAAAAACGCTCAGTATTTTTTTTCAAAGTCCTATTAAAATAATTATAAAATATAGAAAATACACTAAATTTTAACCATTTTTGAATAACGAAGAACGAGGTTCATTTACAATTCAATTTTTTTATAATTTGTAGTCCCACTATATCTGCCAGTTATTTATTTATAAAAAACTGTTCTTTTATAAGTTGTATTACTTTTAGTATATAATGTACTCCATTTAAAAAGAAAAAATGTTCCCCTTACTGTATAAAACAGAGCAGAACTGTCTCGTTATTTTTTTTATCGCGTGGCAATTCAAACCAAAAGCTTTGAAGATATAGTACACAGTACAAAAAAAACTGAATATTCCCGATTTTAGTTTTTCTTAGTATGTTCAAAATGGACAGTATTTTTTTTTTTCAACTGTGAAGGTTCTATCTACAGAATGTCTGGCTCAGAAACACTTTCGAGTTCAGAAATAAGAGTATTTTTTCCACATATTGTGTTTTATGTTAGCAAAATCCGGTTCCTCGCTAGTCGGTGAAATTTTAAAAATGTCAAAAAATTCCGGTATAATTTCTGAGAAATCGTTTTTAACTTATTTTTTGTGAAATATTGGTGATTTCTGAGAACAATGGAAATTTTGCTCTTTTTGTAACTGATCATCGATTTTTTATATCTGAAACTGAATTTTTGCCATTTCTGAGAAATCGGGAATTGTGATTTCTGAGTTGTTATATCGTTTTTTAGGAGTTTATGCTATTTCTGAGAAATTTTGGAATTCTATTACTTCTGAGATTGATATTTTTCGATTTGTGAAATATCGGTGGTTTCTAGGACAATGTAAGTTTTTGCAATTTCTGAGAAATCGCGCATTATGTGATTTCTGAGTCATTATCGATTTTTAAGAAATTCATGAGTTTATGCGATTTCTGAGAAATTTTATAATTCTATTTCTGTTTTTGCAAATTTTTCCATTTGTAAATTTTGGTAATTTCTGAGACAACAGATTTTTCATTTCTGAGAAAATTATAGAATTTTATGATTTCTGAGATTTCGTGATATTGTAATGGTGTTAGAAACGAATGAATTTTTGTAATTTCTGAGAATTTCTTGAATTTTTGCAGTTTCTAACGAAAATTTCACCGATTACGCGGAACAGTTTTAAATAGTTTTAATTGTATTTAAAAGACGAACTTTTCTCGAAGTTTTGACAACTTTTAAGAAGTGTTTTGTCGATTGTAAGAATTATATCTTAATTATTAATTACTACCGATTCGTTGTATGCCGATTATTGTAATTTTTAATGTTGTTAATGTTACAAATACAAACAGGCGTCCATTAAATGGACGCACTCATTTCAACCAATCATCAATAAATTGCTCTGTGTTATGTTAGGGAGAAAGAAATAGAAAGCAATGTTTGTTTTTTATATCTATCTGATAGGAATAACAAAAAAAATAATAAAATTTTCAATAAAATTGTCCGTTTTTTTATTTATTTTCCCTTTTAATCAATTTTGTGTTCATACTGAAAATTGACAAAGTGAATGTCAAAACTGTCAAATCCTCTTATGTCAGCTGTCAAAGTGTGTGTCAAATGATCTTATGGCTGCTGTCAACTAAATGTCGCAGAGCAGAAACGGGAAATTGAACTCTAACAAATAAGAATTATCATAAATTGTTTTCCCAGTTGATCCGGTTTTATTTTTTTATTAGAAATGACAAGATAAGTATCAAATAATCTGATAATGGTCTTTTTTTATATGCATATTCAACCAAACCAAACTGACGTGCATGTTCTCCTTTAAGGTGCCCATTCACGGTCGTTCCATGCCAAACCAAAGAATAAAGGTACCCAAGAAGGCGTTCTCAAATGTCAAACGGATTGATTAAGCTATGACCTTAAAATTATTTCGAAGCAAGAATATGGCGCAAATTCAATTTAAGACAATAGTTACTCTTCTTAGGAATTGTACCTACCCTTTTGAAAAGCGGTTTGAGAGCAATTATGAAGTCTTTTTTGAAGATATAATTTCAAGGTCATAGCGTATTCAATCGGTTTGACATTTGAGAACCCCTTCTTGGATACCTATATTCCTTGGTTTGGCATGGAGCGATGGATTGGAACAACCTTAAAGGAGAACATGCACGTCAGTTTGGTTTGAATATGTCCAACTGACGTGTATAGGTGCGACCGAACGCCAACGGCAAATGTGCCGTCGTTCGGTCGCCGCTGTCTACACCTAGACCAACATCACCGAATATGGTTTTCACATGTGCCTTCGGTCGCATGTCTGGACGCACCTTATGGGTAATGAACTAACAATTTGGTGTGACACATCAAACTGTTTGACTATGAAGTTTGAATCAGTTCAGTTCCTCAAACTAGCCATGCTGCGCATGTTTAAAATGATTATTTTATGAATTAAACGAATTATGTATGTATTATTTTATGAATTAAACGAATTAAGTATGTCTACTTGGAGTATAAGAAGAATGTTTATGGAGGGTTGTATCAAAAGATTATCTCAATAAATTAAAAAGTTAAAATCGAACTGACATACCAAACTGACCGTGTATGGTTCGCTTAACATTCTGGTCTTTGATCCGTCATTACTGTCAAACTAACAGCTCTATACCTTAAATTTTTGGAATAGATGTATAGAATGCTCTGTTGAAGACTGATTTTTAATATCTCTATTGGTTTTAATATGAGAGGTAATCCCAGACATTTCCTTTAACTTAAATTTTGTTAATCAGAGTTAATTTTAAAAATGGCACCGAAGTTGGTGACTCTTCGATTTAATAGCTATAACTTTATTCACAATCTTGATAAACGATAAATAAACATATAATGCAAATAGTACTAGGTTTTTTTACAATTCATACTTTGAATGTATTACCCATTATAATTTTGCAGAGAGAGAAAGAGAAAGAGAGGGATATAAATTCGGGACAAAAAAGTATGTTGAAAAGAGAAAGGAATAAAATAAGTCAAAAATTTTTATAAAAATCTTTGTATCTTTAACTTAGTTGGCATTGACAATGTCAATAAAATTTAAAAAATGAATTATTGTTTTCCGTAATTTTATTATACACATTTTGCAGCTTTTTGTATTCCTTTTTTCAGAGTTTTTGTCGAGGTAAGTTTAATTTAAACTAGAAAATTTCAAAATACTATTTTTACCGATAAATGAATGAAACCTTTTTCCGGCATAAGTACTTTTACTTTGATAGAACGGTAACTTTTCTTTGACGTTTGTAAGTAATATTTAAATTTAGAGGATAAGTAAATCAATTCATAAATTAGCTGTTGAATAATCGACACCCTGAATGCGTTTTGCGCACTCCGTACCACGTTTATCGGGTATTTTACCCTTAAATATTGATGCTATAAAGATGAAATTTGAATAAGTTAGTTTTCCCGGGTTCTGCGGATGTTTGACGTTCCCCCTCCGCAAATACTCAATAACCTATTGCCCTTGCGCTTAGACGCAAGACGCGCCATTTGCTAAACATTAGTTCGTGATGGCATTGGTAAGTTTTTACCACAAATAAATAGTTGTATAAGCATTTAAAGAGATAATTGTCTATATATTATGTCATTTCCTTATTGTGGTTCTATAAAAAATTAATTGCGATGCTTTTATAGCGTGTTAAAACCATTTTTAATGGTGGAAACAGGCACGATTTTGTTTTAAAAATATGCAAAGATGGGAACTGAGGGATAATTTTTTTTTAGATAAACTTTTCACGGGATTAAAATTTCGTGACAAATAGGCCTACTATAACAAGAAACTTTTCAGTATTGTGGTAACTTCACAATACCAATTTGCAACTATGGGTACAAATATAAAGGAAGACTTTTCAGAATCGAAGGAATACGTCGTAAAAACTGAAGAATTCGAAGATCTCTCCGAGACAATGTTAGAAGGAATAGGAAACGACAAAAAACCACTAGATGATGCTTTATTGGCAGATCCAGATAACTGTGGCATGTGTGGGTGAGTTGATTATTGACATTTTTGTGAAGGTGAATCCTAACCCCTAATTTTTATTTTAGTGGTGCCCTAGTAATTCCTCGAATGTTGCATTGTTTACACGTCTTTTGTGAGGATTGTCTTGACAAAAAACTTGTATGTGGTGGTGCTGGTGATGCAGGATCCAGAGATACTTCAGTTATCTGCCCAACATGCAGTCACACTACTCTGGTTAGTTTTTATTTCATTTATTGTTATTAATAAACGCTTTTTTATTATCTTTATTATCGAAAGTGTAAAATGTGCAATTTGGAATTCCGAAATATTTTTGACGCGTCTTTAAAATGACATTACTGGAGAAACAAATGAATTTACTAGAACGCGCCATGTCACTTTGATCCTCAAATGTTTCTCTCTTTGGCTTGGGATTTTGAAAAGTGGCATCACAGAAGTGTGTTGAATATATTTTAGGTTTTTAACCAATTTAAACTCGATATTTCGAATAATTTTTCAGTGTTTCATTTACTATGAAGGTAGGATTTTATAACTTATTTATTTATTTTTTCGAAATGTTGCATTTTATCGGTAAAAATCGCGTGATTGTGGTCATAGAATTGGTGGCAAATTTGAGTATATTTTTCTTACTTCATGTATCGATGTTTTCACCAATTCTTACCTTCTTTGTCATGGTTCTCAGGATGTTCTCTGAACATTACAGGTTATCCCTTTTCGTGAGAACCAGAACATAAAAAAGATAAATTTTAGGTTAGGAAATAACTTTGTCCCGAAAGTAAGTTATTATACAGGGTTTCCACAGACCTGGAAAAGTCAGGGAATTCAAAAAGTGTTGACAAAGTTAGGGAAAAGTCGGGAAATTTTGCATTTTTCAGCAGAAGTCAGGTAGGAAAAATGAAATTTATTTCGAAGTTCAGAATCAACTTCAACACATTTATTTTTTGCAGTTTCTTGCAATAAAAATAGTTTCCGTTCTTAATTTTTCTAGTTTTTTGTCGTCAATCAAAAATACATCAATGGGGTTTTTCTTCCTTCTGGGTTTTTTCTTCTCTTACATTTCATTTATGAATTCAAAGATGTCTTGGTATAATTTATCACATGCACAAATACGCACACTGGTTAGAAAATATTCTACAGTTAGTTTTTTTTTCTATAAATTCTATTGAATTGGTATTTTTGTTATAACTTCAGCCACATGGTAGAAATGGCAATGTCGCAATGATCGAGATGTTTATTTTCAGAAAATTGATAAAAATAAAAAAGTATTTGATAAAGGGGAAACTTTAATAGGGTCCGACAATTTTCTATGCAATTTGGTAACTTTTTTCAGCAATCTCGGAGGGGTTTGAAATGAGGTAGCACATATGATAAAAATTAACTTTTTTTAGCATAAAATAATTAAAATGTTAAGTGGAATAAGTTATCTATCCATTTTCTCAAATGTGGCCAAAAAGTTTTTATGGAATAAAACAGCTCAAAGTCGGTACCACATATATTGATTAACGTTGAAAATTAAAGTTTAGGCTACTAGTTTTAGCTACAAACGGCCATCTTCAGGCCTAGAAAAAATTTCATAGTGGAAATGATCAAACATTTACAAAAAAAATCTTTTAACAACTTACCCATGGGTAACGAAAAAACATCAAAAAATTAAGTAATTAAAGTATTAAAATTTAGAAAATAAAAATTTGAATTACTTTTCTAAATTTTAATATTTAATTTTTTAATGTTTTTTCGTTACCCATGGGTAAGTTGTTAAAATAATTTTTTGTAAATGTCTGATCATTTCAACTAGGAAATTTTTTCTAAGTCTGAAGATGGCTGTTTGTAGCCGACATTAGTAGCCTAAACTTTAATTTTCATCGTTAATAAATACATGTGGCACCGACTATGAGCTGTTTTATTCCATAAAAAAAATAATTAAAATGTCTTTAATTTTTGTTTTTTTTTTTTTTTGAAAAATATGTATTAACAAATAATCTATAAGGTGTGCCCGTTTTTGAATTTTTTCAAATTCTATTGTGTTAGATTCTAATATTTTTTTCAGGTTGGAACAAAAAAGCTAGCTGCGCTCCCGCTAGACGTTACGAAAACCAATATATCTGATGTTTCGAACTCCTCGAGTCTACATTGCACCTCGTGTACAGCAAAAGAAGTGGCAAAATCTAGATGCAGCACCTGCCACAACTTACTATGCAATAATTGCGACACGGCTCACCATTTCATGCGCTGTTTTGAGTCGCACAAAGTTGTCGCGCTCGACGATATGCGCAAAGACGGCGCCAAGATCACCATTCACAAACCTCTAGAGTGCGACATGCACGCCGGCGAGAATATCATCTATAATTGTACCGTTTGCAATGTTACAGCTTGCGCGGAATGCGTTAAAACCGACCACAAAGGTCACCAATGCGAAGGTATATTGGATTCCGAGACTCGAGTTCGTCAAGAGATGGAAGCCTTGCTTACCAGAAGTCGCGAAAAAATTGACCAGCTCGCTAAAGCTTCGGCCAATTTGAACAACAACATGGAGGAGTTGGCTCACCAACGGTCTACAGCTAGAGATCTTATCAATGAATCATATCAGAGTTACAAGGCTGTTCTGGAAAAATGCAGAGATGAGATAATAGAAGAACTGAACAAGCAGTACCACGAACGCGAGTTGAAAATCATGAAAGAAACCAACGAATTGGGAAAAACTATTGATAACATGGAAGATGCTTGTAGATACACGTCCCGTTTGTTAGAAAACGGTACAGTGCCGGAGATGATGTATTTGAGAAAGGTCGTTGCTTCCAGATTAATAGCGCTGAACAGCAAATCGCCTAAATTAGAAAAGTGCTACACTATCGAATTCAAATCTGATTTGGTTAAATTCGAGAGCGTTATCAAGAATAATTTCGGCAGGTTCGCTACGGAGAGCGACGTCATTGCAAAAACTTTACCCGACTTACCACCGCTTAACATCAACGGGATTACTACTACAAACAATACCAACCCTTCGACGCCCGCCATAATTACGAATGGTTGTAACAACGGACCATCGGTGACGACCGGCAGTCCTATATCGCTACCTACATCCATGCAGTCTTCTTTCGACGGAGATTTAGGGAATAATTTGCAAAATTTGATGGCTCAAAGTCCCCCTTTACCTCACGTTAGCTCCACGACCGCCCTCCAAGGGTTTTCCAGCATCGCCGAATACAATTTGGCCCAATTGGCCACGCTAGCCGAGACTTCTAACAGCGCTGCCACTTCGCCTACAGCAGCACCATTTAATTTGGCCGATCTTTTAACCAACGATACCGCCTACAAGAATCTTGCTTCACTCGCCAAGCTCGGATTGACAGCAACTGGTGAGTCATTTCAATTACTTTAATCGATTAAGAAACGTAAAAAAAACTTTGTGTCGAACGTTCTATAGGAGTATGCATGCAGAAGGATATTCTTGAAAGTTTTTGTTTTTGGGGAAGTTTTGTTTTTTTTAATTTGCAGGTATTCATGGGTACATTCACCCCCGAAAATCTCAGATGTCTGAAATTTGTGAAAGGGCGGGAATATGGCTTATTGGTCTCAACAATCTGTTTTTTTTTTCGCCTATTTTCGCCCGAAAATATGACACTTAGAGAATTTTTGTTTGGAAGAAAATGAAGATCAGTTCATTACCTACAAAAATGATCATTTTTGTCAAAAATTTAACAAATTCCACGTAGCTGAGATTTTCGGAGGTAAATGTACCTATGAATCCCTGCAAAAAAAAAATGCCCATGTTTGGGGGTTTTGTGGCGTTAATTTACTGGACTAATAATCAATAAGCAGGAATCAAATTTGCAAAATATTTAGTGGTATACAGGAAAAATTAAAATATTTAATCTGGATTAACGTTTTACTTATAAAAACGAAGACTAGTAGGGGGTTTGTAAGGTCCCTGTGAATATTCTTAAATTTTTAAATGAAATCAAAATTGTCAAAAAATATTAAAAATTAAAATTTTCTTAAAATATCATTAGAAGCAAGTTTTTTAATAACTTTCATATTTTTTGACAAACCTCGTATACGACTGAAAGTTTTGGACCATGCAAAACTTTTTTTGAAGAATAAATTTTTTCACAAAACCAATATAAAAATTTTCCAAATGGTTCCAACTAAAGTAGACGACACACTGTATATATTGATAATGGCCAAAAAGACTATTTACTTTTGACTTGTTTAGTAAAATCCATAGATATGAATGATTAGCTCCATTTTAAAAATGTCAAATATTTGACTTATTCGTTAAATGAAAATAAAACATTTTATTTATAGAAAAAATATTTCTTTTAAACGAATCAATAGACTAAAAGTCGAAACATCAAATTGAAAATATTCTAATATAAAAAAAGTCGTTTTATTATCCAGAAAGAAGAACATCCATTAGTGACAATAGATGTGAAAAAGACCAAAATTTAGTAAAAAGTTGTAGAAAATTAAAAACTAAATATTGAATTTATTATCCGCTAATTAACACGTTGACTGCCAAGTGTAACTTCAGAGACACACACCCTAGTAAGACCTTGGCAGGCAAAGTGTTAAAATATAAATTTGAGATATTCTGCAATATATTGATATGGTAATGAAAATTCTAAGATTTTTTAAATATTCTTTATTTTTGTCACATCTGACATCTTTTTAACATCAAAACAAAACATCTCATACATGTCACCTTAATATATATTTTTTAATTCTTTTAAAATAAACTTCCCATAATTTTGTCTCATTTTTTAAACCATTCCCAAAATTTGTTTTCTTAATTTATTTTTATCTTGAAAAGAAATAAGAAAACCAAATTTTAATTTCTAGTTTTCCCACTAATATCTTGTATTTTTCTTTCGTATTCTTAAATTTTCTTCCAATATATGGATATTTTTATTATGTTTGATAATGTCTCTTACTCTTTCTTTATCAATTCTTTATTTATTTCTCGGTTTCTCTTACTTTCATTTCTTTTTTTATCATATTTCCCAAATCTTCTTTAATATTATTTATTTTATCTTCCATATTACCAATTTTTGTTTTCTATATTCTTAAGATCCCTATAAAAATATTTTTTAATTTAATCTTCCATCTGTGATAATTTCTTTTAATTTTATTTCTCAACATCGTTTCTCTTTCCTTTTCTGCTTGTTTTATTTCTTCATTTTTATTTTCCATTTGTGCTAATTTTATTTGTGAAATTTTATTAACATTTTTCTAATTCTTCATTCCGTCCTCTCCTATTTGTGAAATTTCTTCAATAAACTCTGTTTCTATTACTTTCTTATTTTTCTGCTCCTGTAATTCTTTTACCTCTATTATTCTTGCAATAATTTCTTTTTACTATCTTTTCTTGTTTCTTCAATTTTTTTATCTGTATCTTTTCTTAAATCTTGTCTGGTTTCTTTTAAACTATTTCCTACACTTATTTCTTTTTTATAGTTTCTTCTAAATACGTTATATCAGTTTTCAAATCTTTCTTCAGTTCTATCATATCCATTCGAATACCTGTTTTTATCTCTTCCTTGTTTCTTTTCATGTTCTTTTCCTTCTTTTCTTGATTTCTTTCCATATTTTTTTTATCTTTTCTTGATTTCTGTTTATTACTTGTATATTTTGATTTATTGCAATCAACATTTGCATGTCTCGTTCTTCTGATCTTCTATCTTCTCTTAGATCCATGTTATGTTTTTTCAAATTATCAATTAAAATTTAGGCAATTAACGAATTAATTAATTTAATTGTCCCACGTTGGGCGCCAATTGAAATGGTAATGAAAATTCTAGGATTTTTTAGAATTTGAAATATTCTTTATTTTTGTCACATCTGATATCTTTTTATCTCGAAAACCAAAACATTTCACTTTCTCTTTTTTTTAAGACTCCTTTACATAATTTTCCCTTTAATTCCCATAATTTAATTCCCATAAATTTGTCTCATTTTTTAAACCATAACAATGTATAACACAATAGCTCTTTTTCAGATATTAAGATTTAACTTATATTTGACTTAGGACAATTTTTAGAATAATCTCCTTTTTTAAAAAAAAAAATACAAACATTGTAAATCCCTAATGTTGAGTTATTTGTGCAGATACTGTACCAAACGGCAACAACATGTTAGCTAGATCGACATCTGCAGCATCCTTAACCTTATCCAATAATCTTATAAACGGTTTCGGTGGCGTGTCCACCTCTACTTCTCCACTTTTATCCACTCCCGATGACATTATTCCAGATCCCTTGACCAATATTCTCCCCCCTACAGGAACCACCACCACCACCCCTTCCATTCCTCGCTCGAACAAGGTCAGTCCGATGCAGATCAGGTGCAAATTCGGGCAGTTGGGGCCCAGCAAGGGCCAGTTTAATTCGCCGCACGGATTTTGCTTGGGATTGGAAGAAGATATCATCGTGGCCGATACCAACAATCATAGAATCCAGGTAGGAACTAAAATTCGTCAAGTGTAATTTTTTTCTTGTTCAAATTTTTTCGATTTTTGACAATATGTTGTTTATTTATTTATAAATTTACTTAAAAGTTGGTGGAGATTCGTTTTTTGAGAGTAAAAGTCAGTCCTTGAATGAATGAATCGCCCTGTATTTAAAATTTAAAAACTATTTTTTCTCGGATTCAATGAAAATTAAATATGTTAATCAAGTATTTGATTATTTATAATTGTTAATTTTTTTGTTACAATAAATCTGGAAAGTGAAGGATTTTTTTTTTATTAAAAAATTATCATTTCCTTGGGGGAACAACACCGTTAAACCGTCAAACATTTCCCATATGGTCGTCTATAAAATATATTAATCATTTGAGAAATATTTGATAAAACAAATGGCGAAATTTAATTTTTTTTATTAAAAAACATTTTTTTCGTATCCGCGTCTGTTGTAAATATTTGATTTAAAAATAGTTTCCGAGAAAAAATGTTTTTTCTAAATTTTAAAAATATTTTATTTTTTCGGAATCGATATTTGAGGATATTAAATGTAAATTATAGAGAAAAAAATATTCCACATCTATAAAAAGGTTGATTTTCCATTGCGGTTCAAAATTAGACGTTACATCGCTTTAAAAACAAAATAAAAGTTACTGAACAATTCTGGATGACCTTGGTATTGAAACAAATACCCTTTTGTTATTTTATGTTAACTATAAAATCGTGAAATATGATACTAAAACGCTGACCAATCTAATAGTTGTTGCTATTTTAACGAGTTTGATATTTATTTCCATTTTAAATAGATTCTAAACAAAAGTATTGTGTCGAAAAATTTTTATCAACTAGTTAATGTTTTATATTTTTATTTTTGCGGTTGAAATGAATAGATCATTATTTTTACTGGGATTCCCAACTCGTGCACGTCTTTACCTGCTCCTAAAAATTACTGACCAACTCGTGCTCGACCGACTACCAGGTAGAAAACCAACTGACCAACTCGTGCCCAAGAGCTTTAATTCTTAATAATTAAAATATTGGAAAAGTACTAAAAAATATATTGAGATGGTTTAAAAATTCTCAAGTTTAAGTCCTTTTTACATAGTTTTTTAATAATTTTTTTTTTAAATATACTTCCAATAATGTTGCCCCATTTTTTACACCATTACAATATCCCCCCAAAGTTTGTTTTCTTAATTTATTTTTATCATAAAAAAATTAATAAAATCAAATTTTAATTTCTATTTTTCCCACTAAATTTGTCTATTTTTTGTTAATTTCTTTTCGTATACTTAAATTCTCTTCGTCTGCTATTCCCAAATTCATTTTTATTTCTTTTAAATTTTCTTCCAATATCCAAAATTATTTTTTTTAATTTAATCTTCCATCTATGATAATTTCTTTTCAAATTGTCTATTTGTTTCTATATTTCCTTAATTGTCTCTTCTGCTTTATTCTCATCTTGTTTTTGTTCTTCTCTTAATTTTGTATCCTTCACACTTTCTTCTACTTGTTGATGAAATTCTGTCAAAGTTTCGTACCATTTTCTTTCTAGATTTTCCATCCTTCATTTCTTCTTTAATGTCTTGCTTGACTTCTTTTACTTCTTTTTCAATTTTTTCTTTGAAAATCTCTTCTTTTTCTTGTATTTCTTTGATTTCCTTTCTTGTTTTTAAATTTTCTTCCTCTGCAATAGAAATATTTATTATCAACCCTTCCTTGATATTTTCTTCTAATTTCAGTACTTCATTGTTCATCAAATTATATTTTGTGTTCGTTTTTATTATCTCATTCTCCATTTGTCTCATTCTCTTATCCTGTTCCATTATTTTCTGTTTGGTTTCGAATTCCTCAAATTTCCTCTCCATCTTCTCTATACCCTCCTTTAACATGTTAGTATTTTCTTTCATCTCTTGCTTTAATTTTTCTTGATTTAGTTTTAAATCTTGTTGATTTTGGACCATCCAAATAATGAGGAATGTGAATTATAAAAGGAACTATTCGAATGGCTATGAAATGATTCGCATGCATTTAAATCTACGAATTTATTAGTTCCTAGATTTAAATTAGATTGGATACTCAGGTATATTTTTCAAACGGGTACGAGTTGGGTATACGAATATAGAGACCTTTACACTTTTACCTTATTGTGCACGAGTTGGGATGTGCCCTATTTTTATAATTTTGTATTGTCGCATCCTTGTACTTCTTCCAGTAACTCCTCAACAACGTAAGTTGGTTTTTCTTCAGGAGTTACAAATTCTTCCACAGTAACTTAGTTTCAGGTTTTTTGCCATCTTCTTCAACAGTAACTATTTCGGTTTGTTCTTGTTTACCGTCTTTGTGTTTTTTAATTTCACCTTTCTTGATTATTTTCTTCTTTTTCTTACCATCATGTGTAATTACTTCGCTTACTTGGACTTCTTCCAGTAACTCTTCAACAATGTAAGTTGGTTTTTTAGGCAGACTTTCTTCGGGAGTTTCAAATTCTTCCACAGTAACTGTAGTTTCAGGTTTTATGTTGTTTATTTTATGATAATTGCAATTTATTTATTTAGGTGTTTGAAAAAACCGGCACATTTAAGTTCCAATTCGGCATCCCCGGCAAAGACGAAGGACAACTGTGGTATCCGCGAAAGGTTGCCGTCATGAGAAACACTGGAAAGTACGTTGTATGCGATCGCGGCAACGAGCGTTCTCGTATGCAAATCTTCACCAAAAACGGTCATTTTCTCAAAAAAATCGCCATCCGCTACATCGATATCGTGGCTGGATTAGCGGTAACCTCGCACGGGGAGATCGTAGCCGTCGATAGTGTCAGTCCGACTGTTTTCATTATCGGAGAGAGCGGGGAGTTGCTGAGATGGTTTGATTGCAGCGATTTCATGAGGGAACCCTCGGATATTGCCATACACGGTATGGATTGATTTTTTTTTTAATTACATTACATACAATTTGATCTAAAACGAAACAATAAAAATAATGTGAAATAAAATCGCAAACTCTCAAAATACAACGTTAGAAAATGTAATTCAATGCCTGTTGGAGTAGTTGTTTGAAGTCCAGACGTGGTGCAGAGTGCGACATTTTCTAATGTTGTATTTTGAGAGTTTCTGATATTATTTCGCATTAGTTTTATAGTTTAATACTATTTTGGTTTCTTCGTGCTTAAAACGAAACATTTTTCTTTGTGTAGGAAAGGAATTCTACGTTTGCGACTTCAAAGGTCACAACGTGGTGGTTTTCAGCGAAGAGGGTCACTTTTTGCGTAGAATCGGATGCGAAAATCTGACCAATTTTCCGAACGGAATCGATATATCGGATGCCGGAGACGTTTTGATTGGTGATTCCCACGGCAACAGATTCCACGTTGCCGTATTCTCACGTGACGGGTCATTAATCTCTGAATTCGAATGTCCCTACGTCAAGGTAAGTTTTATAGAGATAAATTTTTATACATTAGTGGTATATCGGCTATTTTAGCCTGAGAAATGTCGTTTATATAATAGTTTTTCCAGTTTAAATTGACATCAGATCCATTTAAATCAATTCCTTTTCGCCCCTTTCCATTGGTGGAGGCAAATATTTTAGGGTGCCTTTACATCATAATCCTAGCAAGCCAATGAGGGGGATTTAGTGTTTCTAGGTAAAAATATCCCGTTTCCAGAGAAATTGCAATTTAAAGAATAATTAGTATTAAATCTCACGGGTACATCTAACCAATGGCGCCATGCTCATGCCATTAATTTCGTCGATGCTATCATTTCTGGGTTAAATTCTCTTAGCACGTGCTTACACCAGTTACCAGATCGACGTAAGTCTGTCATAGGAAATGTTGATTACTTATTTGTTATTGCACTAAAATGCTGAAGATTTCTCTAATAAAAGTCTGTCACGTCTACTCGGGGAAGATAACTCGAATCTCCTTTTACGAAACCGCTTTCCATTTTCCGAAAAAACTTCTCGCAGTATTTCGGAATAACTTTAGAAAAAAATGAGGTTATATTTATATATATCCAAATGTCACGGCCGTCAGCTGATTCAGGTCAGTGTCTGGTTGGTTCTTAATCCAGGTTGTACTTTCTACAAAAAAACATTCCGAGAAAGAGATTAGTAAATAATTTTATAATTTTACTTTGTGTTTTCAAAAATCTCGACTTGAAACGTATTTAACAATGGTTGAGAAAATAGCGTCCTAGCGTTAACAATTAATAGATGGTCGTTACTGACATGGACAGAAATTGCCGATGTTTCGGCCTTTTATTAGGCCTTCCTCAGGGCTACAATGATAAAAAAGAGAATTGTTAGACCACTCACTTGTCTTTTAGAGTGGTCTAACAATTCTCTTTTTTATTGTTGTAGCCCTGAGGAAGGTCTAATAAAAGGTCGAAACGTTGGCAATTTTTAATTAAAAAGTTTGATTTTTTGTCCTAAACCTCAATAATGACCATCTATTAAGTACTTAACAGTTTTTTAATTCTTTTAATCCTTTAATTATAATACTTATAATTGCACGCATTTATAGGGTACAATGGACATTATTTTTTATCTCTGATACCTATTAAATTAATAAGAACATTTTTAGTAATATTTTATAAACTTTCTTTGGTTTTTTGCCTACAAATATAAATTCAGAGTTTAACATCATGTAACGCTACCTTTTTCGGGAATCCACAAACATGATTAATAGTCGTATGTTTCTGTTAAAAGAAGTCTATACTCTATCCAAATCGCAGAGGCCAGCGTTTGTTTATTTAGCACTGCGTGATCAAATTGAAAATATTCTTCCTATTGGTCAAAGCGGGAGGCAGGCCAAATCGTAAACAAACAATATCCAACCCTCAAAAATGTATATTTCTTTACCCCCCACCTCCCTTACGGAACTTTTACTCAGTCGTCTTGATTTTTCTTAAAATTTACTTATAATTTCCCCTAAATTTCACGTCGTTTTTTCCAGCCAGAAATAGAATATTATTATTAACAACAATAACGACTTAAATGAAATAGTTAATGGGTAAAAATATATAATATTAAATTGAAAACTCTGTAGAAAAAATTATTCATTACTGAGACTTTTATCAACACTTTTAAAATAAAATTTATGCGTACGTCTCTGCGGGTCGGCGTGATCACTGCGTGTCTCCAATGTTTACGTTGGCCTCTCGGATTTGGATAGAGTATAGTGTTAGCTACGACTACTCTTGAAGTATCTATTTCGCTCTTTTTATTAATTAGAAAAAGATGATCTAACGGGAGAAAACTATAGAAATGTGGCAACTGGCGGATCTAGAGTTCTGAATAGTTGATATTGGTTCAACAACTAGAGTCTGGATATTCAAGTAAATCTTTTGATTGGTATTCAACAAGAAGAAAACACACGTTATACAAATCAAAAATATTCGTTGTATTGAATATTTTCTCAGACTCAAACATCCCAAATTTTTATCACTTTGGTTACAAATTTCCATTAACTGATGCCCCCCCCCCCTGAAAAACTCCCTAGATCCGCTACTGACTGGAATTATTTCATTGGTCCACGTCACGCTTCATAATACATCACGATTCATAAATTGAATTTCCCAGGCGCCCTTTAATAATGGAGCGGAAAAATTTTGGAAATGAATTCTACTGGTCATACAGTTTCGTATGGGCCAATAAAAAAATTTCATTACTAAGCCTCATTATAATATGCATTTTTCCTTTAAAAATCAAATAGAACGAACCGATTGTTCTTCAATAGTTTATTACGTAACAAGTGTGGAAAGTGACCAATTACGCACGAGTAGCGTTTAGCACGAGCCGCTTAGCGGCGAGTGCGGAAACGTAACGAGTGCAAGAAATGCACTTTCCAACGAGTTATGTACACTACTTTTCCTACGACCCAAACATTTTTAATATTCTAATTTTGTTTTTTTTTTAAATATTAATCATTGGGTAGATATATTAATTGTAGGATTTAAAATAAAATTTTAAAAATAATCTTTTATTGTGCTTTTAAGAAAATTCTAATATTAACTTAATATAAATAATATCTTCAGAAAAAGAAGCTTTAATGCCTTTTATATTTCTTCAGCCCATGAACTAGTTGTATGAATAGGAGTACCTACCTTTCTTTTGATTTTTAGGGCAGCGGCTTTAAGCTAGTAATTTTAACTGCCGCAGATATTTCTTGTCGAGTAAATTCCATCAAAAATTCATCACTTTCCATTTTCACTACTAATTATTCATAACGATTGACAACACTTTGACAGATGTCGTGCGCGAAAGTAAAATATATCACACGATGTGCGATATATTTCTTTTTTTTAACTTAAGTGGACTCGTATGATATTTGTCACTTTCGAGATGTCAAAACAATTCGGAAATTGTCATTTTCATAGGTGGTCGTAGGAAAAAATATTTTTTAATGTTATATCATAACAAAATGTGATTAATTATCGATGTCGTGCATGACGTAATTATTCTCCGAATAGTTAATGTTATAAAGATTTTAAATTGAAATAAAATATTTTGAGAATATTACCGGATTGTATTTGTAGGTATCAAGATGTTGCGGCTTGAAGATCACGTCCGAGGGTTACGTAGTCACCTTGGCCAAGAACAATCATCACGTGCTAGTTCTGAATACGCTGTACATCCTGTAAACCCCCCGAGCAAGTAGATTTGATCTCGCACTGTACACAGTACTGAACTGATTTTATTTTAAACATTAAGTAACTTAAATATTTTTTATTCGTTTTTCAAAAGGGAAAAAAAAGAATATTTTGAAGTTTTTATTCGACGTTTCGAAACTCCTCTTCAGGTCTTATTTTTTATTATTATTACTTAGGAATAACTTGTTTACAGTTTTTTTTTTATCGATTTTTATTTTTTATTTCGAAGAAAACAAATTTGTGTTAGTTTCGTTTTTTTAAACTTATCCAAATTTGGTTTTTTGTTTTTAGTGGCAGACGAAACGTGGTTCCTAATAATTTTTTTTTATTTTTAAGATGTCAATTAGGTACTATATTTGAATGATTGGACGTGCCAATGTAGTTTTTATTTTTATTTTCAAATCTCTTTTATGATAAGCGCTGTTGTTGATTTTTATTTTATTATTTTTTTACGTTTTTTCGTGTGACTGAGTAGCGTGTGTATGTAACCGTGTCGAATTGTTTCGTGGATCCTTGAAAAATTTCCTATTTTCCAGAGCTGCATTCGTTTGGACATTTTAAATCATTTAACAGGGTAAAAAAGTATTAAAACTACGTAATTTTGAAGCCGTTGGCACTTTAAATGTCGTTTTTTCGCTTCTAGCTTTCTTAGTACCCTAGAAACACGATAAAACTTCTTCGTCGGTTCATTTAAATGCAACTCTTGCAGATTCTTGTCGTTCCAGCCATAGATTTCTCATAAACGTATGACGTTTTTGCTGTCAAACGTCAACTTCACGCGATTGACGTTTGACTTAAGAGACAGTTGACATTCGCACATGCGTTGGAACGATGGGAAAATGCGAGCGAAATAAATTTTTCAAGGATTGTACGATGATACTCAGGTTGGATAGCGTTTTCTTCGTTGTGCAACTGTTGCACGGCGGCCAGTGCCATGTAGGTTAGGACCTAAGGTTGCAGCCTAAACAGCTTCTTGTGATTCTGTAACAATCTGAAGGTGTTGCCACTAAGAAAAAATTTAAATTCCAGTTACGAGAGTGTGTGTTCTTCTGATGGTGGAGTAAAATTGAGAGGAAAAATGGGTCTGTTTGCTTTTTTCCAAAACTCTTTAAGCAAGCAAATAACGTTTCTCAAAATTCTTTAAATCACTGGAATCTCAGACTTAAATTACAATGTTTGTCAACCTTTTAGAAGACAAAAAAATAGATTTCTCAAAATTGCAAATGGTGCTTTACGACCGTGGTAGGCCCATTTATAAACTAGGGTTTGAAATTATTAATAAAAAATTATTTGCTTGCTGAAAACATGAGGGGAGTTTGGAAAAAAAATAAGTGAGTAGATCCATTGTCGTGGATTCAATTACGGCGAGAACTTTTGCGAAAAAGCTGTTGAAAATGGTCGGTGATGGGTTTTTTATTGCGTTTTGTGGATATCGTAAGATAGAATGGGTATGTAGCTAAGTGTGTGTTAAATGTGAATAGCGATTTTTTTAGAAAAATATTCGTAATAATGCGGTAAAATACTCATCGTCTGTTTTGTTTTTGTTTTGGTGCAAAAGTGATCTTTTTAGATTGTTTTCTCGATGCGTGTGTTGAGTTTTGCTTCACTAGGAATAAAATTTTAAAAAAAAATCATCGCTGTCGGGACACCCTATATCCCGCTGCGGTAAAACATGCCTGTGATAATAGTATCTTCAGGATAAGTTGTGACCTTAGTCTCTTGTTGTTATTTTGTGCGCTGCGCGGTACTCGCCCGATTTTTGGGCGGTGACGCGTCGCCACAAGTGGTTTTTAAAATTATATGTATATAATTATATAAAAAAATACCAAAAAAAAAATTACTCCAATTTTAAAACCAGATTGTTTATATATTTAAAAAAATAAACGTATATTATACACTATATCGATCCTTACAGAGGGGAGAAACTGTACGTTTGTCAATATTTTTGAAATTTTTTCAATTTTTTCGTATTTTTATTTCTTACCGTTTTAGCTAAGAAATAAAAAACGTTGGAAAAATACCGTTTGGAATTGTTTTTCTGAATGATACGTTCGAACTACTTCATCATAATAGCGTTCTTAAACATATCAGACGTGTGTACTGCAAACACAAATTACATAAATATTAACCGGGGTTAAACATGGTGAACTGTATGATTTTTCATCCTAAAATAATACTAATAAAATTAATTCTTTATTTAAACAAAAAATCAAACTTAGAATTGATAAGTGGCCAGCAGTGAAATACATACTAGACATTATATTATGATAGTTTAGACTTTTTAGTAACATTTTTTAAGTTTGTCTTATATCGCACAGTTTTTTATTGCGAATTCTTATTTTGTTGCTTTTTTTATATACAAATCATGTTTTTTTATATATATACATGATGTAAATACTTGTTTTTTTGACTCCGTCATTACCAAAAGTGCGCTTTTTTTGCTTTTGGTATATTGGCGCAATTTGTTACATTTATTTTATTATAGAGTTCTATTTTTATTTCTTATACTTGCTTGTATATACTTATATAGATTTTATTTACTACCCTCTTTTCGAAAAAAAAAACGTTTTGTGATCCGAGTGATAGGATTTTTGAATTAATTCCAAATTAAAATTTTTTTTAACCGATTCGACAGACTTCTTTTCTCTCGAGACGCGACGTCAGTTTCTCCCCGGTGGATTCTATTCTTCAAAATTGTATGTGATGTCAATAATAATCTCACAATTTAACAAATATTTGACATAGTCCTATATTTACTATGTATTTTTTTTATTTATTTACCAAATATTTAGTTTGTAGTAGGTAAGGTATGAAAAACAAATCACATCAATTTCATTGGGTAGTATGGCTATGCTAAAGTGATATATAACTTTGTCTGTTGCATTTGCTCACATTTATTGAAGATTTTGCTTATTTTTTCTTCAAAACGCGATAAAACGAAGAGTAGGCTAGGAAAAATACGAGAATAATTTTAAAAGGTCTAATAAACTGGGTAATTTGCCATACTTCAATTATGTCACTTGTCAGCAGTTATATTTTAGCTTCATATTGTGATCAAGTTTTCAAATTTCTATATTAATACGTAAGTAGGCGTTGAATTTGACGTACACGTCACTTGTCTTAATGAATAATCAAGTAGCTCGTGAATTTGACAGAAATTTCAATTGTCAGTAGTTGTCGTTTTTCGTTATATTGCGAGGATTTGTCAAATTTCTTCATATTTGCTTCTTTAAAACTTTAAACTGTAGGTTTTTATTTTGACATACTGCCTTGTCGAGTCTTAATAAATCGAGTAACCTTTGAATTTGACAAAAAATTCAATCTGTCCTTATTTCACTTATGTCAATTTCCAGACATTTCTAATGCGTAATTTTTTTCAATATCTGTATTTTCTTCTTAAAAATACAAGTAGTTTTTTAATTTGACATACTTCACTTTGTCAATGAGACTTTTTATTATTGCAGTTTTTAATATTCCTAGTTACTAGTTACTAGTTAAAAGAACTAATACATCAAGTAATTCGTAAATTTAACATATTTCACTTATCTTATGGTTGAAACAAATTCTGAACAGTGGAGTTTCAATTTGACATATTTCACTTGTCTTTGATCATCTGTCAGTGTTATATAATGTTCTTAGATGCTGCGCAAGTAGGCTTTGTTTTTGACTTGTGTCATCCGTCACCTTTTATTGAAACGCTTAAATGAATTTACCTTTTAAAACAAGAATTCGGCTTAAAATAGTATTTTTCTGGTCTAGAAAAAGAAAATTATTGGAGGAAAAAATAAGCACGAAAAATAATCAAAAAAAAAGTCGTTATTTTTCAATTAAAAAAAAAATTAATATATTATATCAATGTGATAGATTTTTCGATGATTTTTACAATCACAAGTCTTAGTATATTTACCAAGTGTTTTTTAGATACTCGTATACCAGTAATTTTTGCCATAATATTTATACATGACTAAAGCGACTTTTCTCAGTTTTTTTTTTTGTTGAGTATCGTAAATATAATATACGGGGCGAGTCAAAAACGCAGTTATACGCAATTTTTTCTCCTACCACCCAATAAATCAGTGAGTCGGACCAATGTGGCGTTCATTTTTGATTGGCCTCGTACGCATACATTAAACATTATTATATACTATTCTCACCAATATTCATTAGCAATAAGTATTTTTCAGTCAGTATTGGAGTGAGGAATTCAGTCATTCCATTTTTACAGCATCTTATTAAATGCTGTGAAGAACGTTTTGTTTTATTTTTATTTTTTTTTCGTATTATTTTTATCGGTTTTTTTTTTCTCGTAGAATTAGAGTATATTAGGATAATCAAGGGTGAATAGTTTTAGGCCGATCGGAGATTTAAAAGCATTTTTCTTTGAAAAATTTCGAATTTCTTAACGTCAAAAGGTTTTTAACATTGAAAATTATGCCGTCTTTTTTCTTACTCGGTGTTTTATAGTGTCAAATGTCACAAGTGGTGTTTGCTCTGTATTTTCAGGCTTCGAAATTAAATTCTGATCGAATTTTGACTCATTTTCCGTGATAAATGACAATACAGAGTCCGAAATGTTGCAAATGTCAATTCTTTTATGAGGTTAGAAATGTTTTGACGTTTGACGTAAGTTATTAGTACTGCATATTTGGTTACAACAATCAATATTTTACTAGAAAGGTGTTTTTGAATTCTAATTGGTTGGATTAAACACAAATACGCCGCCAGATTCTTCAATGTCACGTGTATTTGTGCTCAAAATATTGGAGATTGTTACTTAATAAAAACAAAAAATAAAAAAAAACGAAAAAATATATTGATGTTCTGTAGCCCGTTAGGCTTTTTAAAAAAAAATAATCACCATTTCTGACCATCGAGGTTGTGAAATATATTTCCCTATCCTCTCCTATTTAAAAAAAAAAAAGTAATACTAATTAATGAGAAAAACACGTGGTACCTTTTAAATGTTGTCTACATTTTACAATTTTACAACCTTTAGTGCTTGAAAACGGCACACACACTCACAAAAAAAAATAATTCTAAAAAGTACAATACGATTACGTGGAATTTGATTTTTGTCGAATTAGACGCACGCTAGGAAATAGTTTGCCGAACGATGTAACTTTAATTGATTTTCATTTACGAATTTGCTTTGAGCGGGAAATAATCTTAAAAGCGAAAAACCATTGGGATCAGCAATTTTTGTTCAGTCTGAGACTAACAACCGAGCCCGAGTGTACAATCCAATACTAAAATTCCAAACGCACAAACATTTTTTCTGTCTGTTTTAGTCACTTTTTTAACAGTTCTTTATCGAAATTATGCTGCGATGCTTTCTGCCACGTATTTTTACTTAAATAAAAATTACTAAAACAATCAAGTTGGACTGCTTCGTACTTTATTCAATATTAAAGCTATAGGGGAAAAATTACTTGGCCTCTGCACTGAACGTGTTAAATTCTGTAGCAAAGTCTCTTAAGCTAGCAGAATTAAAAATCAACACATGGCCAATTAAAGGCTTAATTAATAAATGCCCTAATTTAAAATTTGATTTTGATGATTGTTCTGCTAGCTTAAACTTAAGAGAACAGAACATGACCGAAAAAGTGGTTGAAACAATAAAAATTGCAATTTTCTTTGCACAGTAATTAACGGCTCATTAAATGCCTTAATTTGATTTTTTTTTATTGTTTCAACCACTTTTTCGGTCATCTTCTACTCATTTATGATAAAGCTGGTAGCAGAACAGTAATTATTGTAAAAATTCGCAGAGCAGAAAATTTCAAATTAGGGCATTTAATTAGCCTTTAATGAGCCGTTAACAACTGTGCAAAAAATTGCAATTTTTATTGTTTCAACCACTTTTTTGGTCATGTTCTGCTCACTTAAAGTAAAGCTAGCAGAACAATCATTATTGCGAAAATTTGCAGAGCAGAACATTTTAA
The DNA here is from genome assembly GCA_949320105.2 of Crepidodera aurea. NCBI lineage: Eukaryota > Metazoa > Arthropoda > Insecta > Coleoptera > Chrysomelidae > Crepidodera > Crepidodera aurea. The sequence goes on along the minus strand of OX439475.1, from coordinate 2,145,023 downwards.
ATTAGGGCATTTAATTAGCCGTTAATTACAGTGCAAAGAAAATTACAATTTTTATTGCTTTAACCACTTTTTCGGTCACTTAAGTTTAAGCTAGCAGAATAATCATTGCGAAAATTCTCAGGGCAGAAAATTTTAAATTAGGGCATTTAATTAGCCTTTAATTGTCCATGTATTGATTTTTAATTCTGCTAACTTTGTTCTGCTAGCTTAAGAGACGTACTGTAGCATGTGGGACGGTTGTTAGGACAGAATTGGGATGGATCGACAGCTCTCTCAACATTACGAAGAAAACTTCGCTGACAATCGTTTTAAAATACAGGGTGTGTAGATTGTTGATCCTAAAATTCAAATATTTATTTCGCTTTTTATAATTGGGGGTCTATTTTCTCTTTTTGAGATGCATTTTAAAAAACCAAAAATTCACCGACAATCAGTAAATCAAAAATAATTTTTTTCTCATATTTGCTAATTATTCTTGCCTTTTTTTTTCAAATTGGAATATTAAACAAAATGGTTAGGTTAAATTGAAAAATAAAATTTTTTAAAGGATTTCTTAGTTATTCCTCATTTGAGATTCTTTCTGAGGATTTAGAACATTTTTCAGGCATTTCGCACATTTTTTAGTCATAAAATTTTAAAACATTGCATTAACCGATTTTTTTTATTTTTACCCATAAACATTTTCGCGAAAAAGGAAAAATACTTACATAAAATGAATCTTAGGATCAAATAACTTTAAAAATAATAAATACGAATAAATAAAAATCTTATTTTCCCAATTTTCCCCAAATAATTCATTGGAATTCCAAAGTGAGGATCAAAAAAAGTACATCCTGGCAACTTAAATCAATAAACTTATACGTTTTTTCGGTTTCATAGAGATTATACACGAATATTTTGTTCCTGAATCATTTTTAGATATTTTTCGGAAATTTCATATACATTTTTTTTTTAACTGTATACCCCGCGTTATTTTTCGTTGAAACTAACGTGTTTTATTTGTAACAAAAATGGGACGCCCAAGGGTTTATTTACAAAATGTTGGGCGTCCCATTGGAGGTATGGTGAGCTTAAGTTTGATTCTAACGAGACGTAACCATATAAAGCCTATGATTTTAAATATTTTTTATGCAAGATATATTAAGCAATAAGATATTAAAAAGGTAGGAAGTGTACTTGCCATATAATATATATATTATATATATAAATATATTTTTTATTCCGATTTTATTTTTTTGAGACATTTTAAAGCTATGTGGGTTGATATATTACAAAAAAAAAAAGAAAAATCATGCAATGTCCCATTCGTGGCTTCAATTAGACACTTTTTATAGTCATTTAAAGTACAAATGTTATTTCAATGTGTGGATGGACTACATATCATAATTTTAATCCCTTTTATATATATATCCGCCGACTTTTTATGAACACAGGGACATTTTTTTAAGTACACCTTATAATTTGTTCTTGTGTTAACACGTGTAGCTTTTCAACCAACCAACTAACATATTTTAAGGAAATTTTCCCTTACTATGAAGCAAAAGTGATCGAGTATGCTCGTACAACCTAAGGGTATATCGATACCACCGAGTTTGTTTCAAATATCCCATTCTTGATTTTTAACTTTATATGGCATTTTACAAGTACAGGGTTATTCATTATAAATTACCCACCCCTTATTATCGTTATTATTGCTTACAGAAAGAAACTTTCAAATAAAAGTTGAGGTTATAATTGTTTTTACAAAAAACAGTTATAACCAGACAACTTTTATTTGAAACTTTTTTTTCAATATGCAATAACGATAATAAGGGGTGAGTAATTTATAATGAATAGCCCTGTAATTTGTTTTTGTGGGCTAAAGTCAATAGAAAAAAATTAAGAAAATCTTTTTTCTTCATCAGGCTAACGTTTCGGCTTTTTATTAAGCCATCATCAGGGCTTCTGCAAAAAATACAAAGATGTGTTGTCTTTTAAAATTCAAAATGAAGCGTATGTACAATATGAAAGACGCAAATATTGTTTTTCTTGTAATTTTTTTTGCTTTGCATATGAAATATACACGGTGTTCTTTTGAGGTAATTTTTATTTATACAATATTACCACAATCGAAATAAACCAACTATCGAATACTAAAAATATATAGTGGTGGCTTATTTAGAACCTCGGTGACATCTTAACCCTTAACTTATGCGAATTTCCCAATGATTAATTAACCCATATAGTATTTGTTAAGCATTTTGATGCGACGTTTCGACCTTTTATTGTTTTTTCTAGGCTTCATTAAATATATTAAGTACATTTAATTATTTTTTGTCAATATTTAACTCGATAAATATTTACAAAAAGGTTTATTTTATTTTCAAATAAACTTGACCAAATAAAAATTTGATTTTTGCAATAAAAAAAAATGAAATACGGTTTGGTTGGTTCGATATAGCGTAGTGTAAAACGAATAAATTAACTGTGTCTTAGTCCTGTCATATTAAACGAATTAAGAGAGAAAAGTGTATACATTTTTGAAAATATTAAATAATTGTTATCTCTTTCCAAAGATTTTTTTAGTGATAAGGTATTAACAATAATTATTCGCTAAGCTCTGTATTCAAGCTAGGCATCATAGATTATCTGATATTAAAGAGCGGAAGCGTGTTCAGATAAAAAATGGGAGCCGTCCGCATCGTCTCTATTTGCGGCTCCTTCCAAATAAAAATTATCTGACTACGCTACTGCGCATAATTATTATAAATGGTGTGTTATATACATAGAAAAAAAAAGTGTTGGTTTTCTTCGTCAGTGAATGCCTTAAGCATCCCTATAATGCTTTGATAATAACCTTTCAATTTTTATTATAGATGTTGAGAACCTCGAGATCCTTACGTGCCCTAAAAGTCCCTTCCTTACTCATCTTGTTCAATCGTTTTAAGAATCTGCAGTGTTTTTCCCGCCTGTTGAGCTGTGGCATTTAACAATTTTTGATAAAAACAAATTTTCGATGTATCCCCTCCTCGTAGATCGTACCAAAAAACCGTTAAAAGATAAAAATTTCGCGTTTGTGACAGATGACGTTTGATTATTTTGACAGACGTACGACACTTGACAGTTACGTCGTTAATATATTAAACGGTTTGACTATTTTTCTGAAGAGGGTTTAAAAATTTGTGGAAATTAGATGTTGAAAATTCACTGGGCGAAAAAGTTACTATCTAGTCATAAAATAATAAATAAACAAACGTCTACAAAAGTATTTTATTTACACAAGTAGATATTTTTTTCAAAATGTAACTTTTTGCTCTTGTTCGAAAAATTAAATTCAGAATTTTAAAATCAAAATAGAAATTTTTAATTACTGCAGATGTGACGCCAAGAAATTTCTTATTTTTTTAATGTCAAATGAAGTTTGACAATTTATCTTTCATTGGTATTAAGAAAGAATTGATAATTGATGTAATGTTTAATATATTTTTGACGTATTTGTTTATTATCCTTGGGTAATGCGAGTCAGTTCCGCCACTTCTGAAAAGATTAACTTTGACGTATGTCAACGTCAAAATTTCCCGCAAAAAGTTAGATTAGACGTATGTCAAGATTGGTGGCTTTTATTTGAAAATCGTACGATCTACGTGGAATTGAAAAAGTTCTGTAACAATCACTTATAATCTCTGGTTGATAACCAGTTTCGTGTACCTTAAGTAGCACCACTCTTGTTCCTCTGCTTAACCTAAAACAATTTCCATACTGATTTTCATAACCTAATAATCGGATAATACTATATATACGTATATACATAGTTTATCTCATATTGTATATGTATTATATTTACATTTCTAACGCGTTTTTTGATATTTCTATTTAAAAATACGACTAAAGACTTGGATTTCGTTATTTTTTTTATTTACACAAGCATGAAATATGTTCTGATCATTATGTTCTGTGGCTAAGAACATGATTTAACATGATTATTTTTTATTTGCGACCACAGTTCGGGAAATTTTTTTATACAGGCAAGTTTGATTATTTTTTGCATTGTTTACTTTTAATGAGTAGTTTTGCTTGTTCATTTTAGATATTTATTTAATGTTTGTATCTATTTAAATATTTTTGAGCTATTTGTACTACCTTGAAAATTATTTATGGCCACTTTAATTCTTCATTTTCTTCGTCACAAAACAATCTCGTCAGATTTTTGGTGTTTGAGATGATTGTAAGTAGATGGAAAAAGAAAAGAAGTTTCTAACTATTTCCGCCTTAAGTTTTACATCTGATATGGTTATTCAGGGTGGCAAGAGCATACAAGCTCGTATTTTTGGAACTGTTTTTTTTATTTAAATGTACTGAAGGTTGTTTTTAATTTGTAAGTTATATTACTGGTTTTTGAATAAATATAATTGTAAAAAAAAACGTTTTATTTTAATTTAATCAAAACTTAAAAAACCTCTAATACAGAAAGACGAAGAAAAAAATGAAAATTCCACCATAAAAATCGTACGAAATTGTCGGTGATTAGACGGGAATTGTGCTGTTCCAGCCCTAATATCGCCTTAATAGTTACTATTGAAAAAGTGGACTGTACAATTAGGTTACCTGCATTTGCTGCTTCCTAACATGGTTTAGGCTCGCGTGCAAAATAAATTTTTATTTGTTCCGACTTCGCGATCTATTTAAATTATCGATTTTTATTGATTTAGACTTTGCGCTCTGTTCAAATTACCGGGAACTTTTGGGCTATCCAGAATAATACCAGACCGATCTCACGGACACTGTGAATTGTTAACTTGAAAATGTTTTTATCTTTATTAGAAATTTATTTGATTTGATTTATTATTTAGATTAGTTAAAATATGTTGGACGTTTTCTAACAGAAATTAAAATCCCCAAAAAGTAGTAATTTTTAATAAAGAATAAAAATTTACAAAAATATTACGGGGAAAATAAAAAAAAACGAGTTTCCCGTAGAAACTCAAAGAATGTCGTTTCAATTCAAATCTTATCTAATCTAGACGAAAATATCGCTCCCTGGCTTGTTTTTTCTACTTTTTCCAATGTTATTTCAATTTTTTAAAAGCATTTTAACAAATAAGAATTCTTAATCAAAATTTTTTTAACATTCCTAAATATTTTTAGTTCCACTCTGCGTGCTTAACTCGGTTAATACAATCTCAAAATTAGTGGCGAATTTAGGGGAGGGCGAAGGGGCGAAACGCGTTTTATTATTCAGTAGTATTCAGACTACTAGTAATATGTTTTGGTTAATTTTCTAACTATATTATTTTGCTTTTTTTGTAATATATGTAATATGTTTCACTATTTAATTTCTAAATTAAAATATTTTTTCGAACATTATTACTGTGTCGCCCCCCTCCGAAAAATCCTAGATCCGCCCCTGCTCAAAATATTACGTTACCTGTAAATAAATAAATAAATCGAAACACATATTTCTATCGCTGAGGACAAGTTCAATTAAGTACAATATTCTCATTTTATTAGTGATAATGAACAAAAAATTCCTTCAAAACTAATTATTACATTTTAATCTGTTGATTTCGATAAAATGCGGATCTGGAATTTGCCAACTGTCAAACTACATCTGTTTTTGCAACAACGTTGCCCGATCGACTATTATTTATGGAGAATCGGAACTTTAATAAATGCTATGTATGTATATTCGCTGATTCAAATGTATTTATTAGATTCATTCTGTTACAAAAAATACAAAGACTCGTACAATCAAATATCTTTTAAATAATAGGAAGTGAAGTTTTAAATATAGTTGATAAATCATACTGAACTTGTAATTTTTAGATTCGTTCCATTTTCTGGTGTCAACACTGTAAAGTACCTTAACCTAGTTTTATAAGTCTCGGAACATCACTGACAGTTTTTTTGTTGTGATTGTGTTTTAATAAGTATTAATCCCTAAATATGTATTATGTGAATGTACAAGAAGGACCCTCAAGTTCTGAAGATCTGCAACAGCATAAAAATCAATACAGTGTAGACATACCGCACGAAAAAATTATTACAAAATTTTACAATTGTCGCATTTTAAAAAATCATAAAATTTGTTATGAAGATTTGTTTGTTAGAAATGGAATAATTATCGATTCTGAACAGTTATTTTATAAAGAAAAAACAGTGCCGCATTTTGATGTAGATTGTAAGGGGATGCTTATTGCTCCTGGGTTCATAGACCTTCAGATTAATGGTAAGTTACGAAAGTGTGGTTATAATTTAAAATAATTTTTTTATTAATGAAATTACTAAAAGTTTACAAAGCCCTGATAAAAAAAAGTTTTGCTTCACCCTTTGATCTATCTTACATCACTAAAAATTAATCTATCAATCGTTTTTTATCAAATTTCAAAACTATTTAAGTTTCAATGCGCTAGAGCTTAAAAAAATGTTTTAGGATGTTATGCTTAAAAATCTCATAATTGAAAGCAGGAGACAATTGTTCCATTAACTGTTTTCTTTCACAAACTTTCACTTTTGCAGTAATATTTTTTTGGGGCTTTCCAACATATTATTGAGTTCATGAAATTTTTCAACGCAAATTCAATACAGATTTTGCATATTGTTTTGTTATAAATTGATGCGATATTATTTTGAATTCTGTTCTTATCGATATTTTCACAATCAAAAGCTTTTGTTATTTTCTATTTGTTTTTTGAAAAATATTTACTTATTAGATAATGATCATAAATACATAAAAAAATTTTTTTGTCGTATTGTATTCAACCATATGTTTTTTTTGATCATGTTTCGCCCAGTGTTGACAAAAAATTTTAAAAACTGCAGCAGTTTTAGAATATGACAATTTGCATTGGGGATTGCAAAGTTTTTTGTTAAGGAATTTTTCTTATTCATGATTTCTAGCTGATTTCAGACACTTCCTTAATCCATATATTTCGATTGACTTATTTTATCTGTAAGGTTTTATTTATTTACAATGTTTTTCATTAACAATAGAATTATGTAAGTACGTTGTAAAAGTCTCAATTGTTACAATTAATGTAATATAGATTTTATTAACAAACTTAGATAAGCGACCATTGTAACGGTTTTTTAAACATATGTCATAAATTGATAAATATTAATTTCACCTTATTAGAATCGTGTGATTTTAAAATTATACGTCGTAAAAAATTAATTACACAAATTTTAGATTGATCATTGCGGTGTTTTTCTGCTTTGGGGTTATTCTGGGAATAATCACAGGAAAAATTATAATATTTTAGTCATATATTTGTATAAAATTCCTGAAATCGATCATAACTTTTTTCAAAAAAATCCTACAACATTGGGACTATCCTCATTCGATTTCTTATACACTTTACATCTATAGTGACCCAAAAAAATCTAAAAAAGTTTACTAGAATCGTTTATTCCTCTAATATAAGTAGGTAGAACAACAGGCATTCTTTTGACATTTAACATATACCAAGTTTCTTGGAGATCTAAAGCGACGTTCAGACTTGAATTCAAGTAACTTGAAAGGAGTAACCTGAATTCAAGTGAACTATTTCAATATTTGACATTTTTACTTAAATGATTCCTGCTGGACTAAAAGTTGTAAATAAGCTAATTATGGATGGATTACTAAAAATCAGAGAAAAAATTCTACACTTCATTTTACAAAAAAATACAAACAGAAAATAAAACCAACATAATCTCACAATTTGTTTTTTTAATTTGATACATTAGGTAGGTGTTAAAAAGGCTCGTTCAGTCTTCACAAGTTACTTGAATTCAAGTGCAATAATTGAAAGCTGTGAACATCATTTCGCTTGAATTCAAGTAACTTGAAAGGTAATTTCAAGTTTCAAGTAGAAGTAGAGACCAAAAGTTAGCTTTGGCCTTCAAGTTTGGGACTTGAATCACAGTTGAATAGTGTGAACTGATATTCAAGTGCACTTGAAGTCACTGGATGTAGTAAAAGTGTGAAGTATTGTAAACTTGAAACAAGTAAAAATTTCAACTTGAAATGACTTGAATGAAATATTGAAATAGTAATGAACGTTGAATTCAGGTTACTCATCCCTTTCAAGTAACTTGTAAAGTCTGAACGAGCCTTTCAACTGTGATTCAACTCGACCTTTAAGTCCCCAACTTGAAAGCAAACGTTAACTTGGTCTCTACTTCTACTTGAAACTTGAAAGCACCTTTCAAGTTACTTGAATTCAAGTGAAATGATGTTCACACCTTTCAAGTTGCACCAATTGTTGCACTTGAATTCAAGTAACTTGTAAAGTCTGAACGAGCCTTAAGCCACCGACGTCGGCCTTCTCAAAAAACTTTGCTACCCCAATGCAAGTTGGGAATTCGTTGCTTTGAAAAGTTTCATTTCTAAACTTCGTTTATCAGTTTTACTAATAGATGGTAGCACATTAACGAATTATAACTGTCTAAATTTTAAATTAGGTGGTTTTGGATTCGACTTCTCTTATTACAAAGACACTGAAATGGCAGTTCGATCCGTATCCAAAAAATTACTCTCGCATGGTGTTACAGCATTTTGTCCTACTGTAGTTACATCCCCCAACTATATTTACCACGACATTTTGCCGAAGATAAAGAAGTCGAAGGGAGGTCCACACGGAGCCGCCGTTTTGGGAATCCACGCGGAGGGACCGTTTATTAACAGAGAAAAAAAGGGAGCTCATCCTGAGAAATTCATCACTGATCACAAAGGGGTAAAGTGATAATTTTCCAATTGTTCGTATCATGATAGTTTCCCTCCGAAAGCGACACTGATGAGCGATGAGTTAATCGAAACATATCGCAGTCTTTTAATTTTCAAGAAAGTTTGCTGTAAAAATCTAGCGTCTAAACAATTTTTTTTTATTTATTTTTAGACGATGTTATCGATAAAAGATGCTTATGGTATTGGTTACGAAAATATTGCCATAATTACATTGGCGCCAGAATTAAGGCATTCCGACCAAATTATACGTAAACTGAAAAAAGATGGCGTAATAGTGTCTTTAGGTATATTATTTCAAAAATAAATTAAATATATTTTCTTCGTTAGTCATACAGGCTCGGAAAAAAATTTAGGATCGCCGCCTTCCCACTATACTTTTGTGTGATCCCAATAAAATTTAAAGTTCTAACAAATTAATAGTTATTTTGATGATCCCCGAAAATTACTGTCATTATTTGGTCGATTTTTAGGACTGTAATTAAGCATCTCCGAATCGGGATTTAGATATTTTATTTGAACAATTATTTAACCATTCATTTTGTCTTCAATATTTTTACTGAGGATTTAATATTATTTTAGGTCATTCCATTGCCAATTTAGCACAAGGCGAAAGTGCCGTCAAACATGGTGCATCTCTTATAACGCATTTATTTAATGCTATGTTACCAGTGAGTTTTTTATTTGTAATATTTACAAGACAACTTTTTGCGAATACAATTTATTTAAACTTTTTAGTTCCATCATCGAGATCCAGGTTTAGTTGGACTTTTAACATCGGATCAAATAGATCTCGAGAAACTGTGGTACGGTATCATATCCGATGGCATACATACGCATCCTTGCGCCCTTAGAATCGCTTATAAGGTACATCCGAACGGTAAGACTAAATGTTATCTAACTCAGGAAAAAAAATGTCGTTTTAGTTCTACATCACAGAAAAATGCTTTTGGTAAAAACATTAGAGATTATTCTGACATTTTTTAGTACACTAAATGTTCATTAAATCTAGTTTTTATTAGTATTTTTGTTTTGCCTATGTATGTTTTGCAATCTACTAATTTAAATGTTGAAGGTTTGAAGGATGATTTCCTAAATGTAGCTCAATCATCCCGAGAAAACGTCGTTTATTGCATGTGTCCGATATAATTGTTAACAATTTTTGTTAAGAGCTTCGAAAATAATCGATTATACTTCCGAGTATAAAATATTGTATGCATGGTATTCGATACGATTAATCCACTATGGATTTGAAAAAAATAGAAAAATCCACTATGGATTTAAAAAAAAATAGAAAAATCCTTTATGGATTTGGAAAAAATAGAAAAATCCACTATGGATTTGAAAAAAATAGAAAAATCCACTATAAAATAGAAAAATCCACTATGGATTAAAAAAAAATAGAAAAATCCTTTATGGATTTGAAAAAAATAGAAAAATCTACTATGGATTTGAAAAAAAAATAGAAATATCCACTATGGATTTGAAAAAAATAGATAAATCCACTATGGATTTGAAAAAAATAGAAAAATCCACTATGGATTTGAAAAAAATAGAAAAATCCACTATGGATTTGAAAAAAAATAGAAAAATCCACTATTCGATACGATTAGACAACCCATCATAAATTTAGCCAATAGCAGTTGCATTTTTTACTTAGGTACCATGTATTGATAAGCGATTATACCCTTGACGACGTGGTATAATCGTTTTTGTATTTCGCACCCTTCCATCTTGAAAAGTTTGTCATAGTAACAATACGTTTGACATTTATAATAAGGAGTATACGAAAATAATATTTTATATTTTTAGATGTGCTGCCATCTATGATTAGAAGAGAGTATTGACAATTATTAAAAGCAAAAAATTCCCGGTGTATTGGGGTTGCATACACAATTTGCATTGTGTGTTGCAGCAAAGGCAGAAACCGGTCTTAGGATGTCGAATCTGATAAATTAAATTCCTTACTCGTTTTCTAATATTTTATACTTCCTCCTGTTATTATAATTGTCAAACGTATTGTTACTATGACAAACTTTTCAAGATGGAAGGATGCGAAATACAAAAACGATTATACCACGTCGTCAAGGGTATAATCGCTCATCACATGGCAACTAAGTAAAACTTGCAACTAAAAATTGCAACTGCTATTGGTTAAATTTATGATGAGTTGTATAATCAACTTTATACCCATTCGGATGTTGCTTAAATCTAGTTTTTGTTACACACCATTTTGTCCTATGTAGCATGTTTTTTCTTCTTTAAATTTTTTCTGATATTTTTGTGTTCTATGATGTAAATGAATTCGATTAAAGAATATTTAAGTAGTGATCTTCTTTCTAGGTTTGGTTATAACTACAGATGCTCTGTCGGCGCTGGGTTTAACTGACGGAAGACATAAAATAGGTCAAATGGATTGCGAAATTAAGAACGGCGTCGCCTACGTGGCAGGCACTAACACCATGTGTGGAAGCGTTACCAGTATGCTGGATTGCGTTAAAGTTTTCTACAAAGCCACAGGTAAAATAAAATTTTATGCTTGCGACTCAAAAAGTCTGTACCATATGGGAAAATTTTTTATTATTCATTTGACAGAAAATTTTATTTTTGATAAAAGTTAGTGCATTGCGTAAAACTGCTATTGCAAGCATCAAACTTTCAAATTTGTTAATGGTATACAGGGGCAGGCAAAAAATAGGAATTTTGACCAAAAGTAAAGTACCCTTATTTTTGACAATATCAAAAAAATGTATTTAGGAAAGTTGTTTAGAATTAAAAATTACACTGAGATTTACAGCCTTCTACGCAAAAAATCCATTTTTTATGTTTTTAGCCTAGCTCAAAGTAATATCATTTCGGATGCACTTTAGGGGTCTTCCTTCAATCACTATAATACATTTTGGTTAAAAAATTTGGTTTTCTTCGTTATTTTTACACCATTGTGCAAAGTTGAAATTTCACCCTGTAGACATGTACATAGAAACTACCATTATGATTTATTTAAATTAAATAAGTTAACAAATACAACGAAGCAACTAAATAATACATATCAGCAGGTTTACAATGACCGTGTAACTGTAGTAATTAAAAACTAACTTATAAAAGAAAAATAATTACTACCTAATAAAAAAATAATTTAGGAGGCTGTGATTTTAAATCTCAGTGTAATTTTTAAATCTAAACAACTTTCCTAAATAAATTTTTTTGATTTTGTCAAAACTAAGGGTACTTTACTCTTTGTCAAAATTCCTATTTTTTGCCCGCTCCTGTATACCATTTAGAAATTTTAAAGTTTGACGCCTGCAAAAGCAGTTTTACGCAAAGCACCAACTTTTATCAAGAATAAAATTTTCTGTCAAATGAATAATAAGAATTTTTCCCATATGGTGCAGACTTTTTGAGTCGCACTGTATGTAAAAATTACAAAACAACGTACACATGCAGAGTGATCTGGCGTTTCTCAGTCAACATAATTGAGGTGACAAAAGGCACCAACCATTTTTTTTTAAAAACTTGTATTCGGACCACATGAACTTTTGACGATACATTTTTAGGTTGCTCTATGGAATTCGCTCTAGAATGTGCGAGCCTTCATCCCGCTAGAGTGATGCGGATTGCACACAAGAAGGGAACTCTGAACGTAGGAGCCGATGCGGATTTTATCATTATAAACGATTATTTCGATTTGATTTCAACGTGGATTGCAGGGGATATGGTTTACAAGGGTGCCAACGTGTAGTGATATATATGTTATGTACTTTTTTAATTTATACCGAGTTGTATTATTTACTGTTTTTTATTATATTTTATAAAAATAAATTATATTTCAATTATATATGCGTGTCTTTTAAATTGGGATTTGAATATGGAATTAGTGACGGAGATTGTGCTGTTCCAGCCCTAATCGCCTTAATAATAGTTAAACCCAGAAAAATTAAACCTCCTTTTCTGATACAGAATTTCGAATTTTAGACATAATTTGTAGAATTTTACGATTTCATATTGAGACGAGCACAACTTTGAAGCGACACCTCCGGTATTAACTTGAACCTTCACGAAAAGCATAATTTTGTTTGTTTACCTGCAAGTCGAACGTGTGTTTTGATTTTGTGCTTCGTGTATTTTGCTGTTATTTGTTAGTTAAACGTTAAAAATGCCCAATAAAAATAATACAAACTATTGCGTTTATGGGTATACCTCTAGGAAATCTAAAAATCCGGAATTACACTTCCATTATGATCCACCCAAGAAGCAACAAAAAAGGTGTCATCGAGGAAGTTGATCGTCGTAAATTCCGGGAAAAGTGTAATCAATTTTAAATCTGAAGATTATATTACAAAATCAAGTAAGATAACGATTAGCATTTCTGAGATTATTTCTTGATTACTACTGAAATATTTTTAGGAATTTTTTCAAACAAAATAGCATCCAAGTAGTGCAAAAAGTGTGTGCCATCACATCATTTGCCCAGAAAGCCACTTGATGTTAAAACCATTAAATGTGCAAGGAATGGTGGTTGGTTAGAAGACAGCAAAGTGTTGCTTATAAACTAAGTAAATTTGTCATTACAAACTGTCGAAACTGTGTACAGTTGTACTTTTATATATGTAAACTTAAAATCTAATTAGGTGTGCACATCATTGCTGATATTTGAACTTATCATTTTTCTAAAGGTAATATTCAGTAAAATAAAACCTTTGTCACATCATAATTTTAAAAATACCATTATTACGTTCCCCTCTTGTACAACACCTGTTTTCAATAATTATACAGTTACAATTAGTAATGAATTATTATAATAAAATGTTAAATACTACTAAAACTGAATAATTCAAAATTAGCTTTGAACTTATGTTAAAATAAAGGATTAAAAAATATACATTTTGTTTATTTTGAAAAAAACAAAGTAGATAAACAAAACAAAAAGTTTTGCAACATACATTTGATGGTCTATGAAGTGTTTTAAGCCAAGAAAAAAATTTAATTTTTTATATTTTAATTTGATATTGATTTGAAAAATAAGGAATGGGATATATTTTACCATAAATCAATCAAAAGTAGGTTCTTAGAAATCATTTTTTATTTAAATCACTTTTACAATTACAATTATTATCCTGAAAAAATTGAAATAAAATTTATCAGCAGAAAACTATTGTATGTTTCTTTGGCATATGATTTAGCTCCCTTCCAATATCATTCTATATTAGTAGAGGTGAAGCTGATAATACCTCTAGGCTATATTCATCCTGAAACACAAAAAAAAGCACACAGAAACAGAAGTAAACAATAAATTTCTGAAAAACGTAAGATATGCTAAATAAATATCCTCAATTTTAGAATAACGACACAAAAAACAGGTTCAATTGAGTCTAAATACTTACGTGCACAGGTATATTATGGTAATTTCCAAATCAAAAACCTCAAACAATCACAAAAAGTCTTAAAATATTACAAATAAACCATTCACTCAGTATAACTTAATGCACTATTTACCAAAAATTACGCGTTTCGTGTGAACAGCTGATCGACGACTGTGGTGCCGCCATCGGTAATTCTTTGTCTCAATATAAATCGCAGAAAAGTTCACTTTTAAACTTACCTTACGCCGACACTGTCCGAAATTCATAACCCATGTATATTAGACATTCAGTTTACCTATATATAGACAACCAGTATTACAGGATATTACTCGGTTGCCATCTCTCGGTGAGTAGCCAAAGTTTAAAACCATAATATAGCGCGCCGCCATTTTCGATCCAAAAACTTTAAAATATATTTTTTTAATTTTCTGGCTCTTCTGCTATACCAACCAATCTTGACAGTTTTCAGAAACAAAATAAAACAAGGACGGAAAGAAAATGTATTTATTTATTGTAAAAATTAAACCTTCTGATACATAAATCTGAATTTTGAAATAGAAATCTGCAATTTTATGTTACGAACTTAATAAGTTTATTAGAAGATGGCGCTCTCCAGAGAGGACGCGTACAGTGCTGGCTTAAGAGCAAAATGTGTGTACATGAATGAGTTTTGGCGCCCCTTATAATGAAACTGTGTATAGAAAACCCACCAAAAAATGTTATTTGTGTTATAAAACGAATTTATCAGAACTTAATAATTATTGAATTTGGCATTTTCAAAAACTAAATTATTTTTTTATGTTTTTTCTCATTTCGGCGCCCTTGCCCAAATCACACTGTGCATTTTTTGTCTAAGCCAATTTTTTTCCTTACACCAGTGGCGTTGGTGTAACAAATTTTGAAAATTAAAAGTTTGAAATAGAATTTTTTTTCTTTATAAGTAGTCATTTCTAAGTAAAAAAGGACGCTTGTCTTTTTTCGTCTGATGATCTAGTACAAAAGTAGTTGAGACGTCGCATAAAAAAATTTACAAATAGAATTCGAGGGAGTTGAAATATCTACGAAAAAATAAATATTTCAAAAAAAAAATAAAAAAAAAATGTAGAGGGTATTTTCAATTTTATTTTGATTAAACTGTGTAAATATTGGTTATGTCTTATTGCAGAGTTACACTTAATATCTCCAAAATAAAAAAAAAGTAACAAAAGCTTCTTGAAAAATCATACTTTAAACTGAAAAAGTGTTGTTTTTAAAAACGTAAATGTATTATTACACAAAATTAAGCAGAAAATAAAAGTTTTTTTTTTTAAATTAATTATGTTATTCTTATTATAAAATGTTTAATCCAAATAAATTAACAATAATTATTAATATACAGCAGGAGAACTAAAAGGTCGATATATGTAAAATCAATTCCTTGAAAATTATTTTGTAACCTTGGCACAAGTTTATTTGTAATTTCTTCTTCGGTACTCCAAAGAACCTAAAAAAACAATAATCAGAATTATTTTTTCACCCGAAACATACAAAGTGGTTCAGCCTCATTTGACTTTTTTTATTTTCGAGCCGGATGTGAGCCAGCGAATTATGGATTTTTTCATTCTTGATACTTTGACTGATAAAATTCGGTCAATGACCCTTTTAATAATTTGGGAAACATAAATATCGCCAAAACTTTTTGTCAAACAGTTTTTATACTGATTTTATGAAAAAAACTGCAAAAAAATAAGTCATTTTACACTGAAACCAACCTGAAAACTGTTTATTGCTTCTATTAGATTGTTGATTGAAATTCATGGGTCTATTATTACTTCCAGGCATCAACGGCTGACAGTCTGTTTTCAAGATTTCTTCGATATTTCCATAATCTTTAAACATTACCGCAAACGTTCTGTCCGTTATAGATATAATTGAGGCATTGTAATACTAGAAAAAGAAAAATTTCTACAATATTACAAAAAAAAATTTAGATCCAATAAAGTAAAAATGAAAAAATGACACCAATTCGGATGAACGCTGGTAGCGACAAAACTAACAAAGGTATGGATCTAAAGCTAATTCATTTCTATAACTCATAGTCGCTTTGAACTTCAAATACTCTTCTTTATGGATTAAAACCACTTATTTTGTTATAATTTTGGTAAGAATATTTTTTTTGTGGGATCAAACCCGGCTGAGATTTGTCGGAAAAACAGTTTCTAATTTCTTAGATGGAGGATTCCTTCCCCCCCCCCCCTCATGGGTCGAACATTTCATGCAGGAATGATGGGAGGAACTGATTTCATTGATAGGGAAAAAAAATGACTCGATTTCATCAGTTTTCGAGCATTAAAATCTAAAAATCCACTATAAAAATCTAAAAAGCTGAAATTCAGCCAGAAGGAGAAACCGGAATAGAATTTTTTTATGGTTTTGATAACATCTGCCGGCCACTACGATTTGTTCCTATTGAAAAATAAATAAGAGCATACGGGAGCAATGTAACATCCAGAGCATCAACAAATGGGTAAAAGCAAGGAAAAGAGACTGTGATAATCACGTTAATAGAATGGCAACTGACAGATTAGCTAACATCTGCAAAAATAATAAACCTTACAGCAAAAGACCAACAGGAAGACCAAAGAAAAGATGGAAGGACAACCTACTGACAACAACAACAACAACAACAGAAACGGAATGAGAGGCAGACAAACAGGAGCAATCCTAGTCAGACGAAGAAGAAAAAAACAAAATGAACTGTTTCAATTTTACTCGAAAAAAACCCTCATTCAGGAGTCAACCTGTAAATCCAAGAACTACATGATATAATGCAAAAAAAACTCATATGAACAATAAAAATAAAACTTACCTTTCCATCTTCCCAATACTTAGCCATAATCTCATCACCAATATTCATCCGTCCTCCCAAATTATCGGCGCTTTTTCCTGAACCTTCTTCGTTCCTTTTATCATCTCTCAAATTTAAATGCTGCCTCAAGCTTCTACTAGCAAACTGACCACCATTCAATGTCATCTTTTGTACCTCCTGAGCGATATGATTGACATCATTTTGAACGTTCTGTCTTTGATGGGGCTGTTTGTGGTAATTTTGACTGTTGTCCGTCCTCTGGACACCATAAGAATTATTTTGTTGTGGGTAATGATGATTGTTTTGTTGAGGGTAGGAGTTGCCCTGTTGAGGGTGGGAACTAGTTTGCTTCGAGTACGAGTTGCCTGATTGATAGTGGGGATTGTTTTGCTGGGAGTAGGCGTTACTTTGTTGAGAGTAGGCGTTACCTTGCTGAGGGTTGGGATTATTTTGTTGAGAATAGGCAGGGGGTTGTTGAGGGTTGTAGGAATTACTTTGTTGAGGGTAGGATTTTGGTTTATATTGATCTATTTTATTGATGTTAGGATTTTGATTGTTTTGAGAGTAGTTTTGGGGGTAATTGTTGTATTTTGGGGGATAATAATTGGGTTTTTGTTTGTACTGATGATCACCCGTATGAAAATTGGAGGTCTGATTGTTGTAGTTGGACTGTTTTGGTTTATTAAACGAATTATCACTATTTTTTTTCTGTGCTAGATCTACTGAAATATCGCTGTTATGTGGCGTGTAAGAATTTTCTCTTTTGAAATTGTCGTTTTTATTTTTTCCTTGATATTTATTAAAATCGCTCTTTTCAAACTCTTTCGGTAGTGGCGTTTTCTTTCTTTTATAATCGTATTTATTTTGATCTTCTATAGAATAATCGGTTTCCTTGAATGTGTTTCTACTAGGATGATTTTGATAAAAATTGTCTTGGGTATTACTACTAACAGGTAGTTTATCTTCTAAAAACGCGAATAACGATACTTTTTCCGATGGTTTTAGAGGCTTATCGTCAATTTCTTTATCTTTAATCAAACTCTTTCCTTTAGGTCTTCCGAATTCTTTCTTTTCTCTCGGTTTATCGGATAGTTTCTTGTTGTTGTTGGCACTCTGAATCTGCACATTCTGTTTCACCCTACCGCTAAAAATTTTTCTAACTGCACCCGAAGATGCTTCGGCTATAGCGTCCTGGCGTTGTTGATCGAATTCAGAAGATTCTTTAGAATCTTTTGGTTTCTCAGTGAGAGATTTAAAGTTGCCTTCTTGACCGCCCGTTTTGATTTTTGTACCAAAGTTTACCCATGGAGGTGGACCATCTTCATCTAAATTAAATAGGAGACATCAATTTAAGGGTGTCAAAAGAGTAAAATACCGAGAAATTAGCGGTTTTTAATTTAATAATGATTTAAAAAAATGATTATTTTCAGCGCGAAGAATAGCCAACAGCAGAATTGGTTTTGAGGAGTCAATACTTTCTAGAAGCGCGGGAATTTCTGCCAAACATTCGAGATACTTCAACAGCATCTTTTAAATTCCTAATTAAAAGTTCTTAATCATACATCATTTTAGAAACAAACTGATTAGGTAGTCATCAGAAGATAATTTATAGCATTATGCAATTATTAATAATTAATAAAAGAGATTTAGTCTCTGATCTAATACTTTTTATAACATTTTTAGCGAACGGAAACGAAATTAAAGCCAAATCAAGAGAGGAGAAAAAATTAAGCTATCGAGATGTATCAACTTCTAAATAAAATAAGATTTTATAAAGACTAAATCAAAAAGTAAAAGTTTTAAACTCACCATCATTAACATTTCTACGATTTCTTTGTATGCTTTTAGTAAGCTCCCACTTTTCACATAAATGTACGACTTTGCCCCCCAAAACTTTGCAATTTTGAGGAGTCAACAACAAATAGCCAGAAGAAATCTTGGTGCTTTCAAGTAATAATTTAGTGCCTGGAGGAGTGTTTTTCAAACTGATTGTACCAACATGGGATAATTCGAAAGCTGGCATATACGTTTCACCATCTGTTAAAGTAAGTTTAAGCAATCTAGGAGCTACTTGAGACTCTTCATTCGCCTTAGGGGCAGAGCTATTACGAATTTTGTGGATTTGAAGTACTGTTTTAGGTGCTTCATTGGATGTGAATTCGTGTAATACTGGTCTACATATTTCTTTCAAGTCTGTCTGAAAAGTGATATAGGTTAAGTATTGAATTTTTATTTTTTTTTAATGCTTACATTTAAAGCAACGTTATAAATTTGGTTTTTATCTTTAATGGAACCATTTTCTGTTAAAACATCGTTCCCAGCCGATGATATATGCCTAAAAATAACTATGAACTAGAAGGTGAATCTTAAAATATAACCTCAATATTTACCATTCGTTGCCTAAAATTGAAGTCATGGCATTAGATAATTTATTAATATTAAACCTATACAAATCCTATAGGTCATGTCATAATATTAATAAACATTTAATCTATTTTTTTGCCTTTAATTTAGAATCAACTACTTGTAAATATACCTTGAACTGACTCTTCTTGACAGTTTTGACTTTAAATTTACATCATAGACACGGAAAATCCAGAAGTGACACTCGTCACAGAACAAAACACATTTTGTTTGTGCATCGACATGGACCACTATCTTCAGAAATATCGGAGATTTTTTGCGCTGTTGCCACCTTCATTCTATTTAAATATTGTCCGATTCAAAAAAACGTTTTTTTTTCGGTAATGAGTAATTAAGAAAAAAAGAAATGGAAGGTGTGATCAGCAATGTCAAAATTTAAAATTTTTTTTATTCAGATTTGTAAAATACATGTTCATATATATGATTCTACTGCTTTTTTATTATTTTTTTATAGATTTTATTCATAAATATCATTGATAATATCATTTAATACACCCAAATCTTGTACGTAATACTCAGGTTTGTACTCTTCAGGGTATTTCCAATTAATAATATCTTCGATTTTGTCAGTACCACTTAGGACTAATAATTTTTGAAAATTTCCTTTGGCTGCTGTGCTAAGATCTGACTGAATCCTAAAAAAATCTAAATGTAATTAATTTTGTTATTTTAGGCAAAAATTACGATGAAAACGTAAAAAAAATGCGGTAAGAAGAGAAAAATTGAAAAAAAATAGTATAACATGACTTTAAAATTATTAAAGCGTTAAATAAAAATATTTCCATAAAAAAACAAAAAAAATATTAAAAATAGCTGAGAGAAGCGAAAAACAACGAATAACAAAAGACGAAAAAATGCATTTTTACTTACGAATCACCAACAAATAAAACTCTGTTGGGTTCTGTAATATTATAAGTTTCTTTAATATGGTTAACCATCGTCATGGAAGGTTTTCCTGCTTCAATATAATCTCTTCCACTTATTTCTGCTATTGCTTCAATAAAGTGGTACATTCCTAACAAAATGACGTTTTAACATTTATTTAAGCGGATATTGGTCAAACAGGTAGAAGAATAGATAATAGGCTCAGATAGCATGAGAGCTATATAAGGATGGGACATTTTTGAAGGAAAAAGTAAGTTTTTTGGGATATAAATGGACCTAGAATCTCAAAAAAAAATCAAAAAAATTAAAATTTGGTTTACGCAGATTGAATTTTGTCTAAGAAACGACTGGCAATGTCAAAATAACCGAAAAAAAAATGTTTGGGCCATTTTTGAGGGAAAAGGTGAGTTTTTTAGGATATAAATGGACCTAAAATCTACAAAAATAATTCAAAAAAATTAAAATTTGGTTTACGCAGATTGAATTTTGTTTAAGAAACGATTGGCAATGTCAAAATTATCGGAAAAAATGGTTGGGTCATTTTTGAGGGAAAAAGTTAGTTTTTTACGATGTAAATGGAACTAGAATCTACGAAAGATTCAAAAAAATTAAAATTTGGTTTACGCAGATATGAAAAATATCCTCTCATTGCCGGACTTTGGGGGGGGGGGGGCGTTGGAGCTATATAATTTAAATTAATAACTCACCTATGATGGGTCCCTTCGGTCCCAAGGGTGCGAATTTATCTCTAAACGTGACTATAAAAATACATTCTGGATTGTTTCTTAAATACCAAAATGCCTTTTGAATTTTAATGAAGCTCATGTTAAAATCCATGTCTAATATCACAGCTCCGACTTTTCTTTCGTCGTCATAGTGAGATACAACGGCTGCTACGCGTTCTTCAATAGTGGCAGGCTCAAATGAATTTAAAATCTAAAAAAAAATATTTAGGAAAAAACTTTGATTTTGAAGTGTGAAGGTTCAAAAGAAAATCGGTACAGATGTAAAAACTGTTTTTTAAAGACGAGAAGTCAAATTTAAAATATGTATTTTTATTGATTTGACATGGTTGACTCCACAGTACCACCACCATTTGAAATCTACTTTAAAATTTGGAAGTATAGGTAGAAGATGCTGTCATAAGAACCGAATTTAAATATCTAAATTCTTAATTGGTCTTTCATGAACGATATGTCAACTTATGTAATATTATACTAACAGGATCGGGTACTAAAGTAAACCCATGCATCTTCAATTCATTTTTCATATTATCCATTCCCATTAAATAAATGTCACCGTTGACTTTAGCTTTTTTTAACACTCCTATTACAATTGGAGCAGGGTGTATAAGATCTGTCAATTCGGCGTTAAACTTGTTTTCTTTTAGTCGTTGAAGCAAAGATTCTCCAGACTTAGTTGTGTTATTGGTGACGTAGTGGACTTGTTTTCCTATTTTTTTCAGCTTATTTATACATTCCGTTGCTCCTGGGATGGGATGGAAAAATGTCCATAATACCCCTACAATACACGAAATATTTACCTCATACTTTTACAAATAGTTTTTCTTACCATCTATATCAGAAAGGACCGTATCGAAAGATTCGATAAATTTTTTTTGCTCATCTCTGGGAACTTCAGCGATATTTTTTACTTTACTCATTCTGACCAACAAAATGTATGCATGTATCAATTTGATTCATCCGTATGCAACAACCTTATCAAATCCTAAATAACCTTGAAAACAGATTGCATTTTTTTACAGCTTTATAGTGTGTAATGTAAGATTAATTGGTTAATAACACCAGACAACAATAGGAATAATTCTAGTCACAGTTACAGTTGATTTTTTGGAAAAATATTGCCAACAATAATAAAATTAAAAAAACTGACACGTGGCTATGTGGCTTCTATATTTTTAAAGATAAATCTTTCAAATTCTAGTACGTTATATCGCATTTTATAGTAGGACAAACAGTAGCGTAACTAGGATTTTTTTCAGGGGGGGGGGGCAATTCTTTGGTGAAAAGTACCGGTACAACCGCTAATTCATGAGCACGCGCGCACACACACATACCGGCATTTTTCTCAGCCATTTTTTTTTCAGGAACGAGTGGTGGGCAGGTAGTTTCTGAGCTTCCGAGGGGGAAATATCAATCTGGGTTCGTGATTGAAATTCGGGCTCCAACTGATCCAACTGAACACTCGTAGTTGAACAAAATAGGGATCATCATTGGGGGAGGGGCACCATGAGAACTGAGGGAAGCCAGGCCCACCCCGGCCCCCCTTTGGTGACGCCACTGATTGCTGATAGCAAAAAGCTTCAATAAAGAACAAATATATAGATTTTTTTGAAGAATGTATATAGGATTGGTTGACAAATTTTCGTACAGCAAATGCTCACAGTCGACAAAAGCGGAATTTCAGTTGGTCATATAAATAAACTGAATGTGATATTTGTAAAGAGAAAAACACAAAAATTTCTTAAGAGCAAACCGAACCCCTTGAAAAATTTTAATAACCTTTCAAGCCTTTAGTTTTAGTCTGATTTTTGTGGAATTTTCAGGAAATACTAATAATTACAAAACTTAGGGTGGAGATACCTTGATTTTTTTGTAAACCTTCGAAAAGTATTTATTTTGTTCATTTTAAATGCAAAATCACAAAAAGAAATATCCGCGCCATTCTGCATTAAATCTATCAAAATTTGCTCCTATTTGTTTTAAAAAATATCAAGTATTTTTTAAATAATGGTTTCCCATTTTTTTCTTAAATATCTTTGTAATACATTTAAAGCTGTCGAGAAATATTCCATCGTCAAGGGTTCCCAGTGGCGCGCATATAAATACAATTTTATATTAGAAAATCCTCATAAAATAGAAGTGAAATTTGTTTCTCACAAGAACTCCGGTTGCCACTTAAGTGTATATAACACTGCTGATTTCAAATAAGCACATTTTTATTTTATGACCTAAAAAACTTTTTTAAAAACTCACGTTATAATGTCGTCATACTAGCCGCAACTCCCCCCAAATATTATCGTAAGGTATATCTCTCACACTCATTGAATCATACATACTCTCTCTTTAACACATCAAATTCCACGTATCCTAGAAGTTTAGATATACAGGGAGTATCTAACGGCGGATCCAAGTGGGGCAGCAGTAGGGGCAAGATATTTTTCATATCTGCGTAAACCAAATTTTATTTTTTTTGTAGATTCTAGGTCCATTTATATCCTAAAAAACTCACTTTTTCCCTCAAAAATGTCCCAAACATTTTTTTTTCGGTAATTTTGAGATTGTCAAACGTTTCTTAGACAAAATTCATGTTGCGCAAACCAAATTTTAATTTTTTTTATAGATTGTATGTCCATTTATATCCTAAGAAACTCACTTTTTACCTCAAAAATTGCCCAAACATTTTTTTCGGTAATTTTGATTTTGCCAATCGTTTCTTATATAAAATTCATTCTGCGTAAACCACATTTTAATTTTTTTGAATTTTTTGTAGGTTCTAGGTCCATTTATATTCTGAAAAACTCACCTTTTCCCTCAAAAATGGCCCAAACATTTTTTCTTATTCCAAATTCATTCTGCGTAAACCAAATTTTCATTTTTTTTGTAGGTTCTAGGTCCTAAAAAACTCACTTTTTCCCTCAGAAATGGCTCAAACATTTGTTTTTTGGTAATTTTGACATTGTCAATCGTTTCTTATTCAAAATTAATTCTGCGTAAACCAAATTTTCATTTTTTTTATTGATTATAGGTCCATTTATATCCTAAAAAACTCACTTTTTCCCTCAAAAATGGCCCAAACATTTGTTTTCGGTAATTTTGACATTGCCAATCGTTTCTTATACAAAATTCATTCTGCGTAAACCAAATTTTAATTATTTTGAATTTTTTTGTAGGTTCTAGGTCCATTTAATTCCTAAAAAACTCACTTTTTCCCTCAGAAATGGCCCAAACATTTGTTTTTGGTAATTTTGACATTGTCAATCGTTTCTTATACAAAATTCATTCTGCGTAAACCAAATTTTAATTATTTTGAATTTTTTTGTAGGTTCTAGGTCCATTTAATTCCTAAAAAACTCACTTTTTCCCTCAGAAATGGCCCAAACATTTGTTTTTGGTAATTTTGACATTGTCAATCGTTTCTTATACAAAATTCATTCTGCGTAAACCAAATTTTCATTTTTTTTGTAGGTTCTAGGTCCTAAAAAACTCACTGTTTCCCTCAGAAATGGCTCAAACATTTGTTTTTTGGTAATTTTGACATTGTCAATCGTTTCTTATTCAAAATTAATTCTGCGTAAACCAAATTTTAATTTTTTTTATAGATTATAGGTCCATTTATATCCTAAAAAACTCACCTTTTCCCTCAAAAATGGCCCAAACATTTTTTTCGGTAATTTCAGCATTGCCAATTGTTTCTTATTCCAAATTCATTCTGCGTAAACCAAATTTTCATTTTTTTTGTAGGTTCTAGGTCCTAAAAAACTCACTTTTTCCCTCAGAAATGGCTCAAACATTTGTTTTTTGGTAATTTTGACATTGTCAATCGTTTCTTATTCAAAATTAATTCTGCGTAAACCAAATTTTAATTTTTTTTATTGATTATAGGTCCATTTATATCCTAAAAAACTCACTTTTTCCCTCAAAAATGGCCCAAACATTTGTTTTCGGTAATTTTGACATTGCCAATCGTTTCTTATACAAAATTCATTCTGCGTAAACCAAATTTTAATTATTTTGAATTTTTTTGTAGGTTCTAGGTCCATTTATATCCTAAAAAACTCACTTTTTCCCTCAGAAATGGCCCAAACATTTGTTTTTGGTAATTTTGACATTGTCAATCGTTTCTTATACAAAATTCATTCTGCGTAAACCAAATTTTAATTTTTTTGAACTTTTTTTGTAGGTTCTAGATCCATCTATATCATAAAAAACTCACTTTTTCCCTCAAAAATGGCCCAAACATTTGTTTCGGTAATTTTGACATTGCCAATCGTTTCTTATACAAAATTCATTCTGCGTAAACCAAATTTTAATTTTTTGGAATTTTTTTGTAGGTTCTAGGTCCATTTATATTCTGAAAAACTCACCTTTTCCCTCAAAAATGGCCCAAACATTTTTTTCGGTAATTTCAGCATTGCCAATCGTTTCTTATTCCAAATTCATTCTGCGTAAACCAAATTTTAATTTTTTTGAATGTTTTTTTGTAGATTCTAGGTCCATTTATATCAACAAACCCAAAATATTAAACTTTTCTAATATTTGGCTTCTTGTATAATGTTTTGTTATAAAGAAAACATTGAATCTGAAGGTTTCAATTTTTTTTAACAAAACATTTTTATAGTATTAGGATTAGCGATAAATAAAATAAAATTAAAAATATGTATTTTTAGTACGATTTAACTTGTAACAATCCTAAAATTAAATTTAAGGCCCCTACACTCTCTACATAATAATCTGGTTTGTTATCTTCTCCATGGGTCCATCTGATGATGTCCTCTTTTTTCGCACTTCCTGTTAAAACCAACAGTTTTTTATATCCTCCAACGTTTGCAAATTTCATATCTTCATTTATTCTATAAAATTCACCAAATAGTGTAATTGTAAAGATTAGTTTTTGTCACTAAATAAATTATTTATACATACAAATTATTTAAAATAAAAAAAACACACTTACGAATCTCCTAAAAATAGTACTCGATTTGGATTAGTAATGGAAAATTTTTCTACGATATAATCATTATACTCTGAAGATGGTTTGGCCATAAGGTGTGGTGATCTGCCACTAATTTCCTTTATACTTTCGATTAAATAATGATTGCCTATAAATTATTTATAAATGTAAAAAAATTAGAAAATTACTTGAGAAACTTAAAAAAATTCCAAGTCAAATGTAACTTTTTTCCTGCTAAAATAATGTCCTACTACACCTACCAATAAGGGGCCCGTTTTGAGGAAAAGGCACCGTTTTATCCCTAGTACCAACAATAAACAAACAGTCGCTTCTTTTCAGGTAAGTTAAACATTTTTGCAATTTCATCAACGTCAAATTGACATCGAAATCTACGATAACAGCTCCAACATCTTCATTATCTGCAAGAGCCTCGATTAAAGCAGGGAGGGTTTCAGCAATTGGGTCAGCCTAAAAAAATTAAGCATCACGAGACAAATTTTGAGTGGCAAGCTTTCTATCGCACTAACTACAAAAACCCTGATATTCAGGAATATTGTAATAACCAAATAAATAAAGTTTTATAACTGCAAAAAAATGTGGCTAATATAAATTTAACTTACCGAACTGGGCGCCAGTTTGAAACCGGCGTCAGTCAATTCATCTTTTAACCCTTGACCTCCTATGACAAATATTTGCTTGTTAAAATTCCTCTTTTTTAAATAATCGATATATGCGATTGAAGGACTTACAATATCTTCTTTATTTACAAGAAATTCGAATTTTTTTAATAGCTGATACATAACTTCTATCCTTATTGTGGTATTATTAGTGACAAAAGTGACTTTTTTGCCTAGTTTTTTTAGGTTGGCTATACATTCTGGTGCACCCAAGAAGGGTTTGAATGCAAGCCAAATTACACCTGTAATGATAAAACGTTTAATCATAAAAACACTTTTTATTGGGAATAAAATTAATCGAGAGCTCTCTTTGGAAATTCATATCTACCTTACTTTTAGTCAAATAAAAAAGTTAAGTTGGGCAAAAATTTAGGAAATTTAATAAACTACAACTTTTGTTTGAAACATTTTTTTATAAAACCCATATTTTCCGAAGAAAAACTGTTCTAACATACTTTTACCTACCATACCCCTCTCCTAGAGCACCCAAACTGTCAATATTTTCTTTTAAAACTACTTGTTGAAAACGGGTAAAAAAGTGTGAAAAACTCCGGAAATAACGAGAAGGGTGAAACATTAGATCAAATCGGAAAATGGAAAGGAAATTGTGAAATTTGAAAAATGCAGATGTCCAAATAGCCGATTTTGTATTAATAATTTTTCACATGTTTTTTTTTTATTAAAAAAATTAAATTCCTACAATAAAAAACGTAAAACTTCAAACAAAATTATCAATTCAAAAATACAGAAGTCCAATATATAGTAGGTATACATTTTTCCAAGAAAAATGAAAAATTTCACTCCATACAGTGACAAAATAAAAAAAAATCCTCACCATCCATATCTGAAAATACATGGTCAAACGAAGAAAAGAATCTTCTCTGTTCTTCTTTAGATGCACAAGACAAATTTTTAACTTCGCCAAAATCGCACATTTTCCTCTTTTTTTCTTTTAATCTCTGTCCAATATCCACAATTTTTTTGATATAAACCTTTCAATAATCTTCGTTTATTTTTATACTATCTTTTGTTTTATTTGCACTATAAGTAATTGTTGTGTTAAGATAAGCCTGCCTCCCTCCTTGATCAACAATTATTTTAATATTATTTTTGTTCAAAAAACTCAGTACAATATAAAAACGTTCTTGTATTTAGCCACAAAACTGGAAGTAGATAAGAATATGACTGATAAAAAAAATCATTTCCTCATCTATAATCTGTTCTGAAAAATTGATGTTTCATCGAGTTTTTTTATAAAAAAAAATAATAAAAACAAATATTGGAAATTCTGATAAAAGATATCTTTATTTTATACATCTCAGAATGATGATCTTTTTACTATAATAATTTTCTGAAGTATACAAATAATTTTTTATCGACTCCGATGTTTTTATTTAAACCTACATACAATTTTTTATTTTGAATATATAAGCAAACTTAAATGAATAGCAAAAAATATTTTTCAGTATCCAACATTCACAAATATTTTTAAATGTTTTACAATATTTACATATTAATAAAAATATTTGTGGAGAATAATATATAAATTATTAAAAATTTTTCTATGTGTGTAATTTTTACTCTGAAAAAAGTAATTTTATTTACTTTCAAAATGAACTGAAATGTTTAAAATTCAATACAAAATAAATTTTTCATATGCCTCCGTGGCGCAATTGGCTAGCGCGTTCGGCTGTTAACCGAAAGGTTGGTGGTTCGAGCCCACCCGGGGGCGAACTTTTTTCCTTTTTTTTTTTTAAATTTAATTTTCAATAATAATTTAATCTTATAATTTCAAACTAATTTTGCAGTTTTTTTATAAGTTTAATACGGTTGAAAACGCTGTTAAAATTTGATTTCTACCTTGGCATTTATAATTTTGGAACGTTTCCAAAATAAAATACCAAAATACCAAATTTTTGATCAAATATCCGCCTCCGTGGCGCAATGGCTAGCGCGTTCGGCTGTTAACCGAAAGGTTGGTGGTTCGAGCCCACCCGGGGGCGAATTATTTTTATTCTCTATAAAATTATTCCTTAGTTTTGTATTCATAGCTTCAAACGGCGGCTCCAAAAAAAGTCCGGCAATGAGAGGATATTTCTCATATCTGCGTAAACCAAATTTTAATTTGTATGAATTTTTTTTGTAGTTTCTGGTTCCATTTTTATCCTAAAAAACTCACTTTTTCCCTCAAAAATGGCCCAAACATTTTTTTTCTGTAATTTTGACATTGACAATCGTTTCTTATGCAAAATTCATTCTGCGTAAACCAAATTTTAATTTTTTTGTAGATTCTAGGTCCGTTTATATCCTAAAAAACTCACTTTTTTCCTCAAAAATGGCCCATACATTTTTTTTCGGTGATTATGACATTGCCAATCGTTTCTTAGATAAAATTCATTCTGCGTAAAAATATTTGACACAATCCTGTCCAACGGCGGCTCCCGGGGGGGGGGGGGCAATTGCGGTAATGAGAGGATATTTCTCATATCTGCGTAAACCAAATTTGAATTTTTCTGATTTTTTTTTGCAGATTCTAGGTCCATTTATATCCTAAAAACTCACTTTTTCCCTCAAAAATGGCCCAAACATTTTTTTTCGGTGATTATGACATTGCCAATCGTTTCTTAGATAAAATTCATTCTGCGTAAACTAAATTTTAATTTTTTTTGTAGATTCTAGGTCCATTTATATCCTAAAAAACTCACTTTTTTACTCAAAAATGGCCCAAATAGTTTTTTTTCGATAATTTTGACATTGTCAATCGTTTCCTAGACAAAATTCATTCTGCGTAAACCAAATGTTAATTTTTTTGAATTTTTTTTGTAGATTCTAGGTCCATTTATATCCTAAAAAACTCACTTTTTCCCTCAAAAATGGCCCAAACATTTTTTTCGGTAATTTTGACATTGCCAATCGTTTCTTAGACAAAATTCATTCTGCGTAAACCAAATTTTAATTTTTTTGAATTTTTTTTGTAGATTCTAGGTCCATTTATATCCTAAAAAACTCACTTTTTTACTCAAAAATGGCCCAAATAGTTTTTTTTCGATAATTTTGACATTGTCAATCGTTTCCTAGACAAAATTCATTCTGCGTAAACCAAATTTTAATTTTTTTGAATTTTTTTATAGATTCTAGGTCCATTTATATCCTAAAAAACTCACTTTTTTCCCTCAAAAATGGCCCAAACATTTTTTTCGGTAATTTTGACATTGCCAATCGTTTCTTAGACAAAATTCATTCTGCGTAAACCAAATTTTAATTTTTTTGAATTTTTTTTGTAGATTCTAGGTCCATTTATATCCTAAAAAACTCACTTTTTTCCTCAAAAATGGCCCAAACATTTTTTTTTCAGTAATTTTGATATTGCCAATCGATTTTTATAAAAAATTCATTCTGCGTGAACCAAATTTTAATTTTTTTGATTTTTTTTGTAGATTTTAGATCCATTTATATCCTAAAAAACTCACTTTTTCGCTCAAAAATGTCCCAAACATTTTTTTCAGTAATTTTGATATTGCCAATCGTTTCTTATGCAAAATTCATTCTGCGTAAACCCTTGATAGCTTTGTTATTGTACCACGTTAACAAAAATCTTAAAAATAGTAATGTTGAAAATCATGTTGTTCTTTAATCTCTTGGAATTGTAAAAATATTTACAGCAATTGTCTCGAAATATCTTTTGTTTAGGTACTCAAATATTTACAATCTGTTATATAAATACAGTGAACAAAGTACGTGCCGAAACGAAATTTTACAAAAAAAATGTAGTTAGTTTTCGTTTTCGTTTTTTGGAGAAAAAAATTCGCCCCCGGGTGGGCTCGAACCACCAACCTTTCGGTTAACAGCCGAACGCGCTAGCCATTGCGCCACGGAGGCAGATGTTTTATCAAAAAGTAAGAATTTTCTTTTTATTTGACCTCAAATTATAAATATTAATGTTAGTATTTGGAATTATAATATTTTGTATATATAGCTTAATGAATTTCAAAGTTTCAAATAAAATTTTTCATTATAAAAAAACATATATTTGTAAAAAGTTTATGTCCAAAAAATAACTGTTGACATGGTATCCTCACATCCTGTATTTACTATACTATTTCCTGTTTTTTTACAAAGATTTGAATTTTATTTGTTACTTGGGGCTCTTGTTATGTTAATTATCTCTATTCCATAACACAAAAGTCTTTGTAATGCAAATAAATATTAGAATGTCATATAATGCTTTGAATTTCTGGCTTTTCTAAAAATCAGGATCGGTTTTAAAACACTGCAATCTTAGGTAAACTAAAAATTTCTTTTTGCCCTTTTCTATCCTCCTTTTTTTTAATATTGACTTATCCAGTTTTTATTAGAACAATATTTAATAATAATTGTTACCGAAAAGTATAAAATCTGATAAAAATACCTCTTCAAATCCATCGTTAATTTATTACTGTCAACGTAATTAAAAAAAATGTCAAAATTATATCCATTATCCCAAATAATGCTCTATTAATGGAAATAAAAGTGCATACTGCGATTCCACAAATAATTATACATAAAAAATAAATAAAATTATAGATAATATTTAATCTTATCTACTAAAAACACTTTGTTTTCTCAATTATATGTTAAAGGCCACTCCTGTACTAAAACGAATACACAAAATATTATATTAATATTCGAACTTAAAAAAACTATAAGAAGGTTAGGTTTTTAGTGGCTTTTAGTTATATATAAGAAGTCGTTGTAGAATTAATTTTTGAAAAAAAAAATGGTTATCAAAAATTTGAGAGAAGTTTCGAAGGCAGAACAAGCAGAATTTATTAATAGTTTCGATAGACTTTTAGTCGATATGGATGGTGAGTTAATATAAATGATATTTTGTAAAAAAATTAAAATAGATATTTTTCGAAAAAAAGGAGTTTTAAATTTTATTTTAGCCTGAATTTATTTTATTTTCTAATTCTAAATAATGTATCTACAGGTGGAAAATGTTGATATGTATTAGAAAGAGGCAAAAGATAGAAGACCTCTCTCTGTCTCTCAGTGGCCAAGCGCATGTGTGAGAGAGATATCTTTTCTCTCTATCTGTTTTTTGAGATAAATAATTTTCAAATTTATAACTTGAATTGAATTTATTTCAGGAGTGATATGGGTGGCTTTCACACCCATACCAGACGCCCAAATCTGCTTAGAAAATTTCAAAAAACTTGGAAAACCAATACAGCTCGTCTCAAATTACGCAGCTTCTTCTAGAGCTACAACGCTTGAAAGATTAATAAAAAATAAATTCAATTTCGATTTAGAGGACATCGTTAATCCATGCGTGGCAATTGTGGATTATTTTAAGAGAAGAAATTTCCAAAAAAAAATTTACGCTATAGCCTCCCAATCGTTTAAGGATGAATTGAGAAGTGCTGGATTGGAGCTGGAAAAAGACCCGGTAAAATCAAAAATTTCCAAAATTATTTAACAATGTTTCTTTTTTTTATTGTCGAGGAAATTCTAATATAAATAAAATAAAAACATTTGATCAGGCGTTACAAAGACTAAAATTTATAATGATAAACTTTTATATGACTCAATTTTTTTTATTCTTTTTAATTAAACAAAAAAATATTCCAGCAACAGTTCTCCGAAAAAATTTTATGACCCTGAAGATGGCTAAATAAATATCCTCTAATTGGGTCGTAACAGATTTTGAAACATAATTTAAATTTTTTTTTAAAGCCCCAACAAATCGAAGAAAATATCGTCGTTGTTCTGCAAAACATACAGGACGATGAAGAAATAGGAGCAGTTGTATGCGATTTGGACGTGAATCTGACTTATCTGAAACTCCAAAAAGCTCTGACGTATCTCAAACGACAAGACTGCCTATTTATAATTGGAGGAGCGGATAAAGCTTTGCCAATAGGTCAAATGGGACCGCTGCTAGGTAAGAACTCCGAAGAATTATATTGGAAAAGTGTTAAAATTATATTAGAAATTTTTAAAATCAAAGTTTTAAAGAAATAAATGTTTTATTCCTTTCTAGGCAATTTTTATAATTACCAAGGCTTATCAGAAATAAGTGGGAGAAAGCCTATGCAATTGGCAAAACCTTCAGAACATTATAAAAAATACATTACAGAGAAATTAGAAATAAAAAATCCCGAAAGAGTATTATTTATTGGCGACACGTAAGTAAAATAGACCAGTGCAGATAGCTTTGATGAAACCCATTGGAAAAGGAAGAGAATATAACAAACATGAAAGGAAAAATAATTTACAGGCGGGAAGTGGTAGAGGGGGAGTTTTTAAGGGTAGAAAACTGTTTATCTCGATTTACGGCAAAACTACAAGTCCTATGGAAAAAAGTTAAATAGCAAAGTTGTAGGTAATAAAAAGATCTACAACTTTTTTATTTACACTTTTTTCACATAACCTCAAAATTTATGTGAAAAATTCAAATAACCAAGTTTTTGGTTTTTTATTTTTATCTTTTACAAAAAAAAAAATTTTCACGAAATTTGGTGTAAACTTACCTTTTTATGTCCCAAACACTCTGTAATTTTTTTGTTTTAAAATATTTATTTTTTTAACCTTATTTTGACTTAATATCGAAAAAGCAGTCTAGTTTTCAATCGAAAATTCTCACGTCAAAATATCTGCTTTTTTTAAAAACTCGGTGGGCTTTTTGTTCGTTGAAATCTCTACCTTTTGATAGTGTAAAAAAATATACATATACATATGGTAAATGTTCTCAAAAAATGCAAATAAGGAACGAAGAAAACTCCGAATTTCTTTTTTTTTTAAATCATCATGTACAATTTTGAGCTATTTATTTAAATTTATACTTTAATTACTCTTTTGTTTATCAATGTAATACGGAATCTTACGTTTTTCGAGTAATTAAAGTATAAATTTAAATAAATAGCTCAAAATTGTACATGATGATTTAAAAAAAAAAGAAATTCGGAGTTTTCTTCGTTCCTTATTTGCATTTTTTGAGAACATTTACCATATGTATATGTATATTTTTTTACACTATCAAAAGGTAGCGATTTCAACGAACAAAAAGCCCACCGAGTTTTTAAAAAAAGCAGATATTTTGACGTGAGAATTTTTGATTGAAAATTAGACTGCTTTTTCGATATTAACTCAAAATAAGGTTAAAAAAATAAATATTTTAAAACAAAAAAATTACAGAGTGTTTGGGACATAAAAAGGTAAGTTTACACCAAATTTCGTGAAAATTTTTTTTTTTGTAAAAGATAAAAATAAAAAACCAAAAACTTGGTTATTTGAATTTTTCACATAAATTTTGAGGTTATGTGAAAAAAGTGTAAATAAAAAAGTTGTAGATCTTTTTATTACCTACAACTTTGTAATTTAACTTTTTTCCATAGGACTCGTAGTTTTGCCGGAAATCGAGATAAACAGTTTTCTACCCTTAAAAACTCCCCTTCTTCCACTTCCCGACCCCAGAGTGCCTGTAAATTATTTTTCCTATCATTTTTGTCATATTCTCTTCCTTTTACAATGAGTTTCATCCTACTATTATTTTATTTGGTTTCAAAAATTATTTGCACTGGTCTAAAAACGGAAATTTAAACATTCTCTTCAATTCTCAAACATTTTTTTCATCAAGTGATTTAATTTTTTTTAGAATAACCGAAGACATGTGTTTTGCGGCAGAAGGTGGTTTCAAAAAGTTGCTTGTACTTAGTGGAAGTGCAAAAATTGAGGATGTAAAAAATTGGAAATATCCCGAAGAACTCAAACCAAATTATTATATAGAAAGTTTAACCGAATTGAATACAATTATCAAAAATAATCACAAATTATAAACAATAATTAAGCTGTTTTATTCTTTTATATAGGGTAATTTATTGATTAATCACCCACTCTCCCCATTAAGCAAAATACGAATACGAATCAGTAAATCTTTAGATTTTTTTTAGATTTGGCAACTGCGCTGTAAAAAGTATGGAGTGTTGCTTAGCAACTTGGAAAAGTTATATATTTTAGCGACTGGCTGTTCTTTTTCACGAATAAAAATATAGCATAAATGTATAAAATGTTTTTTTTTTATTTTTTTAGACCCAAAACTAGTTTGGTTTTAGTATTAAAATTAAAAAAAACCAAAAAATTATTTTTTGAGCACTTTTCATAATATTTACCCTTGACCTGTTAATTCGTAATAAATAAAGGATTATATTATATTTGGTTACAGTCTAGAAATAATCATAATTAACAAATAAAAAACAGTGAAGTAGAAAAAATCTAAAATTAATTTTATTATGTAGTGTGGTGGATATTTATACTTTTCCCTTTTTCTTCTTCAGTATATTTTGGATTTGTTTAACTTTTAATATAGTATTTGGCCTAGTTCAAAGAGTGTCCTGTATATGTAATAGAAATGAACCTTTATTATTTCAATTTATAAGTGACCAATATCACAAATGAAAAAACATTTTTTGCGCAAATTTTATAACCTGTAGCATTGTATATATAAATCCTTTATTTATAAGTATATAGTATAAGGATTCTCATACAATGCCTGTAGTTTATCCCACTTCTGATTTATATATCCCCCTTCTGATTTATATATCCCCTAAAACAAAATTTTTAAGAGACACCAATTTCTGTACAATTTATAGTTACCAAATGCTAACAAACTCATAAACCATGTAGTCTGATTACGGCATGGAATTATTTCGATTAACTACCACTCAAGGTTGATCGCGTGCGCTGTGCGTTGCTCGTATTCAGGCGCTACTTTCTCCCAAATCTCGACCTACATCACGTGTGTGTTCAGGTGAACATGATCGATATCTGGTCATCTTTGAGTCCTTAGATTAATAAAAACTGTAAGTATTCACAACGGTTTTTATTGATTATTATTTTCAAAATAGTTTGTTATTGTTCGTTGATTTTAACCAATATGCTTGTTATTAAAAAATAGATTGCACTGTTCAATTAAACTGATTTCTGTTTAAACAAAGTCCTTAATTTTTAATTAGTGAACATTTCTTGTTTTATCTTTTTTTATGCTTAATAATTTAATAAGTTCTGATTTGTTTCAAATAACTGATGAATACTATGATCAATTATAAAAAAGAGTTAAAAATAGATCTGAATTAAATTGATATAATTTATTGTTTAAACAAACAAAATTAACTTCGCTAACGTCATTAGAGTAAAATATAGTAACAACTAAATGTTCAAATATTGCATTTTTAGATAATATAATCGGATATTAAAATTTATATTTTTTGACGAAATTAAATAATTTTAAACAAATTTACATTAAAATTTTTATTTTCTTAATTTGTGGATCAGAATTTTATTTAAAAATATGTAAGTGTAAGTCCGTATTTGGAACAGAATGTTGGTAACTTTCAAATGCCCTGTATATAATAAAATTTTGAAAAAACTGGCAAAATTTTGGATGGAAATAATATATATTTTGTTCCAAAAAAAACAAGTTTTAATTGTTTAATTACTTAAAATGAAATCAAAAATTAAAGCGTTGATATTTATTTAAAAAAATCAAAACCTTTAATGGGTTGGTTTTTTATTCAGATGTAACTGAATTAATATTTGTGTTTGTTATATTATTAAAGAAACGAACGTATATTGTAAATGTTTACAAAAGATAATCTTTAAATAGTCAGATATGAATATCCCATAAAAATTATTTTTATCACGAGTGCCAAATTGTTTATTACATTTTTACGTATAAAATGTGTTTCTCGAGTAAGTTAAATTTCCATTAAATCAAAATTTATATAGTGACTGTCTGTGGTGGTCCTCAAGGAACATGTTATGGGCCCCTTATTTTCATTTTAGACTTGACTAAACGTCTTGTGCTGTAAACCACTATTATGCGGAGGATTTGTTTAAAATTGGATAATAGTGAATTTATAAAAATTGGCGCGCGATTGATTGATGATAAATGTCAATGTGTTTGCTTGAAAAAATGTTTGTTTAAGATTCACGATGACTGTAAACCAAATAGCAGCCGGTACCACCATCGTCGCGGGGGCGGCTGTTCTGGCCTATCTAGGGCTCCAACTTTATCAAAAGAAAAAGAGGGATATCATGCCATGGAAGTGGGAAGAGATCGGTACTTTGACTCAATTATATTTTTATCCACTCAAGAGCGGTCATCGCATAGAACTTAGTAAAGGAGAATGTACTGAGTTTGGGATAAAACAAAGTGCGGAAGATGAAAAAGTACTGCAACTTAGAGATAGGTACTTTTATTTATGATAGATTGTCTAATTTATTCAGTGCCGGGATTTTCTGAAAACGATTCCTACGAAATTAATACAAAAGTGCTTATATCTTTTAAAGTACCCTGTACAATATTTTGGGTGACCCTGCATATCTGAAAATATTTTCAAAATATATTTTCATATATGCTTCAACTTGTAAGATAAAAATATTTTTTTTCTTCTTCTCCTATACAGAACTTTTGAATATTTCGAATTCACAATTAATATTAGAACTCAAAAAACATTTTTTTATATTTGTTTTTGATTTCACATTATTTGTCCCAATATTTTCACTAAAATATTCACTTTTTTCACACAAAAAAATCATTTTTCGTCCTTTGTAATTGGTTTTTTGAAAAAGCCCCAAAAAAATTGAAAATCACCAAACAAATTTTTATTTTGTAGGTGCTTGGTTGTATATGCAGAGAGAGACAACGAATTCCGAACTGCTAGAACTTATCCAAAACTCTTATTGATAGATGTCGCCGTTCACGATGAAAACCATTTAGCTATAGACGCACCTACCATGAGAACCCTGTATGTTAAAGTGCCCAATAAGGAGTCGAACAAAGAACTCAAAATAAAGTAAGTGAGAAATAATAATGGAAAAATCATCAGCGTTTATTGTACAATATGTGGTATGTAGAGATTTAAACTATAAATTCACATCGATAATAAAATGTCATGTTTGTTAACAGTTCTTGTAACATTCAAATGTTCCAAGGGTGATTTGATATAATTGATAAAATGATCTACATTCCAGATAGATTTTGCAGAAACTGCTTTTAGCCAGTAGAATGTATGCAGGTCGATATGCGACTCGAGAGTTTTCGAATGAGAGGTTTGTGGAAACAGAAAATGTGAAACACAAGAAGTGCGCAAAAAATAAATTACCTGCAAAAATAGAATTAGAGGATTTCTTCGCTCTACTACAAGATCAACGATCAATTTTAACTGAAGTCGTAGATAGATTTAATCTATGCATAGCTCAAAACGGGCGATTGTTTGAACATCTACTGTGAAATGACGGTCCATCATTGAATAAAAAAATATCATTATTGCTTTTATGACATTTTTCATACTTTCCTTAAGAATTAGATGCGTTACCGGTGAAAATCAAGTAGGCAAACCCTACATTTTTTGGAAGCCCCTAGTGTGGACTATTCTGGTGTGGCATTATATACAGGGTGTTCCATTTGAAAAAACTGAAAAAAAAGTGATCCCGAGTTTTGGTTGCCCCTGTATGGGAAAAGTGCCATTCGGTAAATTTATGAATATGAAATCAAAATACACCATTTTCGAGGATATTTGGTGAAAAATTTTTGTTATTCCTAGTTATTGATTTTGAGATATTTGGTGTTGAATGAACCCATTTTGGAACATAAATGTCACCATTATTTCAGAACCACCTGGTATAAACCCATACAACCCTATATTTTTGAGAAGCACTCTTCCGAAGGAATTCAATCGAGTAAAAATATATAGGGTGTTTCATTTAAAAAAACATAACTTTGATAAGTCACATATTTATGGGACACCCTGTACGTTGGTAGTTATTTTTGGAACATAGCTTTCATTGCTATCTACAACTTTTATTTGAAACATTTTTTCTTATCTTAAAAAGGGAAGCAGCTATCCTCCACGCACGCATCGTTGATATACCCGGTATTTATACCGGGTGACAATGAGACTAGGGCCATGCCTATATCTCGTTCATTTTTTAACCGATTTGAATAAAATTTGGAACATAGATATGAGACACAATTTTGGATTGACAGTCGTATAAAAACAAAATGGCGGACTTCCGGTTTCGCCAGAAATGTCACCAACTTCGATTTTTTAAATGGAACACCCTGTATATTTGATGTTTTTTAGATTCTATGGCTCAAACTACATACGACAGTGTTGCCAAATTTTTTATTTTTCAATAAAAAAAATTTCCAAATTTTTTTTTTAGCACAGGAGGCCTTTTTTTGGTCAAAATCTATTCCAATTGACATCAGTAATTCATAGTAATAGACTTTTTATTGATATGATCAATAACAAATCCTACAGCGGGAATTTAAATTTTCTAAATTCATTTTTAACGAATAAAACGTTTTTTTCAAATGGTACCTACCGAGGGCCATCTCGTCTTTCGATAGAGAATTTAATTACCAATTTTTACAATACCTATTTCGTACAATGCCGTCGAATTCCAATCCGTTAAGGTTTGATGAAATTAAAGATAGCCATGGAATAACAATACGTGTTTAATATCACGTCAAAAGTCAAATATCAATTTTTCTTGTCATCTCGTTTTGTTAATAATGGTACAAAATAGGTATTGTACAAATTCAATAAACGAGGTTTGAACAAAAAGGAAGTGGTACATAATGTATATCGTTGAATTGGTAATTAAATTCTCTATCGAATGACAAGATGGCCCTCGGTAGGTATCATTTGAAAAAAACGGTTTATTCGTTAAAAATGAATTTAGAAAATTTAAATTCCCGCTGTAGGATTTGTTATTGATCATATCGATGAAAAATCTATTACTATGAATTACTGATGTCAATCAGAATAGATTTTGACCAGATAAAGGCCTCCTGTGCTAAAAAAAATTTGAAAATTTGCATTTTTTTATTGAAAAATAAAAAATTTGTCAACACTGTCGTATGTAATTTGAGCCATAGATTCTAAAAAACATCAAATATACAGGGTGTTCCATTTAAAAAATCGAAGTTGGTGACATTTCTGGCAAAACCGGAAGTCCGCCATTTTGTTTTTATACTATTGTCAATCCAAAATTGTCTCTTATATCTATGTTCCAAATTTTATTCAAATCGGTAGAAAAATGACCGAGATATAGGCATGGCCCTAGTCTCATTGTCACCCGGTATTACGCGAGATAGGAAGGTCGACAACCAACACGTAGAGAATTTGTGTTATTAAATATTGTTATTCAGAACCGATGTCTATGATTCATGTGGCTGTATCGTTGTTATTAATATATCCTATCACTAGTATGGTTGCAGTTATTTACCACCATTATTAAACGTCCTTATCAAGGACATCACATGGCGACCCTGCCCGTTCTTTAGGACATCACATGGCGATCTTGCCCGTCCTTTAGGACATCACAAATATTTATATTTTTACTATTATGTCATAGAAGAATGTTCAGTTTTAAAAGTGATTTGGACAGTCACTTCTTTATTGATATTGATATTTTAGATTACATCATGGAGAAGAAGTCCATTCAATCGATTGTGGAGACGAGGCAGCATTGTGGTTTTCCAGATACGTCTTGGAAAAAGACAATGGCTTGCGCTTGGGATATCACACAGCAAGTCCAAATAATAGGAGAGATGTTTCCACTGTGAATAAAAGTATTTTGGAATATTATAAAAATTTTACCAAATTTTCCACTGTAAGTTTACACCATTTTTACACTTACAAGATAAAAAAAAACACTAAATGAACCTTCAAATTATAGTCATAGCAGCTTTTCTTTAAATCGACTCTTCTTAATTTCCAGGGACTTTACTCAGACCAAGTAAGCGTTCATTTAGTCAGTCAGCCGTCAGTAAAAGATTTGCAACAAAGAATCAGTACTGATACCATTACCGTCAACCATTTTAGACCCAATCTCGTGGTAGACGGTCTTGGTCTCAAACCCTACGACGAGGATGATTGGGAATGGATCAAAATTGGTGATGTCATTCTGAGAACTGTCAAAGACTGTACTAGGTGTTCCGTACCTACCATCGACCCCGAAAGTGGTGTCAGAAATAAAAACGGGGAACCAACGGCAACATTGAAAAAGTTAGTAAAAAATTATCTTAGAAAAATAGAAATAATTACAGGACTTTACTATGGTCTATTTTTATGTATGAGAGAGTAATAAAACAGCATTTCTAATGCAAAACTTAGTACGGTCATTTTAAATATTTTTACGGAATAATCTAAATATTTCCTAAAATTGTCATAAATGTACCTGAGCTAATACAAGTTTTGGGTCTTTTATTGGTCTTTTATAACCATAAGCTGTACAGAACAATAGAAAAAGGTTTGGACAGGCCAAAAGCCCTGTGTATTAAAGATAACATAGCCGTATCTTAAGATTATTTTCAATAAGTACCTATTTGCCAATTTTGTTTTTAATTTAATTCCAAGAATTTCTTACAGTAATCGAATTATAAGTAGATAAATCCCTTACCAACAAATTTCACCGAAAATGCGATTGTAGGTTTTCCATTTAGTAAGGAGGTCCAGTTGTGTATTCTTGACAGCTTACTAAATGTCGTTTAGTTGCAACATGCAAGGTGCAGTGTGCAGTCTATTGTGAATTCTAGTGTGATCATGGAAAATTTGGAAGTACCGCGTAAACGACAAAAAATCGGTCCTTTAACAGTTAATGAAAAAACATTAATATTTCATTGTTTTAAATCATTTACAGACAAACATTTATGTAAAAGTGTTGATGACACAGTGGAATTAGTTAGTAGTACGCTTGGTGTTGGGAAATCTACGATTTACAGAGTTGTTAAAGAAGAGAAATGTGGCGAGTTTCAAACAGCACGTAAAGTTCCAGGAAAACCAAAATTTCAAATAGAAAATCATTTGAAAGAAAGACTTCGAAGGAAAGTGCATGCGTTCTTCTTTAGAAAAGAATTTCCGACAGTAGACAAAGTTCTTGCCACGGTTCGAGATGATAAGGATAACCCTGAAATGAGTCGAAGCACACTATGGAAGAAAAGAAATAGGTTTTCTATTCAAAAAGCATTCCAGAAAGTCTATTTTAATAGAAAGAAGCGATATTGTAGTATGGAGAAGAAATTACCTAAGGACTATAAAAGAAATGAGAAACCAAAGAAGAAATATATTTTATTTAGATGAAACATGGATCAACGAGGGACATACACCAAATAACTTTTGGCAAGATGAAACTGTTACAAGTCGAAGACAGGCTTTTTTAAATAATTTATCTACTGGTTTAAATCCACCATCAGGAAAGGGGCGCAGACTGATAATAGTACACATCGGTAGTTCAAACGGTTTTGTTAAAGGTGGTTTATTGACTTTTGAATCTACTCGTACCGGTGACTACCATGAGGACATGAATGCTGATGTCTTTAAAGAGTGGTTCGAACAAATGATAGATCTTCTTCTTCTTCAGAACTGTATAATAGTAATGGATAATGCAAGTTATCACTCGAGACTTACAGAAAAAATGCCCACAACCAAGTGGTTAAAAAAAGATTTACAGAATTGGCTAAATTCAAAGAATATTAAGTTCCATCCCGGTCCTGTCAGAAGAGAACTGTATCATTTGTGTTCCCTTCATAAAGAGAAATTAAAAAAATATGAAATTGATGAAATTGCAAAAAATCGTGGGATGACGGTGGTTAGATCACCACCATATCATTGCGAAGTAAACCCGATTGAACTGATATGGGCACAGATAAAGGGAGAAGTTTCAAGAAAAAATAATTCTTTTAAAATGAGTGATATTAAACAGTTGTTTTTGGAGGCTGTAAATAATGTGAAGCCTGAAAACTGGGAAAAGGCAGTAAATCATACGATTAAAGAAGAAGAGGAAATGTGGAAGTTGGACAATATTACTGATGAAATGATCGAGCCACTCATTGTAAATATTGGTTGCGACAGTTCATCTTCTGATTTCGATTTGTAGGTAAGAAGTAGTTTTTATATTAAAATTATTATTTATGAACGTAACGTTGTTTAAAAGTCAAAGTTTAAACCCTTATACCTACATAACCCGTTTGACACAATGTTCTTAACATACCTTGTAGAAAAATAAAATATTTTAGAAAAAACTACACTTTTTTACTTCAGCTGCTTAGAAGTTATAAGCAGGTTAATTAGGTGAAAATATAAGTGTACACCCGATATATTTATTATATTTATACAAAGGTTATTTCATACGAAAATACTCGAGGCATAACTTCACAAAATATTTTAACTGTCTACTAAAAGAAGTGGTACGCCTATGGATTACGAACGCTTTATTATTTTAATACTCTCTCATACATAAAAATAGACTATAAGAAGCTTCCATTTTTGTAGAATGTGTGGAGAAAAAACTATAAACTTTTTATTTTACTGCACTGGTCATTTTATTCTTAATTTAAATGAATAAATAAATAAATAAAAAATATTCAGTGTTTATGAAAAAAAATAAATAATAAATATTTTTTTAAATAATTAATTATTTCAGTAGAGATTTATAAATTATTTAATTTTTATATGCAATCTCATTGATTGTATTGTTTTAATGTATAAAAAATAATTAGAAATAGAAATTTATTTATCTCCAAATCCAAGTATAGAATTTCAAGTTTGTTTCAACGGCGGCTCCAGGGGGGGGGCAGTAGGGGTAATTGCACCCCCCAAAAAAGTCCGACAATAAGAGGATATTTCTCATATCTGCGTAAACCAAATTTTATTTTTTTTGTAGATTCTAGGTCCATTTATATCCTAAAAAACTCACTTTTTGCCTCAAAAATGGCCCAAACATTTATTTTTCGGTAATTTTGACATTGCCAATCGTTTCTTATACAAAATTCACTCTGCGTAAACCAGATTTTAATTTTTTTGAATTTTTTAGGTACATTTATATCCCAAAACTCATTTTTTCCCTCGAAAAATGGCCTAAAAATTTGTTTCATTAATTTTGATATTGCCAATCGTTTCTTATACAAAATTTACTCTGCAAAAACCAAATTTTAATTTTTTTGTAGACTCTAGGTTCATTTATATCCTAATAAACTAACTTTTTACCTCAAAAATGGCCCAATCATTTTTTTTTCGGTTATTTTGACATTGCCAATCGTTTCTTATACAAAATTTATTCTGCGTAAACCAAATTTTAATTTTTGTGAATTTTTTTGTAGATTCTAGGTCCATTTGTATCCCAAAAAACTTACTTTTCCCTCAAAAATGACCCAAACATTTTTTTTCGGTAATTTTGACATTGCCAATCGTTTCTTAGACAAAATTCAA
This sequence comes from Crepidodera aurea, assembly GCA_949320105.2. Taxonomy (NCBI): domain Eukaryota; kingdom Metazoa; phylum Arthropoda; class Insecta; order Coleoptera; family Chrysomelidae; genus Crepidodera; species Crepidodera aurea. The sequence continues at coordinate 2,101,179 of OX439475.1, read as the reverse complement.
TCTGCGTAAACCGAATTTTAATTTTTTTTATTTTTTTTTAGAGATACTAGGTCCATTTATATCCCAAAAAAGTTACTTTTTCTCTTAAAAATGGCCCAAACATTTTTTTCGGTAATTTTGATATTGCCAATCATTTCTTAAACAAAATTCATTCTGCGTAAACCAGATTTTAATTTTTTTGAATTTTTTAGGTACATTTATATCCCAAAACTCATTTTTTCCCTCGAAAAATGGCCTAAAAATTTGTTTCATTAATTTTGATATTGCCAATCGTTTCTTATACAAAATTTACTCTGCAAAAACCAAATTTTAATTTTTTTGTAGACTCTAGGTTCATTTATATCCTAATAAACTAACTTTTTACCTCAAAAATGGCCCAATCATTTTTTTTTCGGTTATTTTGACATTGCCAATCGTTTCTTATACAAAATTTATTCTGCGTAAACCAAATTTTAATTTTTGTGAATTTTTTTGTAGATTCTAGGTCCATTTGTATCCCAAAAAACTTACTTTTCCCTCAAAAATGACCCAAACATTTTTTTTCGGTAATTTTGACATTGCCAATCGTTTCTTAGACAAAATTCAATCTGCGTAAACCGAATTTTAATTTTTTTTATTTTTTTTTAGAGATACTAGGTCCATTTATATCCCAAAAAAGTTACTTTTTCTCTTAAAAATGGCCCAAACATTTTTTTCGGTAATTTTGATATTGCCAATCATTTCTTAAACAAAATTCATTCTGTGTTTTAATTTTTTTGTAGATTCTAAGTCCATTTATATCAACAAACCCAAAATATTAAACTTTTAAATATATATAACCCTAACAGCCGACGACGTTGCCCCCCCCCCTCCCTTCCCCAAATCTCTGGGCTGAAGCCGCTCTCGGTTTGTTTTGTACCTAAAAATTAAAAGAATTTTTTTTTATTGTTTAGATACAGGATCAGCAACGGTCCCGAAGCTCTTCCTGTAATGGGCCTCCAGCTGGAAGTCCGAAAGACTGGGAATCTAAACATTGGAGAAAAAGTGTTTATCGCCAGGAAAAAATAATTATAAATAAACTCAAATAGTTCCTTAAATACTTATGATATAATAAAAAATTAACTTTGATACTGATGTTGTAATATTTCAAATTTTATATGTATATATTTTAATGTAAAATCTGTATATCTCTGTAATAAATAAAATATTCATAATTTCATTACATGTCTCAATATGGGAAAGTTGGTGGCTGCACTGAGAATTCAGTCAATTTCAGAACGGCGACCTAAAAATTTTTAAAGTACAATATTTTTTTGTCACTTTATAAATATGTATACTTTGTACTTTCACAAAGTATTTGTATGCGCAATCAAAGATGTTTCATATTTAAAATCACATTAAAATATTTGAAATTGAAAACAAGTTAAAATATTTTAATGTGATTTTAAATATTAAGGGCTGGGTCTTCCTGTGTATAAAATCCTATGCTGCAGACCAAAAGTTAAATCGACTGATTTCCGAATGTAATGGGATTTAAAATATAATTTTCAGACAAATTAAAGATAAAGGTCTAACTTAGGTAGTCTTACTATTCTAAATCGATAAATTTATTATTTTCTATGAAAACGACAGCTTTAAAATCATCCAATTTTTTTAACCTTAAAAGTGGCATTTAACGATCTATATATCCTCGATTCTGAAAAAATAAGAAAAAAAAACGTTAACTTGACCTAAGTTAAACCTTTATCTACAATGTGGTTTAATCAGAATACATCAAAATACTTTAATTTATGAAATCAGTCGATTTGAAATTTTGAAGTCATTTCAAATTAATTTGAAAGTTTGGTCAAACAATGGCGTCTAAAAATTCTTTACCCATAGGTATTCAGTATATATATATAATTATATATCGATCATATAGGTTTTAACACTGTAAGAAAGATGGTGTCCGAAGCAAATCAAATTTGCAATGGATGCCAACCCATCAGCTGAGATATTTAGCGGGGTGATACCATAATTAGCCCAGTTGTGAGAGACTTTGACCTCTCATAAAATGTGATATCGCTTTAAAAGGTGTAGAAAACGATAAAAAAATCTTTGCGGCTTTAAAGTGTATGCTAAATTCGAAAAACTAATAGAACAACCACGTGAAAGAGCAAAAAATTTTACTATTATTTATATTTCAGATAACATCTGTTCACTTTAAATTTTATTTTAATGTAATATACTTAAATGTTTCTTTTCAAATTATATTGCTAATTTTATATTTTGTTTGTTAACTGTTTCATTTTATTCATTGAATTGTTTTCATTATTCTACAATAAATTATTGATATTTTGTAAACTATAAACGTCACTTATAGCAAATTTTATCTCAAACTATAAAAATGCCATTTTTGGTTTTGCTGTACAACTCAAGAAAATCAATAAACTCTGTAGATTTTTTTTATCTCTAATTTTTTCCAAAAATTCAATTTTTTTCCCATTTCATCGTATTCCTATCTGTTATGGTTTAGAATATAGCAATGTTGGCACATAATAAAAGAAACATGCACTCAAAACACAAAAAGAACGCTGCAATTGTATTTGTTCACCTAAATCGTAATTCATCGTTCGCGCGGTTAATTTTTCTTTCGTTTCTCACACTTAATAACGAAGAACAAAATCACTTTATACGGGGTAATTCATTGAGAAATGCGCATACAGAAAAGGTAGATGGAGAACACCGAGGTGCTTCTAAATAACCTATGGGTCTATCGTTCTTTATAACCAAGATACAGGGTGATTTATTAATTTTCCCCATTTTTTCAATTAATCATAACTTATGAACGACCCTATACGTTTTTGTAATATTTGGTTCGTATGTTCTTTGTCTACAGTGGTGTCGATTAACATATTCCAAGTCCGGCCTTAAAAAGTTAATGAGTAGGTTTCGAATCGAAACAATACCCAGTATATTAATATTTTAAAATTTTATTTGGAAAGAGCAGAAAAAAATAAGTAAGACTAAATATATTTGGTGCTTCCGCTTACAACTTTTTTACTTATTAACTTGATTTAAATCTAGATGTTTCTATAATGAGGTGGCACAAAAATAAAAAAAAAATTCTTCCCCAAATGGTACTTTTCTAGTTTTAATCCATAAAATCAACTATTTCTTATTCTCCTAATTTCTGGATCCCAACCTTATTGAAAAATCAAGAAAAAATATTATAAAGTATATATTTATAAATTTATTTTAAAATTATTCATTTATCTGTTTAAGAATTTATTAATAAACAAATTCATTGATAAAACATATAATTTTTGTTTTCTTCTGTGTTTTTAGTACAATGCTTTTTGTGATCATTGTAGGCCCTTTCACTATTTATTTTTTATTATCCGATCGCTGGATTATAGCGATTACTTAAACTATAATCGCGATATGCCGGTACGTTAGAAGTTTTTTTGGTAGCAACAAAGGCGCCGCTTTAAAACTGTTAAATTGGGGCAACTTTATGTATTACACGAACTATACGCGTATTGCATTTGCCTTAGCGACCCGAGTTAAATAACGCCGGCGCCGTCCGATTGTTCGCGAAATCTCTTTCGACATAACCTATTGTTCGAAATCGAACATTTTTAACTACGCCCATGGCAGCAAGAGAAATAAAATAACCGAACCTCGCGCATAGCAACAGTGTAAGCACACATAGTAAATCAAGGCCAGAGCACAGCTAAGAACCCGGAAGTAATTAATAGTCCATATAAACATCAATAGTTAAAAACCGCCTTATCGGCTACCTCTTTATCGGCTGCCGCCTTTAGATGCTCCACGGCCAGGGGCAAGATTGGCAGTTGCATAAAAAAAAGGATATCAATAGCGCCGAAAACACGTACCCGTGATTGGCCAAGGAAGAATATCGGCGGACCACACACGACTAGAATAAATTAAATCAAATCAGTAGAACTTCTATCTCCGGGAAACAGGTCGCACTCAGACTGTTTCTTACGTAATAAATCCCTCAATCTCAACTTATATAAATTACATACTACTACATACGCACTTGCGTTTCACAGTTCATAAATTTTTGAGCAATTGCAAACATAGTTTTGAGTTTGTTATATTCTTTGTAAAGTGTTTTTGTTTTACGTTATCGTTAATATATAACATCCAAGTACTTAGAGTATAATTTCGCTACAACCTAACTACGTATACAGCCACATCAAAACTCTCTGCCAACTTAATCTACAATAAGTTGGGACAGGCACATCTACAGGGTGTGGCCAAATTTGACATTATTTGGAACTTCCCAAAACACCTATTACCGTGATTTAATTGGAGATTTGGCATTTTTTAATTTTTTACAGTTTGTACTTTAATTCTTGGTTTTTATAGTTAAGCATTTTGATAAAACTAAAAATACAAATAGAATTGCTATAATTTTAAAATTAATATTTCTTCAAAACACAAAAATATAAGTAGATCATCATCATTATTATATAAAATCAAGGATCTCGGGTTTAAATAGTCTTCAAGAAAAGTTCGGTGAAAAAAAATTGCTAAAGCGGCTTACTCCTTTGATGCAATTGTCTAGGAGTCTAGGGCCACCGTGAGCTGAACCAAAGTTCAAACGATGCCTGCCCGCCTTGACTTAAAAAAGCGATTCTTTGATCTACAAAGAAGCGCCGACGCAAATTGACACGTGTCGATTCTAGAATAGTTGTCATAGCTATATACTAACTTTGAAATGAGCAATAACATCACTCTGTATGCATTTGAAAGGGGCATTTTATTTCGAAAATTTAATACCAATTATACCCTAGTAAAAAATTGTTTCCTACTTGTAAATATCTTTGACATGTTTACCTAAATCGTAATTCATCGTAATAAATAAATAAATAAATCGTTTGCGTGGTAAATTTTTTTTTCGTTTCTCATATACTTCATAACGAGGAACAAAATCACTTCATATAAATAACTGAAAAGAAAATGTTATTTTGATATTATCAATGCCCCAGTAACAAATTATTTTAATTTTAAGAATTAAAAGAAAGATTTTATGGATGAATAGTTTTCATTGAAAGGCTCTGTATAAATAATATATACCTACAAAGAAAATAAATGAATAATTATTTATCATTATCTTCTTTATTGTTAGCTAACCACTTACAAAGAGCTATAGACCGAGGTCCTTCTGCCCATAAATGAATAATAAAAAGTTAAGATTATACATTTTGGTAATACTAAATATTGTTCTCCCCTTGTATTAAATATAGCAGACAATGAATTTCTTGAATGGTTTCTGTAATGAGAAAATTTCAAAGGAAGGTTTCTGTAACTACTTTGTTTAATTTAAGCATTTATCACGAGATACCAGCACCTCCCGGACAGCACCTTATTTGAAATAATTTCGCTGACTTTTGACGTACAAGACCGCGCCCTTAAATATCTTTGATTGCGCGTACATGTACTTCGATTGATGTACTGATTTATATCTGCCTTATCACATAATTCAAAAATATAGTGGGGATAAATTTAGCAAACCTTCTTGTCACTCATTAACCCTTCTCCTACTTCGACTAAAAGTTTCTGTTGTATCCGTAGATGTAGGTACCCGAATTCATAAAAAAAATATGTTCTTCAATCAGTGGCCTTTGGCGATATAACAAAATACGACTCTGTTGACGGATCAATTGGCTTATCAAAGTAAATATTTAGTGTCAGAGTTCAACAATCAGAAGGTTTATTCAATTGAATCCCTAGGTCAAGGAGGCCGACGTTTTTTTTTACAAAATGAAAATTATAAGTACAAGTGCTTTTCTTTTTATTTTGAGTTTTGCAGAATGCTACAGTAAGTTGATATTTTGTGCTTATCTTTCTAAAAATAAATAGATATAATTTCTGCTCCGAAATGGTATTTTAAAAGTTTGTGAGCTACTATAGCGCTGTTGCCATATCGGACAAAAATCTTGTAATGTAAGGATTAATGACGTAAATAAAGGATTTCAATATTTTAAAGTCTAAACTCATTTAAAACGGTTCGAAATTTTGGAATAATCAAAATTTTTTAGAATTCCAGAATGAGTTGGGCCATATTAGACCAAAAGTTAGCCCTGATGTCCAATCTGGTGCAGTTCAACTACTTATTAAAAGGATAACACCTGAACATGCCAATAAATTTTCCGTAAATGTGGATCCACAATTTTTTGTCGACCAAAAAGAAGCCTTTAAAGTAAGAGTTTTTATAATCGCTAATTTGTTTATTCAAAATTAACCCCATTGTGTTGATTTTAAGAACTTTTAAAAGTGGGTAAAAAAAATCTAAAAATACTTGATCCAAAAACTCATTATATACAGGGTGTTTCACGACGAGCTTACACTATCTGTATATTGGAAACTACCCACACGATTTTTATGAAAATTGGGATATATGGGTCTCAATTTATGGCGAATTCATTGAAAATATTTTGAAAGACATGACATGTCCGGTTATACCGGAAGTGAGCAGCAACTTTATTATTTTAAATGGAACACCCTGTATATTATTAACTTTTCGAATTCTACATTAAATTTTAATGTCACTTTGTGTAGAATACCCTATACCTAAAATTTATACTTATCGAGATATTAATTTTTTTAATAAAAAATTGACAGGCGCAGACCTTCATATTGAAAATTCTGTGTGAACATCCCCAATACCAAATAAAAAACGTCTTGTCTGGTTGATTAGTAGGACGATCAAGGTAATTGGTGACATGTCGAAAACTTCTTTTTTGTATACAGGGTTGATAAAAAAATGATGAAAAGTTCAAGTTCAAAAATGTCAAATATCTTCATTTTTTTAAATGAAACAACCATATTTTTATTCTTTTACTTAATTCTAAGGCCGAAAATAAGGGCAGTTTATGTTCACTTCCCTTAAGCGTTTTTGTGATATTAACATGTATTTAAAAATATTAATTATTTCAACCTTATTATTGTGTTGGCGTCGGTCGTGTTATTTATTCTTTTATTTTAGCAGGCTGTGTATTTACCTATTATAATTAAATAGTATTAATTGTCATTATTTGAAGTCAATCGCCTTGTAGCAAATAAAGCACATGTTCTAGTAACAACTCTGTCATATTCACCATGTATTAATAGTAAATTTAGATACTCTTCATTGTTTAATTCCCAACGAGCCACTTCTATCACTGTACGAGGCGATTGACTAACCGGAAATGTCTTTTAAAATATTTTCAATGAATTCGCCATAACTTGAGACCCATATATCCCAATTTTCATAAAAATGGTGTAGGTAGTTTCCAATATACAGATAGTGTAAGCTCGTCGTGAAACACCCTGTATTCCAGTGGACATTTTAATATTCACAATTCTTTTGTCAGGTGTTTAAAGACACTAATAACATCATCAAAATAGTGGGAAGTACCGGAGTGGCGGCAGCTACAGGATTCCACCATTACCTGAAGTATTTTTGTAATGCACACATTTCTTGGGAGGCTTCGCAATTAAGTTTACCGGATGAACTTCCTGATGTAAACTTAACCATTGCTTTTAACGACAGGTAAATAGACAAGCGTTATATTTATATATGGAATTTTTTTTAATTCGACAATGCCGAGAGTTACTTTCAATTTTTGAAAGCAAAATTCAATTTTAAAATTGACTGAAATATCGGTACGAATAAAATATTAACCAGAATGTATTCATCCTGTTCATGTTCCTAATTACAACGGCGGCCCCAAAGGGGGATAGTTGGGGCAATTTTTCTCTCTCAAAAATGGCCCAAACATTTTTTTTCGGTAATTTTGACATTGCCAATTGTTTCTTATAGAAAATTCATTCTGCGTAAACCAAATTTAAATTTTTTTGAATTTTTTTTGTTGATTCTAGGTCCTCTATATCCTAATCAACTCACTTTTTCCCTCAACAATGGCCCAAACATTTTTTTTCGGTAATTTTGACATTGCCAATTGTTTCTTATAGAAAATTCATTCTGCGTAAACCAAATTTAAATTTTTTTGAATTTTTTTTGTTGATTCTAGGTCCTCTATATCCTAATCAACTCACTTTTTCCCTCAACAATGGCCCAAACATTTTTTTTCGGTAATTTTGACATTGCCAATTGTTTCTTATAGAAAATTCATTCTGCGTAAACCAAATTTAAATTTTTTTGAATTTTTTTTGTTGATTCTAGGTCCTCTATATCCTAATCAACTCACTTTTTCCCTCAACAATGGCCCAAACATTTTTTTTCGGTAATTTTGACATTGCCAATTGTTTCTTATAGAAAATTCATTCTGCGTAAACCAAATTTAAATTTTTTTGAATTTTTTTTGTTGATTCTAGGTCCTCTATATCCTAATCAACTCACTTTTTCCCTCAACAATGGCCCAAACATTTTTTTTCGGTAATTTTGACATTGCCAATTGTTTCTTATAGAAAATTCATTCTGCGTAAACCAAATTTAAATTTTTTTGAATTTTTTTTGTTGATTCTAGGTCCTCTATATCCTAATCAACTCACTTTTTCCCTCAACAATGGCCCAAACATTTTTTTTCGGTAATTTTGACATTGCCAATTGTTTCTTATAGAAAATTCATTCTGCGTAAACCAAATTTAAATTTTTTTGAATTTTTTTTGTTGATTCTAGGTCCTCTATATCCTAATCAACTCACTTTTTCCCTCAACAATGGCCCAAACATTTTTTTTTTGGTAATTTTGACATTGCCAATCGTTTCTTAGACAAAATTCATTCTGCGTAAACCAAATTTGAATTTTTTTTGTAGATTCTAGAACCATTTATATCCTAAAAACTCACTTTTTTCCTGAAAAATGGCCCAAACATTTTTTGTTTCGGTAATTTTGACATTGCCAATCGTTTTTTATACAAAATTCATTCTTCGTAAACCAAATTTTAATTTTTTTGTAGATTCTAGTTCCATTTATATCCTAAAAATCTCACTATTTACCTCAAAAATGACCCAAACATTTTTTTTCGTTAATTTTGATATTGCCAATCGTTTTTTTATACAAAATTCATTCTGCGTAAACCAAATTTGAATTTTTTTGTAGATCTTAGGTCCATTTATATCCAAAAAACTCACTTTTTCGCTGAAAAATGACCCAAACATTTTTTTTTTCGGTAATTTTGACATTGGCAATCGTTTCTTTGACAAAATTCATTCTGCGTAAACCAAATTTTAATCTTTTTGAGTTTTTTTGTAGATTCTAGGTCCATTTATATCCTAAAAATCTCACTATTTACCTCAAAAATGGCCCAAACATTTTTTTCGGTAATTTTGATATTGCCAATCGTTTCTTATACATAATTCATTCTGCGTATACCAAATTTTAATTTTTTTGAATTTTTTTTGTAGATTCTAGGTCCATTTATATCAACAAATCAAAAATATTAAACTTTTGTATATATAACTCTAACGGCCGACGACGTTGCCCCCCCCTCTCCCCTAAATCTCTGGGCTGGAGCCGCCCTTGCCTAATTATCGTTATTATGCAGTTTGAAAAATCAACTTTTAAATAATGTAAAATAATAGGTACATTTAGTGGATATCTCAAAAAATTAACAAGAATATTTTTACGTTCATGAATTCATCTGTTGTTACTTCTGGAATGGATTAAATGGCCAACACGTTTGCCACATCTGATGCCAATTGACTTTTTTTGTCAGTATCAACTTTGGCTTGAATGGTCCATGCAATTATTTGCTTCTGCGTAGTAGATGTTTAAAAATAAATACTTTAAAGTACTGCCTAAGGTTGTGATATAAAATCACACTTGTTCCCAAGAACAAAGACATTAAAAATGTCCTACACTGCACCAGCGCAGCGTCTGGACTTCAACAACTACTCCTTGAGCTATATGCCCCCCAGGTATTGAATTACGAAAGTCCAGACGTGGTTTGGCGCCTGACCAAGTCGAAGCTTTAAACCAAAAACTTATTATTAAAGGAGCTTGCCCTTCTTAGACCGGATTCGGAATTATTGTTCCTCATCAGTAAGAATCAGGCTAGCTCGACATCCTATCGCTACTTTAAAGTAACTTGGATTTTTTTAGGTTTCGATATTATCAGAATGTGTGTACCACCAGTTACAGCTTTGTTTGGTGGGACTGGCAACAATGGGAAAAACACATAGACTGGATGGCTTTGAATTCTTATAATTTTGTGTTGGCCTTTAATGGACAGGAGGCCATTTGGGAAAGGGTATATAAAAAACTTAATTTTTCCCAAGGAGAGATTGATGAACACTTTACTGGACCAGCATTCTTGTCATGGTAAGGAATATATAGATTTTAGGCGTTTTCCCGCCAAAGAAAATTTTTTGATTACGTATTTTTGCCGAATTTAAAGTTTTTCAGATTTATTTGATGATTTTTTTATGGTTTTTAGGAAATTTTCACATCAAAAAAGGCAAATAAATTTTTTTAAACAATTTTAGTCTTATCAGTGCCTTTTTCTTCACCTATTTTTATTGAATTTCAACTATTTCAGATCATTTTTTTGTAGATTTGGGGATTTTTTTATTGTTTTGAATTTAAAAATATTTTTAGGTTACGTATGGGAAATATGCGTGGTTGGGGTGGTCCACTATCTCAAGCTTGGCATGAAAGATCGATCTGGTTACAGAAGAAAATTTTAGAGAGGATGAGGAGTCTTGGGATAATCCCTATTTTACCTGCATTTGCAGGACATCTACCAAGAGCTGTCAGAAGGTAAAATATTTTTATTACTGAGCTTGAACGTCAAATATTTTTAAAACCACATACAAAACTGAAAAAGTTCAGTTTTTAGACAAATTTTTAGAAAATTTAGTCAAGAAGGAACTTTAAGAATTTTACATGATGATAGCGAAAAAACGGTAATAGACAGATATTCAGGACTAGAAAAAACAAAAATACCAAAAATTTTCCTTAAAATTGTGATTTTTTAGCTTAAAATTCGTAAGCCAGAAAAAATTACAAAAATTAATGATATTTGCAATCCCAACATGTTAATTAACAATCAGATTTTTCTTTTTATATTGTCGTAAAATATTTTCTGGTGAATTTTTAGGGTATATCCAGATGTAAATGTAACAAAAATGGACATATGGAACAGTTTCAATGATTCATATTGCTGTCCTTATTTCCTTGATCCAACCGAACCGTTATTCAAAATAATTGGAAAAATGTTTTTAGAGGAGGTAAGAAAAATTACCTCAAATTATTAACCTCTAACCTCTAGGTATAAGAAATTTAATGAGTTAAAAAAGAGGCTCTTTCATCCATTCAGGCGAAGTTTATCAACAGCCACTTCGATTCCCCGTTGATAGAGGCGTGTGACGTAGACGATAGATCCCTTAGAGTGATCAGAGTTATACGACAGAGCCGGAAAATTATAATTTATTGTTTAGAGCTTTCTCTTATCACCATTTTCGTAACACCCTTTGATGTAATATATTTCAAGTTGGTATTTTTTTTATTAAACTTATTATTTTGCTGAAATATACGAAAAAAGTGTAGTTAGTAAGTGAGGCGGTATACCGGGTGACAATGAGACTAGGGCCATGCCTATATCTCGTTCATTTTTCAACCGATTTGAATAAAATTTGGAACATAGATATGAGACACAATTTTGGATTGACAGTCGTATAAAAACAAAATGGCGGACTTCCGGTTTCGCCAGAAATTTTACCAACTTCGATTTTTTAAATGGAACACCCTGTATATTTGATGTTTTTTAGATTCTATGGCTCAAATTACGTACGACAGTGTTGCCAAATTTTTTATTTTTTAATAAAAAAATTCAAATTTCCAAATTTTTTTTTTAGCACAGGAGGCCTTTATCTGATCAAAATCTATTCTAATTGACATCAGTAATTCATAGTAATAGACTTTTCATCGATATGATCAATAACAAATCCTACAGCGGGAATTTAAATTTTCTAAATTCATTTTTAACGAATAAATCGTTTTTTTCAAATGGTACCTACCGAGGGCCATCTTGTCATTCGATAGAGAATTTAATTTCCAATTCAACGATATACATTATGTATCACTTCCTTTTTCTTCAAACCTAAATATGATCGTTTATTGAATTTGTACAATACATATTTCGTACCATGCCGTCGAATTCCAATCCGTTAAGGTTTGATGAAATTAAAGATAGCCATGGAATAACAATACGTGTTTAATATCACGTCAAAAGTCAAATATCAATTTTTCTTGTCATCTCGTTTTGTTAATAATGGTACAAAATAGGTATTGTACAAATTCAATAAACGAGGTTTGAACAAAAAGGAAGTGGTACATAATGTATATCGTTGAATTGGTAATTAAGTTCTCTATCGAATGACAAGATGGCCCTCGGTAGGTACCATTTGAAAAAAACGATTTATTCGTTAAAAATGAATTTAGAACATTTAAATTTCCGCTGTAGGATTTGTTATTGATCATATCGATGAAAAGTTTATTACTATGAATTAGAATAGATTTTGACCAGATAAAGGCCTCCTGCGCTAAAAAAAAAATTGAAAATTTGAATTTTTTTATTGAAAAATAAAAAATTTGGCAACACTGTCGTATGTAATTTGAGCCATAGAATTTAAAAAACATATATATAATATACAGGGTGCTCCATTTAAAAAATCGAAGTTGGTGACATTTATGGCGAAACCGGAAGTCCGCCATTTTGTTTTTATACGACTGTCAATCCAAAATTGCGTCTTATATCTATGTTCCAAATTTTATTCAAATCGGTTGAAAAATAATCGAGATATAGGCATGGCCCTAGTGTCATTGTCACCCGGTAGAGAGAACATTTTCTAACAAATAAAATTAATCACTTTTGTCATAACTAAATGGATTAAAATTCGAGTTGATTTTAGCAAATAAAAGAGTTTGGCACAGATCACGTTTATAATTGTGACAGTTTCAATGAAGTGGATCCAGCCACAACCGATTTAACTTATTTATCTAACGTTGGAAAAAGTATTTATGGAGCCATGACAGATGCTGATCCACAGGCTATTTGGTAGGTTTTTCTGTGCACTTTTCTAATTTTTACATTTAATATACTCCTAATGCATAATAAAATGTCGAATTCGTTTAAAAAATAAATTAGAAAATGTCAAAAAATAAAAAAAGTGCAGGCTGAAGGGCCAATAATTAAAAAAATTACGTTTTTCTAAAAGGACACGTATTTATAGACATCAGATTTGTTATTTTTGGTTTAAAAATCTGACATGAGTTTGTTATCACGGTAATAGGTAGATATTCAGTACTAGAAAAATCAAAAATACCAAAAAATTCCCATAAAATAGTTATGTTTTAGCTTAAAGCCAGAAAAAATTGTAAAAATTAATGATATATGCAACCCCAACATTTCGGAAAAAATTGACATCTTCAGAACCAATTTCATACATTTTTAGGGTTATGCAAGGTTGGATATTTGTTCACTCCTTTTTCTTTTGGACTCCAAGTAGAGTCCAGGCACTCTTGACTTCGATTCCAACAGTGAGTATGATAATTAATTTTCTATATTTTTTTTTCACAGGCTTATGCAAGGTTGGTTGTTTCACAGCAGTGAGTATTGGTCGGATTTGGATAGAGCAAAAGCCTTTGTCACCAGCGTACCTTTGGTATGTCAAAAATCTTAATTGTCAATTAAAAAACAGCCGTTTTGTTGATTTGTACAGAGTATTACAAATTTTTGCACCTATAAAGTAACCACGAATTGAAAACTATCATGAATTGGGCCATTTCTACATTTAAAATTAAAAAAACTACTCAATATTTTTGTTTTACCCTGTACCTACATTGTAAATAGTTTTAAATGCAAGATTTTTTCTGACTGGTGACCAAGGTCGAAAAAAATTGTTTTTAATACTTGCTGAAATAGTGAAAATTTATTTAAAAAATTTGGTATGAACTGAGCAATTGCTGACCTATGTATGTTATACTTAAAATGTCTTCTAATTCCTGCTCAAAAAGAAGTGAATTGGTGGCGCCATCAAACTGATAAAAAATTAAAGATTTCTGTCTTTCCCAGTTCACTTCTTTTGTATAAATATCTTAGCAAGTGATTTTTGAAGAGGCTCCTTTAATAAAATTAATTTAAAAATTCAATTTTCTTAAAACAAACACCCTCTATGGCCACCCTGTAGAAGTTGAATTTTGAAAAATATTTAAGTATGCAAAAATATTTTAAACTATGATAAAGAACTGGGAGTCGTTCAAAAGCTAGTTTATTATGAAGTTTAGATAAAATATTTATATTTTTATGTATATTTACTTTTAAATTTTAGGGTAAAATGATAATATTGGATCTCCAGTCAGAAGAATTTCCCCAATTTGTCAGGCTACAACAGTATTTCGGACAACCTTTTATATGGTGCATGCTGCACGATTTTGGAGGTACACTTGGTATGTTTGGATCCGCTAATATCATAAACGAGGTAAATTTAAAAAAATATTTTTTTATTTAGGAAAAAAATAAAATCCAGTGATTATACGAACCTTTTTAGAGGTGCTTGCAACTTGAATAACCTTTCAAATTATCAATTTAATTTTTGTTTAGAAAATTATCAACGCCAGAAACCAAGAAAACAGTACAATGATCGGTACTGGCTTAACCCCCGAAGGTATCAATCAAAATTACGTAATCTACGACTTAATGTCCGAATCAGCCTGGAGAAAAGAATCTTCCGATTTGGAACAATGGTTTAGAAATTATACTATCAGAAGATACGGAAAAGTTAACGAAGATATAATTAGAGCCTGGCAAATTCTTAAAGTAAGAAAAAGTTTTTTTTAATTTGACTTGCATAGAGTGCATTCAAGGGTGAACAGTAGTGAAGGTATATCGATAAAAATATCAAAGATCAAAACATTTTTTTTTCGATTTTGACATCATCAGTCGGTTTTTTCACCGCGATTACCAATTTTTGCGGAAGTTCAACTTTCTTAGATTTCATTTTTAATTTCGGACTTGAATCTGAATGTTATATTTTCTAAATTTCTACCCCTTGTTACGACATTAGTGAATTTGTTTTTTGAAAAATTGCATCTCTAGTTCAGCGATTGTTTGATTCTGGTAACGACCTTTCCAACGTTGCCACTTCTAAATTAAAATTGAGGGATTTGTAAATCAAATCTTGGCAAATTTTTACTGTATTAGGTTTTGGTGGTACAAAAAGTTACTAATTTTTTAGGATTCTGTCTACAACTTCAACGGTCTAGACCTTTTGAGAGGGAAATATGCCATTACTGGGACTCCTAGTTTGAGAATAAACATTTGGGTAAGATTAACTGCTAGTTAAAATCATCATTATCTCTTAGAACAGTTTTAATTTTTTTTCTTATTCTAACCATACTATTAGTGTTCGAAATCGAACATTTTTAACTACGCCCATGGCAGCAAGAGAAATAAAATAACCGAACCTCGCGCATAGCAACAGTGTAAGCATGCATCGTAAATCAAGGCCAGAGCACAGCTAAGAACCCGGAAGTAATTAATAGTCCATATAAACATCAATAGTTAAAAACCGCCTTATCGGCTACCTCTTTATCGGCTGCCGCCTTTAGATGCTCCACGGCCAGGGGCAAGATTAGCAGTTGCATAAAAAAAGGATATCAATAGCGCCGAAAACACGTACCCGTGATTGGCCAAGGAAGAATATCGGCGGACCACACGCGACTAGAATAAATTAAATCAAATCAGTAGAACTTCTATCTCCGGGGAAACAGGTCGCACTCAGACTGTTTCGTACGTAATAAATTCATCAATCTAAACTTATATAAATTGCATATTACTACATACGCACTTGCGTTTCACAATTCATAAATTTCTGAGCAATTGCAAACCTAGTTTTGAGTTTGTTATATTCTTTGTTTTTTCTTTGTAAAGTGTTTTTGTTTTACGTTATCGTTAATACACAAAATCCAAGTACTCAGAGTATAATTTCACTACAACCTAAATACGTATACAGTCCACATCAAAACTCTCTGCCAACTTAATCTACAATAAGTTGGGACAGGCACATCTACAGGGTGTGGCCTAATAAGTTTGGGTCTCCAAATTTGACATTATTTGGAACTTCCCAAAACAATTAGTTTTATATTTCTTGTATCCTCGAGATTCCTTACAAAAGATAATTCTCTATTTTAGACTTGGTACAACTATAGTGACGTATTTGATGCTTGGGATATTTTTGTTGAAAATTCTGAAGAGTTTCAAGACAGTCCAACGTTTTTGCACGACCTCGTAGATTTAACACGACAAGTTTTACAGATTAATGGGGATATTTATTATAAACAAATCGTTTCAGCTTTTAAAGCAAAAAATTATGACCGTTTCAAGTAAGTTTGAAAAAATGAGAAAAACTGAGTTTACCTATATGAAAAAAATTTAAATAAAATTGCTATAAACACCCTGTAGATATTAAAATCGTTATAAAATATGGACAAGGAAAGTTTATGTGTCGATTAGCTTCAGCCAAAGTTTTCAAATTCATTAAGCAAATTTATTTTTCAGAAAGTTTAAAAAAAATTAACATAAAACATGAGGGATCCAACTTATCAACTTTTTGAAATACAGAGTGTTCAAAAAATAAATACAATTATTTAATAACTCTTAAATGGATCAATATAATGATTTAAAATTTGGCAAAGGAGTATAGTTTAATTTTAGGTTTTTTAATTTTTAGTGAAAAATCTCGTGTTTTTATGAACATTTTCAACGATTTAGAATTAATACTCTCAACTAATAAAGCCTTTTTGCTGGGACCTTGGATTGAATCTGCAAAAAAATGTGCCAACACCTCCCAGGTACCACATTTTAAATTATTTTTATTTTTAATTAAATATTTAAACACACGAAAATATGTCTCGGCGTTTGTGTTTTTAGGAGAGAGACCTTTTTGAATTCAATGCCAGAAACCAAATTACATTATGGGGTCCCGATGGCGAAATTATTAATTATGCTAACAAACAGTGGTCAGGTAAAGTATATTCAGAAATTTAGTGGATTGCTTGTGTGGTTATTCATCGCTATCGTGTTTAAGCCATTTATATTTATAATATTTTACTACCATATATGATTAGAAGAGAGTATTGACAATTATTAAAAGCAAAAAATTCCCGGTGTATTGGGGTTGCATACACAATTGTCAATACTCTCTTCTAATCATAGATGGCAGCACATCTAAAAATTTTATCTTATAGCGGATATAGCTACTGACTTGTACGAGTTTGGAATTTTATTTATTGGATTCGAAAAGCCTAACTGACGAAGCCGAAAGGCAGAAACCGGTCTTAGGATGTCGAATCTGATAAATTAAATTCCTTACTCGTTTTATAATATTTTACTAAATTGCTTTATTCAAAATCCCATATACAGGTAGAAAGTTTCTTTCAGTATTTTTTTACTTTGTAATTATAACCAAAATTCGATTTTTTATTTTACTTACTTACTAATTACTAATAGGCACGAAGGTGAAATTTTTTGAACCAAAAAAATTTCAAAAATGTTATCTTGGGAGTATGTGAAATAAAATCACACAAGCTCCCATGGTCGGGCTCCAAACCGCGTCTGGACTTACGTAATTCAATACCTGTTGGGGCATATAGCCCAAGGAGTAGTTGTTGAAGTTGGTGCAGCGTATGGCATTTTTAATGTATTTTTTTTGGGGGGCTTGTGTGATTTTATTTCACATCATTTGTGATCACTAATACATGGACCTGTATTAAACCTAACTTGCCATTATAAAAAATCCCAATGATGAAACGTATTCAGAGATACAGGACCGGCTGCAAACATAATTATATTTTGTAGGTGTCGTTGCTAATTATTTTAAACCCCGTTGGAATATATTTATCGGAGCTATGAACGAAAGTCTTGCAGAGAACAAAACTTTTAACGAAGGCAAAATAAAAATAAAAATGTTTAACGAAGCAGAACGACCATTTACGTTCGACAGAACTGAATATCCAATCGAACCCACAGGTGAGAAATTTAAAACAAAATTTGGAATTTTTTATATCAATATTTCACAGACTTGTACGCCATTGATTTCGCAGTTAAGGTAGGGCAGTTGATGTACATACAACGCACGCCTCATTTGTTGATTAAATTATTCTGGTGACCTAATTTAATGATTAATTGGTCCATTGAGTCTCTCTTGAGAATCGCGAATTACGTAAAACGTTTTGCTTCGCGTGTTGCCGTCTAAAATATGAAAATTTCATTCATAAAACTTTGTGGAAGTCTCGAATTAAAACTTGTGTAGGTGGAAACTAAGAACATTGTAGTGGAATTGGACGTTTATTAAACGATCTTATTGTACACGGGCTCTCAAAAATTTGTAAAAGTAAAACTATCAATTCGGAAAATCAGTTCTTTGGTGGATGTTTGATCGACTTTTTCCAGTAACGCAATTTTTTCCCGGTTTAATATCTATTTTTTTTAGGGAATACCATTGAGGCAGCCAAAGAAATTCACAATAGATGGGCTGTGAAATTTAGAAAATATCACTCAAAGAAATTAGAACAGTATCAAGGAAGTTTAAGTAAACGAGAACCTGTAGTATCTTTTATATAAAAAATAAAGTTATATTGTTATATGTTTAAGATGTTTTAACTTTATCAAAAAAATATATAAATGCTTTTAACCTTTTTGAGCTTTATTTTAACTACTCTTTATTTCTTTCTGTGGATTTTAACAAACATCACAAACTTCTTTTCGACAAGTTAGATTTAATTTTATTCCCTTTTATATTTTAATTTAAATTTCGTCATGTTTCTCTTCTAAAAAAGTCGCCATGTAAAGAATACAATGTAGCAATTTTTCTGCATATACGCGATCTTGATTCTTGGTTTTATTTCTTGGAATTTTATTAGGTTCTTTTATTAAACCAACTGGATTTACTTTCGAGTAAATCTCGGTGATACTGTGCACGCTATTTGAAATATGAAGGTTGAAATACGTGTCGTTAAATGTTGCTTTATTGATTGAGATTACTTGGAAGTTTGAGTTAAGAGCATTCACTACCTTGGTGAAACTGGCTGTGATTTCTCATGTCCCAGAAATTTTTTCAGTGAAAACAGTTTGTCACAAAAAAAAAGTCTAATTTTTTGTAATTCCGGAAAGTCAATGATTTTTTTCTACGTTAAAAAAATGGATTGAATCGTAAAAATAATGACTTTCCGGTATTCTTATATACCACCTGATTAGCTAAATAATAACAATTTTCATAAAATCTTTTCTGTTTTTGAATAAAAACGCAGCCAAGATTTGAAAATCTTCATCTGATTTATGCTGCCACCTTTCCTAAGTTTCTAGAATTCAAACATTCTTGGATAGAAATGAAACGCCGCATATTGTCATTACTACTACACGACCTAGTTTCGAGAACAATATTTGTCGCTGTCTTTGTTTAAGGCCTACTCTATCCGAATTACATGAACTTCGCCGTATGTCTCGGTGTGTCTCAGATTAATATACAATCCTATTAGTTTAATTTTAATCCTTTTTCAGGGGCGTCCAACAAATTATTTTTGAAATTTATTAGTTTTTAAACTTTTTTTAATTATATTTTATTAAATACGAGTGTTGGAAAAAGTCTTGAACACGTTGATTTTAATTAATTTAAAATAAATACAATCTCAAAATTACCGAGAAAATCGCTAAAAACAGTTTTTAATTTTTTCTCCGCTAAAATATTTTTTGTATGAAACTTGTAAAAACTTTTTTTTTTTTAAGTAGGCTGTAATTTTTTCAGAGCAAAATATTTATTTTTAAAAATTAAAAAAATCCTAATTTTCAATCGAAAAAGTTATTTTACAAATTTTCATTTTTTAACCTTTATCAGTGCTCATTTTCTTCGTGGAAACCTCGACTTTAAGATGGTGTGAAAATAATATAATATCTGGTCACCGAGCTTCGCTCTTAATATTCAAATCTACATTTTTAAGCAGTCCAATGAGTATATAATTTAAGTATATTTATAACCTGACAAATTATTAATTAATTCGCGAAAATCACGGAGTGGGCGACATCTACTTGAACTACTGATAGGGAGATAAATAAAAAGTTGATTGGCGATTGGCTTGAAAGTAGGCGGGAAAATTAAAAAAGCTGTCAGTGTTAATTTTCAATTGGCAGCAGCTGTTGTTGACGTTTATCAACTGCTTGTCACAGAGGTTAGTTAAATGCATTAAAGTTGCCTAGTTTCTGGGGATTTCACCCTTTTAGGGCAACTTCTACTGACGCTTGATCTTCGCGAATTGTCACGGTGGACAGGCCCCGTTTCCGGGACGTGCAACAGCAGCGTGTAGGGCACACGTCCCGTCAACAGAAGATCGCTCAGCTCACTCTATTTATCACTATATAAGAAAAACTCTATGTTCAATTGATTTTATTATTTTTTGATCTGCAGTGAAGGAAAATTATAGGTCTGATATTCATACTTGGGTAAAAACCTCCACAAAAACCTGTGACCAGACTATCGAGGTGTGGCAGATATTGATATCATATTTTTTCAAAAATTCTTTCTCTCTCTCTCTCTGATCATAAAAACTTAAATATTAAAACTGTCCGCATAATAAAATAGTAGCCGTAAGGGGTAGTCTCACATTATCGGGGAAGGGAAGACAGGTGTCCATTTTAACAGTGTTACTCAATGTTCCTATAAATATTTACCTAAACCCATGATTTCTGAAATTGAATTGGCAACGTTGTATTTTCAACTTTGAATTAATAAGATGGCTGTCATTTGACAAGCAAATTATTTATGTCCGTCAAATGAACCTTTCCTTTTTTATATAAAGCGACAAATTTAAAATTGAATTCTTTCTGATTAAAACGCCAGAAATTAAATAAAGTCAAACCTTTTTACTACTATACTATACAGAAGAAAGGAGTGCAGTATTTAATTTGCAGAACGTAGTACAAGTTCAAGAGGTACAAATTTTATTTTTACCTCATCCTTCAATGCTTATTTGTAGTTAAAATTTAAATTTTAATACATCTGATCGGCCTAATATAGTTTTTGTCTAGATTCTTGTTTCCATGGTTTTTACTGTAATAAATTTGTTCTTTTGACAGATAAGTCAGACTTTATTTATTCATAGCCTTATCGTATGTATTTTAATTGATTCAGAATTTTGTATTAATATATATTTCAAAATGGCTTCATTCTAAAAATATTATCAGTCCTCCTAAATCCTTGAAGGCAGAATTATTAGTAATAGCAAGGCAACATAAAAACAAATTCAAAAAATATATTATGGATGAGATGGCCAGAGAAAAAGGAATTAAAATTCTCAGATTTCCTCCGAACCACGCAGAGTTAAATTCCATTGAACTGATCTGGTCTCAATTATTAAAAGGTTATGTTTCTCAAAACAATAAAACATTTAAATTTCCTGATGTGCGAAATTTGTTTTTGAAGACAGTTTCAGATGTAAATAGAGAACATTGGGGAAAATGCATTGATCATGTTTAAAAATGTGGAAAATTCATTTAGGAAAGTGGATATATCACTGGATAATTTAATAGAACCGATAATAATAAACATCAGAAAAGACAATTATAGTGATGCCAGTAGTTTTAGTGAAGACAGTGACTTTTAAAGATAGTTCTTGAACTAACTTTTTTTTTAATCTTTGAGTTTAGGTAAGTACTGAAGCGTTACTTTTAATGCCAAGAGATTAAAAACAGTTTAATCCCAACATATAATCCTCCTTGTTATTTATTGGTTAAATTTAATTCGTTCAATGTTAAAGTGTCGGATGCATAAAGTTTATTTTTATTTTTTGTAAATAATATAACTTCAAAATTTAATCTACGAAGTGCGTATATATATTTTATATGCTGTGACCTTATTTATATTATAGAAACTTATTTTGCAAAGTACGCCTATGGAATGTGACGTTATATCCCCACTTTGACTGTACTCATCTATCCTTTATAGTATATATTACTATAGAAACAAGTTATTATTATGTGCCGTTGCTAGGAAATAAAACTAAAAGCTTAACTTTTCTTGTAAATATCTCGGAAGATCGAATTTTCACAGACATGAGACCTACATTTTTCGCCGATTTAGATAGGAATTACATTTTTTTTTTCCAAAAATTATTTGTTACATATCGCTGTTTCTGTAAATTACTTACAGAAAAAAAATGTTGGTCAGAATTTGTTTATAACAAATTGTTAACTCATAATACATAAGAAATGCTTTTTCGTTAAATGGAGCCCGAAAGGTTGTCTAGTTGAAGAGGTGACATGTATAATTTTCAAATTCAAAATATACTTATTTCTCATGTTTTTTTTTTTTTAGATTTATAAGGTTGAAAATTTTTTTCTTCAATTAGTAGATCCAAGAACAGCAAGTGGTTGGAAATAAGGAAAATTCCCTACAACACCTGAGGATTATTGAGTGAAATTCCAATAAATCTCGATTTTTTCTACCACGTTTATTTTATTCTCCCATTTTCTATTCCATTATTTTTGGGTTACTATTTTAAATCAAGGGTACCTATCAATGAATAAAATTGCTTAAAAAAATTAAAAACAAGCTTTTATACAAGTGCAATAAAAATAAAAAAATAAAAAATATTTTGACAAAAACAAGATTTTATAAAATGCATTGAAGAAAAAATAATTTCTTTAATTGTTAGACTTAGGTTTTTCTGTGAGTAACAGATTCAAAATCTTGCATTTTTGTAGGTTGAATCAAAGAAAACATACCTCAATTCATTACCTATTTAAAACATTGGATGGTTTTGGTCACCTAATTGTTATGTTCTGCACGCCACTGGCTACTAAGAATGCATAAATGATTTATTTATTCGGTGGCAATATCTTTTGGTAAACGTATTATGCTGTGTTGCCAAACTTTGGAACAGATTATATTTAGGCACGCCTACTTTTGCTGCGCGGGTCAAGGGGAAATATCGTATGAAATTATGACGCGTTAATGAAACCACTTAAGGGGCTATTTTCGTACAGAATTTTGAAAAAACTGATTTTTAAAAAACACCCTTTTCTGTGACTATTTGTCACACTTTTATTGCCCACAATAATTTTATTACTTTTACCACACCATTAAACCAGAAAAATATAAAATGTACCAACCCGGTATTTCAAATTAACACAATTTTACAATATTTTACAAAAATTTACGTTCGGCTTCTGTAACTTGCACGCTTTTTTTTCTGTGTAGTGAAAAATATTTTCAAATTAAGGGTGTGCTTTTCGGAATCGGGATTAAATTATTGCCGTGCCGATATTCATATCAGGCACCAGCCGTTTTCAATGAACAGTGACATTACTCTTGGAACAATGGTATAAGAACTTAAGAACAGACGTATGAATCTTCTTACTTCAAGTACCAGACGTCCATATATGTCCATATATGTAGTTAGTCGTTCGGGACTTGATCGTAAATATCAAGAAAGTCACTCATGAAATTCATACTAACGTGTTATATATACGTGAAAGATTTCATACATCGCAGTTTTATGATATCATTTTTATTAATTGAATGTAGTACTTGTAGTACCAGTGGAATTGAAAGTGGTAGTACAAAAAAGTTTAGATTAAAAAATATTATCCTCCTGCATCACCAAATAATATGACCACAAGCCACCACTGTGAAAAACGTTAGAATTTATTATGCAATCTTTGCAAAACTCTCTTTTCGGATTCATTTATCAGTTTTGATAAAAGCTGATCTGGCTATTAATCTTTAAGAATTATTAGATTTAACTGACGAATGAATTAAACTTTAATCGCGTTTTGATATTTTCATACTCTTCCCATACAGAAACTGAGACTTTCTGTATAACACGGATCGATTATTCCAATGACCTAAAAATTAAAATAGGACATATGTTGACACGAATAAACCTATAAATTAACTTTTCACATTAGTTCTAACCGTATTAGATACTGATCCCAAACAAGGGAGCGCCTAGGGTGTAAGAGTGATGTAGAACTTTGGAATAATTGAAATTTTGCGTGCGTGCGTGCCAGAGTCTGTATATATTTTGTCAGAAGAACGATGTCAAGCCTACAGATTCGTTTTCTAGGATGAATAATTTCGAAATAATAGTAAAATAGACGCGTGGGTACCGAGAACGAGAAAGGAAGAGGAAATTAGACGTTCTTTGTGTTTATTATGATTTATTATGAAATAATTACTAAGATCAGGAGCGTAAAAAAGTGCAACTAAGGGGATAACTGTAATACGAAATTTTAAATTAAGAGGGAAGACATTAATTAAATCTAGAATTCACTACAAAACAACATTCATATAGCAGCTCTAGAAAACCTAATTGTTCGCCATTTTGAAGCAAATATCAGAACTCATAAACCCGAGTAATTGAGAAAACCGAAATTTAAAAGAGGACAAAGAAGAAGATAAGAATGTCAACATAAATAAAGATTAACTCGAAATAAATCAGTAACATTTAATCCTACATTTGTAGTACATTATAGTTTAATTTTTGTTATTTTTTTCATTGCATGGTGATGATAAAATACGATTATACAATTTTTGCAATAACACGTGATATCATAAGTTATAAAAAACGTAGTAAAATGGCTTAATTACATTCCAAAACTATCAGAAAATATTTGACACAATCCTGTCCAACGGCGGCTCCCAGGGGGGGGGGGAGGGGTAATTGCGGTAATGAGAGGATATTTCTCATATCTGCGTAAACCAAATTTGAATTTTTCTGATTTTTTTTTTGCAGATTCTAGGTCCATTTATATCCTAAAAACTCACTTTTTCCCCCAAAAATGGCCCAAACATTTTTTTTCGGTAATTTTGACATTGCCAATCGTTTCTTAGACAAAATGCATTCTGCGTAAACTAAATTTTAATTTTTTTGTAAATTCTAGGTCATTTATATTCTAAAAAACTCTCTTTTCCCCCCAAAAATGGCCCAAACATTTTTTTTTTCGGTAATTTTGACATCGCCAATCGTTTATTATACAAAATTCCTTCTGCGTAAACCAAATTTTAATTTTTCTGATTTTTTTTGCAGATTCTAGGTCCATTTATATCCTAAAAACTCACTATGTCCCTCAAAAATGGCCCAAACATTTTTTTTTCTGTAATTTTGACATTGCCAATCGTTTCTTAGACAAAATGCATTCTGCGTAAACTAAATTTTAATTTTTTTGTAAATTCTAGGTCATTTATATTCTAAAAAACTCTCTTTTCCCCCCAAAAATGGCCCAAACATTTTTTTTTTCGGTAATTTTGACATCGCCAATCGTTTATTATACAAAATTCCTTCTGCGTAAACCAAATTTTATTTTTTTTTTGATTTTTTTTTGTAGATTCTAGGTCCATTTATATCCTAAAAAACTCAATTTTTCCCTCAAAAGTGGCCCAAACATTTTTTTCGGTATTTTTGACATTGCTTAAACAAAATTAATTCTGCTTAAACCAAATTTTAATTTTTTTGTAGATTCTAGATCCATTTATATCCTAAAAAACTCAATTTTTCTCTCAAAAAGGGCCCAAACATTTTTTTTCAGTAATTTTGACAATGCCAATCGTTTCTTGGACAAAATGCATTCTGCGTAAACTAAATTTTAATTTTTTTGTAGATTCTAGGTCCATTTATATCCTAAAAAACTCAATTGTTTCTTAGACAAAATTGGATGGAGATATAGAACAAAGAACCAAGAACCATTTATAAAAATCAGAGTTTCGGCTTTTTTAAAATTTGATAAATAATTTAAAAAATAAAATAATAAATATCAAAAAAAATAAATGGTAGAACTCTTAAGGAAAATAAAAAGCATTATTTTAGAGATTTTTTAATATTATTTTTTCAAAAATTAGTGTGTTCCTCTAATAGACCGCGAATTTTAAAATTTGGTGCTTGGTTCTTTGTTCTATATCTCTTTGTTCTATTAATTCTGCTTAAACCAAATTTTAGTTTTTTTGAATTTGTTTTGTAGATTCTAGGTCCATTTATATCCTAAAGAACTCAATTTTTCCCTCAAAAATGGCCCAAATATTTTTTTTCGGTAATTTTGACATTGCTAATCGTTTCTTAGACAAAATTCATTCTGCATAAACCAAATTTTAATTTTTTTTGTAGATTCTAGGTCCATTTATACCCTAAAAAACTCAATTTTTCCCTCAAAAATGACCCAAACATTTTTTTTCGGTAATTTTGATATTGTCAATCGTTTCTTATTCAAAAATCATTTTACGTAAACCAAATTTTAATTTTTTTTGTAGATTTTAGGTCCATTTATATTCTAAAAAACTCAATTTTTCCCTCAAAAATGACCCAAACATTTTTTTTTGGTAATTTTGATATTGTCAATCGTTTCTTATTCAAAAATCATTTTATGTAAACCAAATTTTAATTTTTTTGTAGATTCTAGGTCTATTTATATCCTAAAAACTCACTTTTTCCCCCAAAATGGCCCAAACATTTTTTTTCGGTAATTTTGATATTGTCAATCGTTTTTTATTTAAAAATCATTCTACGTAAACCAAATTTTAATTTTTTTTGTAGATTATAGGTCTATTTATATCCTAAAAAACTCACTTTTTCCCTCAAAAATATCCCAAACATTTTTTTTCGGCAATTTTGACATCGCCAATCGTTTCTTACACAAAATTCATTCTGCGTAAACCAAATTTTAATTTTTTTTATTTTACCGCCCTTGATCCTGTCCCAATTTTCAAAACCAATCTGAAATCTAAAATGTTCTCTTAGCTTAATCGGCATTTTTACTAATCTGTCAAAACATCGTCCACACCTGGCCTCGAACTGACATTGAGAAAACATTTGGCATTTAACATATGACTGATGCGTCTTTTGTTAAAGAAAAACGATCAAGGATTTAGGTAAAGGTAAAAAGATATACATAAATATACCTGAGGTTCTAGGTTCAACGCCGCCACGGTGTGGCAAACCTGGTGGTACTTGTACATTGTGTGTCTTGTCCAGCCAGCCGTAGCCGTGCGAGCTTTTGCTCCAACAAAAGGAACGTGCCATTTGCACCATAACAATTAGAGGCAAGTTACCAAATTATATATCGTGGATGTAGAGTGAAAACCACGTATGTTCGAACAGGTAAATTTTACAGGAGGCAATAAAAACCGATTTACTTATGATACGTTAGCAATGTAAACGTGTTTATTTATCAAGTAGACTATTAGATGGTGTTGTAGGTCTTTTTAAATTAAAACGTTTCGTGAGGAAGTGCGCTACGAGTTTTTCAAGCTTATTAAGCAATAAAACTATTTTCCTAAAAAAATGACATACGTGGTTTTCACTCTGCAGCGACGATATAGAGTGAGAGAGGGATAGATACATTTTTATTTATTCCAGTAATAAAAATATTACACATTATTTCAAAGGGTACAAAATATGAACAATTGCGTTCGTTCTAAAATGAACCTAGAAGTAACTTTGGGCAATTAAAAGCTTTTCGAATCAGTCGTGATGATACTGAATCGTGTCAATTTTAAATAAATTATCTGTTAGAGACTTCGACTTACTTCTCTCGTCCTTCAAACGGATAAAAGGAGACACTTTAAACCAAGTCAATTATAGTTTTATGCTTTATAAATTTTTACGATCGCATCCGAAATGTATACGTTCAAAGAAACTATAATTTTCAGTCGTTGCTCCTTCTCGGATAATTACCAATTTTCACATATAGGTGGTATATTGTAAACCGTATTATACAGCTATAACAATTTTACTGCTATTTAGTCCAGTCTGTAAAGGCGAAATAAAAGTTTTTAGTGTTAATTGGAAACTGTGCTCGTCTAACATATATTCTATCCATGATTCTAAGTTTGATACTTACAGACATACAAATAATTCTTGTCCTGATTTCAATATTATTGTTACTTTATCTATTTTCTAATTTTTATTTAAGCAGACAGTACCATTAACGAGTTCCAAAGTAACGTCAATGTTCCTTCTTAGCAAAAATGTTACTTCTAGTTTGGGCTAGACCAGCAGTTCATATTCAGATAGACTCTGAAACTGAGCCAAATACAAGTGGTGGTAATTTTTTTTGAAAACGTCTCTTAATTTTTCGTTTACCTCAATGTTTTTCGTCGTGAAACTCTCCATCGACTGGTCTACATAGGAAATAAAAGAAACCGAAAGCCACTTAAACCCTAACATCCTTCATGATGCACGACAAATTGTCGCCCAACGTGGGTCACAAGACTAACGAAGCAATTTGAGAAAGACATAACGGTGCAACTGACGTGAAAATCCGCTATCGGGGGCTTCCTTCACTTTTACACACTAGTTGCTTGTACAACTTCGACGAAGTAACTTGCGGGTCGAAACTTTGTTCGTTTATATACGTTACGAGCTTTTCTATTATTTTTTGTTTTTAGTCGGTGTGTTTATTTTTTTTTGTGTTGGGTGAAAAGTTTTTAATTTTTGTTGGAAATTGGATTTTTTTTTTTGGAAGATATACGCTTCTAAAAAGTAAGTTTGTATTATTTGTTGGGGACTAGAAAAAAGTTTTTAAAGAAAATTTGGCATATCTTCAGAAAATCGTCTATATAACTTTTTCCAAAATACGATTTTGGGACTATTTTACGCCTAATGAAATATATGTTTAAAAGCAAAAAAAAAAAATTAAGAACAAAAATAAAATTTGTTAAAGTTCATAATCAAACACTTTTTTTTATTTGAGATTTATTTAAATTTTATTTTCACTTACATCCACGTATTTCGATCTCTAAATAAAAAATTTTAGTATCAAAATAGTATCGTATTGAATTTGTGAAACGTCTAAGATATTATCACAAATAAATCCAGTTTCATAGCCAGCTAGTTCCCCCGATTTAAATCCATTCGACTTCCTGGACAAACTTTAGAAGTTTGTTTAACATATTGCTCTAAAAATTATCAAATCAGTGTCGTCCATACAGTCAGTATTTAAAGTTTTCAACGGTACAATTTTTATTCGATATTTTTTATACAGAGATTTTTAATTGTTTTATGCGCCCGAGGACGTTACGAAAAGGTAGAAAAGGGGGTTAAACCGCGAAAATATCATCCCTGCATTTAATTAGGTCGAGTTTGAAGTCTTGTATACCGGGTGGCACAACCCATAGGTATCGTCTTATAATTTTTAATTAAGAGAAAGTTGTACTATGCAAGGGTTTCGTAGTCCCTAACTTTTTAGGTTCATTTTTCATTTTGAGAGAATGAAAAAATAAGTACATATTGGTAAAGGTCTAATCTATGATCCGACGAACTCGCTTTTTCAAAATTTGATTTAGTTTTTACAAAAAAAAATCGCAAAATTGCATGTTTTTTTTTTATAATTTTTCACTTTTTTTTTAAAAGAACCAAAGCAAATTTAAAAAAAGTGAGTTCGTCCGAGCAAAGCTTAAATCTTTACCAACAAGTATAAATTTTTTTCAACCACTAATAATGAAAAATAAACTTTAAAAGTTGGGGACTACGAAACTCTTGCATGACAACATTTTACATACCATAACGTGGAAATAATCGTTTATGAATGGAGATAAAATACTTTCACATTTACGAGGAATAGACGGATGGGTAAAGAATTATAATTTCTGTGGAATATTAAATTATTAGTAAATGTTCTTGTTTATTGATGTTAAAACCACTTTTTTTGATTAAAAATGTTTTCTAATTTAACATTTCGACTTTGACTCTAAAGTCGTTTTCAAAAATTGACATAACAAAAAATATAATAATAGGTAATTTACTATCATGTCCTTTTCTCCCAAAATTTTGGTATTGCAATAGGTATAACTTGTGAATGTTCAGCAGTAACTGAATTCCTTTTTTCTGTCCTTTTATATTCATAAATCAATGTTTTCCTTCGAAACTTATACAAACTAAATAATAGGTTATGTATGTTATTGTTGATTTTAAAACACAGAACACTTAAAATTTGCCTTAATTGTCAGGTAATGCGCATGAGTACAGACTACCAACCTAACAAATTTTCTATGAGCTGAGCTTTGTTGAGCTCCCCTACAATCTGACATGTACACCTGTCAAAGTTTGTTAAGCTGAGCTTAGAGTTAAGGGTGACTTACCTAGGTCTGTACTTAAGCTTTGATCGTACAACCATCCCTGAAACAGATCACTGGACAATTTCACAAGATATGATAACAACAGAACGAGAAATAGATTTTGAAATCTTAGTTGTCTAAATATGTGATATTTAAAAGGATAACGCATTTGCATATTATAAGAAAATGTATATTTTGTCATAAATTAAGTCATCATAATAATATCATCATAATATGTAATGGTGTTTTGAGGTTTTTCTGGGTTTTCCCTCAACTGTAATGAAGCTGTGCCATCAATCATCAGTATGTCGCCCCATAGCGCCCTCCCCCGCACAAGCTCTACTTCTGGGGTGAATTGAAGGGCTTATATTAATATTATTATAAGAAAAAAGCCATATAAAAAAGTTATACTATCCCGATACAGAGGGACTGGTGTGAAAACAGCAACGGTTTTCCAGAAACGGTTTTTTATAGTCCGTGGGCTATGGTCTATTTTTATGCATGAGAGAGTAATAAAACAGCATTTCTAATGCAAAACTTAGTACGGTCATTTTAAATATTTTTACAGAATAATCTAAATATTGTCATAAATGTACCTGAGCTAATACAAATTTTGCGTCTTTTATTGGTCTTTTATAACCATAAGCTGTACAGAACAATAGAAAAAGGTTTAGACAGGCCAAAAGCCCTGTGTATTAAAGATAACATAGCCGTATCTTAAGATTATTTTCAATAAGTACCTATTTGCCAATTTTGTTTTATTTTAATTCCAAGAATTTCTTACAGTAATCGAATTATAAGTAGATAAATCCCTTAGTAAGGAGGTCCAGTTGTGTATTCTTGACAGCTTACTAAATGTCGTTTAGTTGCAACATGCAAGGTGCAGTGTGCAGTCTATTGTGAATTCTAGTGTGATCATGGAAAATTTGGAAGTACCGCGTAAACGACAAAAAATCGGTCCTTTAACAGTTAATGAAAAAACATTCATATTTAATTGTTTTAAATCATTTACAGACAAACATTTATGTAAAAGTGTTGATGACACAGTGGAATTAGTTTGTAGTACGCTTGGTGTTGGGAAATCTATGATTTACAGAGTTGTTAAAGAAGAGAAATGTGGCGAGTTTCAAACAGCACGTAAAGCTCCAGGAAAACCAAAATTTCAAATAGAAAATCATTTGAAAGAAAGACTTCGAAGGAAAGTGCATGCGTTCTTCTTTAGAAAAGAATTTCCGACAGTAGACAAAGTTCTTGCCACGGTTCGAGATGATAAGGATTACCCTGAAATGAGTCGAAGCACACTATGGAAACTTTTAAAAGAAATAGGTTTTCTATGGAAAAAGCATTCCAGAAAGTCT
Organism: Crepidodera aurea; assembly: GCA_949320105.2. Classification (NCBI taxonomy): domain Eukaryota; kingdom Metazoa; phylum Arthropoda; class Insecta; order Coleoptera; family Chrysomelidae; genus Crepidodera; species Crepidodera aurea. The sequence continues at coordinate 2,069,786 of OX439475.1, read as the reverse complement.
ATTTTAATAGAAAGAAGCGATATTGTAGTATGGAGAAGAAATTACCTAAGGACTATAAAAGAAATGAGAAACCAAAGAAGAAATATATTTTATTTAGATGAAACATGGATCAACGAGGGACATACATCAAATAAATTTTGGCAAGATGAAACTGTTACAAGTCGAAGACAGGCTTTTTTAGATAATTTATCTACTGGTTTAAATCCACCATCAGGAAAGGGGCGCAGACTGATAATAGTACACATCGGTAGTTCAAACGGTTTTGTTAAAGGTCGTTTATTGACGTTTGAATCTACTCGTACCGGTGATTACCATGAGGACATGAATGCTGATGTCTTTAAAGAGTGGTTCGAACAAATGATAGATCTTCTTCCTCAGAACTGTATAATAGTAATGGATAATGCAAGTTATCACTCGAGACTTACAGAAAAAATGCCCACAACCAAGTGGTTAAAAAAAGATTTACAGAATTGGCTAAATTCAAAGAATATTAAGTTCCATCCCGGTTCTGTGAGAAGAGAACTGTATCATTTGTGTTCCTTTCATAAAGAGAAATTAAAAAAATATGAAATTGCAAAAAATCGTGGGATGACGGTGGTTAGATCACCACCATGTCATTGCGAAGTAAACCCGATTGAACTGATATGGGCACAGATAAAGGGAGAAGTTTCAGGAAAAAATAATTCTTTTAAAATGAGTGATGTTAAACAGTTGTTTTTGGAGGCTGTAAATAATGTGAAGCCTGAAAACTGGGAAAAGGCAGTAAATCATACGATTAAAGAAGAAGAGAAAATGTGGAAGTTGGACAATATTACTGATAATATGATCGAGCCACTCATTGTAAATATTGGTTGCGACAGTTCATCTTCTGATTTCGATTCTGATTTGGATTTGTAGGTAAGAAGTAGTTTTTATATTAAAATTATTATTTATGAACGTAACGTTGTTTAAAAGTCAAAGTTTAAACCCTTATACCTACATAACTTGTTTGACACAATATTCTTAACATACCTTGTGGAAAAATAAAATATTTTAGAAAAAATTGCACTTTTTTACCTTCAGCTGTTTAGGTTAATTAGGTGAAAATATACGTGTACACCCGATATATTTATTATATTTATACAAAGGTTATTTCATACGAAAATACTCGAGGTATAACTTCACAAAATATTTTAACTGTCTACTAAAAGAAGTGGTACGCCTATGGATTATGAACGCTTTATTATTTTAATACTCTCTCATACATAAAAATAGACTATAGTGAACGGATTCCAATAAAATGTGTTTTAAACATTTATTGATGGTTTTAATTTGTTTTAACGGTAAAGGGCAGTTGTATTTTGCAGACTCAAAGAAAACAAATACTTTTCCAAAAAAAACACGGCTCCAATTCTGTAGATACAAATAATACATGTAAATAAACAGATTTAAATATCGTTGTGGCTTTAGAGTTTTAGTATAGAATTTTTTACTGATTAAGGCTTGAAAGGAAAGTTTCTCTCTTTCTAAAGCTTTCTAAAAGAATACAAGAATTTGTTCGTGACTTACTACCAAACCATCCCCCTATGTTGAAGAAATTCAAGAGTAGAGAAATAATTTTACTGTTGGAGATTTTTGACTTGGTATTTGTTTAAAAGTATACTTTTTATCATTCTAAAGCCCTCTGATATAATAAAACGATTTGTTCGTGAATTCTAACCCCACTAGCCCCCTCCAAAATAAGTAACCCGATGCAAGCGCTGATATGAAAGCACTGAATTTAGTCCCCCTCGTATGTGTTCGAAATCGGTCTGGAAAGGCTTTACGACCCATCAGTACCGAATTTAGTACCTCCGATCTACCCGCATTCCCGCAGTTGTTGAAGCTTGTACAGTATCACTTGCCCTTAAGCCATTCGAATTTTTTCGTTGGGCTGAATGCTGTTTTTATAATAATAAATCGTCTTTATTAATAAACAAATATTACATAATATTTGTCCTACCTACTGAATGCTTTAAAAAGTATTTGCATGCATCTAAATACATTTTCAAATCCTACTGTTAAAAAAAGAAAAGTTTAAAATGTTGTTTTAGAATTTGAAACAGGAATTATTTATAGGGCGCAAGAGATTGCCTTTTATGGAATGAATTATATTTCAATTCGGTGTCGGTTTTTGTTTTATTCATTCTACTACATTATAAAGTAACGGTTGAATGATTTCAATAAACGTACCCTGGAAAAAAGTGCTTATAGTCTGGAGACCAAAGCAAAATTTTGCGAACATCATAATGAAATCAGGACGAAACAAAATCTAATCACAGGAAGTGAAGAAGTAGACAAAACAACTGTTATGTCAGCCTCAATTTAAAAGAAAACAGAAAACTTTTATCACACAATAATATTTCTATTTAGAATAAACAAACTGAATTTTGATTATAATATTAAATATGGCGATAAAAATAATCTCAAAGTGGCCTAATTTCCAACCCCTAATGCAAGTTGGGAATTCGTAGCTTGATAACAAAGCATACATTTTTGTTAATTCTTTATTTTTGACTTTTTTGCTTTTCTAGCAATTGTATAATGATAAAACTTCGATCAATCTTATAAGAGTGAAATGGCTTTAGGATGAATGACATTTTGTTGAAATTAATTGATCGATTTCTTTGACTGACATATCACGTAAGATTTCCATTAAGATAGAAATTCGTGGCGATTAAAAATTTAGCTCTTTGTGGAAGCAGTGATATAATTAGGGATTTTCTATATTGAAAATGTAAGCTTTTGTTTAATTTTGTTTGAAAAAACCATCCTTCTAAAAATTTAGGGTTACAAAACGGATTTTTCAACCCGACTAACCGTGCAATTATCATCCGTATAGAACAAAAAACTTTTTTAAGTGGTCATTCGAAATACAGAAAAGTTGCCACACTTCCTTTATGAAAAATACATGAGACGATAACAAGAATTAAAAAAAACCTGAACTATAATCGACGAATATGTTAACATCAAGATATTGTTATGTAATAATAAAAATAAACTCGCATAGCCGCTAAATGAGGACTAGTTTTTTGTTGTATACAGGATGTTCTACTTACTAAATGATTTAACTTGTGGTATTAAAGCTGAAGATTTTAAAATTGAATTGCAGTTAAAATTGGACGAAGAGGTTTTTTAATGTTACAAGAAAAAAAAACAGTTTCTTCTTCTCTTAGATTTTTTCTAGGAGGTGTGGAAACAATTTCTTTTAAAATGTTTAGATAAATTTCATACTTGGTGTATAGAAAAATCGACCGTATATTTTTGCACCCAGAAAAATTACAGACTCAGAAAAAAATCTTATAAAGGACAAAATAAATAGAGATATTGATCTAAAACTGGCAGAAATCAGAAGAGGATATTATAAAATATTGATAGAAAGCACTCAAGGGCGGGTCCAACCCAGAGATTTGGAGGGGGGGGGGGGGGAACGTCGTCGGCTGTTAGGGTTATATATATAAAAGTTTAATATTTTGGGTTTGTTGATATAAATGGACCTAGAATCTACAAAAAATTCAAAAAAATTAAAATTTGGTCTACGCAGAATTAATTTTGTCTAGAAAAGGATTGGCAATGCCAAAATTACCGAAAGAAATGTTTGGGCTATTTTTGAGGGAAAAAGTGAGTTTTGCAGGATATAAATGAACCTAGAATCTACAAAAAAAATTAAAATTTGGTTTACGCAGAATGAATTTTGTATGAGAAACGAGTGGCAATGTCAAAATTACCGGAAAAAAATGTTTGGGCCATTTTTGAGCGAAAAAGTGAGTTTTGCAGGATTTAAATGGACCTAGAATCTACAAAAAAAATTAAAATTTGGTCTACGCAGAATTAATTTTGTCTAGAAAAGGATTGGCAATGCCAAAATTACCGAAAAAAATGTTTGGGCCATTTTTGAGGGAAAAAGTGAAATTTGCAGGATATAAATGAACCTAGAATCTACAAAAAAAATTAAAATTTGGTTTACGCAAAATGAATTTTGTATAAGAAACGAGTGGCAATGTCAAAATTACCGGAAAAAAATGTTTGGGCCATTTTTGAGCGAAAAAGTGAGTTTTGCAGGATTTAAATGGACCTAGAATCTACAAAAAAAATTAAAATTTGGTCTACGCAGAATTAATTTTGTCTAGAAAAGGATTGGCAATGCCAAAATTACCGAAAAAAATGTTTGGGCCATTTTTGAGGGAAAAAGTGAGATTTGCAGGATATAAATGAACCTAGAATCTACAAAAAAAATTAAAATTTGGTTTACGCAGAATGAATTTTGTATAAGAAACGAGTGGCAATGTCAAAATTACCGGAAAAAAATGTTTGGGCCATTTTTGAGCGAAAAAGTGAGTTTTGCAGGATTTAAATGGACCTAGAATCTACAAAAAAAATTAAAATTTGGTCTACGCAGAATTAATTTTGTCTAGAAAAGGATTGGCAATGCCAAAATTACCGAAAAAAATGTTTGGGCCATTTTTGAGGGAAAAAGTGAGATTTGCAGGATATAAATGAACCTAGAATCTACAAAAAAAATTAAAATTTGGTTTACGCAGAATGAATTTTGTCTAAACAACGATTGGCAATGCGAAAATTACCGAAAAAAATGTTTGGGCCATTTTTGAGGGAAAAATGAGTTTTTTAGAATATAAATGCATCTAGAATCTACAAAAAAAATTCAAAAAAATTAAAATTTGGTTTATGCAGAATGAATTTTATATAAGAAACGATTGGCAATGTCAAAATTACCGGAAAAAAATGTTTGGGTCATTTTTGAGCGAAAAAGTGAGTTTTACAGGATATAGATGGACCTAGAATCTACAAAAAAAATAAAAAAAATTAATAACTATTCAATTTTTTTAAAGCTGGGTAAATAAAGCGATAGAGAAAGTTTGTGTTAATTATTTGGGGAATTTCTAGCCTTAAAATCTCAAAATTCAAAATAAAAATGATTATCCAAAAGCGAAAGGTGAAGTTTTGGTTTCAGAAAAATTATTTTGCGATAATACAGAAAAAATTTAATAATCCTTTATTTTAGTAAACTAAGCATACGCTTATTCAAAGTAGTACGTCTGTGTTTACTTTACACTTTTATATGAGAATTCTAATGTATGCAGATTCTGTGATCTTATATGGATATGTAATTTATACTTGGTCGAACGACATAGCGTAAAACTGGCTATGTTCTGCTGTTTACATTTGGGTCATGAATTTATGTTTCTTTTCTGATAAATATTATTGCCTACTTTGTAAATGATTTACGTTTTAAGCATGTTGTAAAATGATTTTTTTTCTTCAATATTTCAATTTCCAGTAAAGAAAAAATCCAGAATCTAAAGGAATTAATTTCTTCTTCATATTATAATATTAAGTACTCCTAGAGAGCTTGTATAGCATATGTTCTAAGCCCCATAACTACAGGGTGGCCCAGGGGTACGTGCATGCTCCATAACTTTTTTTCTATCCAAGCTATCGGTTTGATTTTTTTTTAAACGATAAGACCGACAATGAAGCACATTCTAAAAATATTTCTATTTATATACAGGATGTCCCAAATAAGATACAGAACTAAGTTCTGGTTTTTTAAATGGCAACCCCGCATTTTTGTTACATTTTTAGATTGGCCATTAAATTGTCGATATAACGCACCCGGGTTTCTTAGACTTATCTGCAATAGTTTTTGACTTATGTCAATTTATGTGTCAAAATAGCGTCGTGCAGAGATCCCCAAAAAAATTCAGAACTGTTCAAGATAACTTAATCAACTTTTTTCCAGTCGATTCCTTAAGCTTCAGCGCATCTTCTGAGTTGTAGGCGAATTCGGAGTCGACGTTCTACCGCCTACTACGATTTTTTGAAAATTACAAATTACAAATAGCAATAACTCGACTTTTTCAAATGCATCACCCTATATTTTATTACATCATTGCATGGCATTTTTTAAGAGCTTTTTGATGATATAGGGTTTGTTGGGTCTATTTTGTAAAATTTGCGAGATTTATTGCAAAATAAGAAATGTTGACGGTTTATTCGAGAGAAAAAAAGCAATCGAGTAGGCAGCTGTCTTAAAATTTGACACATCCATATACTTTCAATAATTGTACGCGTCTAATTAAAAGAAAAAAAAATCAAATCGATAGCATGAATAGAAAGAAAGTTATGGAGCATGCACGTACCCCTGGGTCACCCTGTATGTACTAAGTTCCTATTTTTTATTTATGTATGTATTTTGTTTTTCGGAATAAATAAATAATAAATAAAACCCTACTACTCCCCCCAAAAGCACCGCCTTTGTTAAATGCATTTAAAATTTGCAATTTCTGTCATCCCTTTTAGTTACATTGTCATTGTTTGGAGACGATTTATCGATAAACATTATTGGATTCCCTTTCTCAAGTTTGTTTCCAAAACGTTTTCATTATCTTTGATGTTTCCATCAGACGGGAAACAAAAGCCGAACAATATAAGATGTTTATTTGAGTTACTCACAAAGTAAATATATACTTTAAAATCAAGCAAACAAGGGCCTTATGTCTGTGTTTGTTTTTAACACTTAAATACATAAGAAAAATAAATTATTACAGACATCAAATCAAATCTTGACTCATACCCATCAATGAAGCAAAAAAATACTATGCTAGACATTTTTACATCGTATTGCAAACAAATATGTTAATAATTTTAACCTAATTCTTTTTAAATTTCAGTCCACGGTTCATAATATTGTCAGCGCTTGGAAAAAGTGGCATTTTTCCAAGTGATTAGTAATGAAAAACATTAAAGGAAAATAGTGTGGGGTACGACATTTTTATTGACCTGATTGTTGACTGATTTCAACCGTTTTATTTTAGAACAAAACTCACTGTTGAGGGTTCTGGAACCAACCCTATGTTGTGCCAGTTTATCAGGACTACCGAGATAAGCACATAGCCTTTTTAAACTGCATCGTATCTTCTAAATGGACTGTATATTTGCTGTAGTATTTTTATCTTCCCAACTCCATTGACAAAAACAACGAACACTTTTTATTTAACGGTTTATTTAAAATTTTAAGTAAAATGAGTCACAAACGATCTGAGCAATACATTACTTTAATAAGTAATCAACGACAAATTATTAGTTAACATATGTGTTTAAACAAACACTAACACATATTAGTAAAGAATTAAAAATGATCACATCATTCAGAAAATATTTTTAGGTGTTGTATGTAAGAGTGATAAATAAGCACTGGTTTTTGCTGCACTAAGGAGCACTGAATTTAGACTAACAATAAACAATAAAGTGGACCGCCTGATTCGCAGCTAAGTACTACAGTGAAAACGAAATTTGCTGCACTAAGGAGCAAGGTGTTGTGTGTATGAGTGTTGACAAGGCACTGATTTAAAAGTTTGCGAAGTCTGTATCTTTTCAAAGTTTCTTCCCCCCCGTCCGTTTGTTCTAGAAAGAATATTCGTTATCTAGTGGGCGAATCGATTTGTTAGATATGTAAGTTTTTTATGTCTGTCTCTTTCTCTCCCACTTGAGAAGACAAGGATTAATTTAATTACGTCGTTATGAGTTTTGGGTGGACGTGACGAATCTAGCGTAAGCCTAGAAAAATTCGTTAGAATCTGCGCTGCAGATATTTGGATACGTGACGATCGTAGCGTAATGAAAAAAAATATTCGTTGAGACTTCCTGTCTCAGCGCTGTTGTCAGGTTGAACGAGTTTGTGTTTCCTTTGGTTTGAAAATTAAATAGATGCGATGTTGTTGATTTGAGTTTATGTTTAATTTGTTTTGAAAATTAAACACTCACTATGAAAGTTGGATCTATTTTTCAATCTTGCAATTAGAGTCCCAACTTTTTTTTAGGCTTCTAAAGTTCGTCTGCCTGTCTTTCTATTTGTATGTCTTTCTTGCTTCCTTCCTTTTTTCTTAATTTCAATTAAAAATATATCCTGATTTATACTTTACGTTGAATACATTACTTGAATGTGACTTATAGAAATGGTAGGGTGGTAAACTTTAGAGATGATAATCCCAGGTGAAGTGGTCTTTTTTGAACCAAGTGACCAACGTCCAATTGATCTATGTTCTGCGATCTTCTGTAATACCTCTATAATACCATCTTTCGTATAACATCTTATGAAGTCTGATGAAAAACTGCTCTGGTGCACTGCCAAAAATAATATTAAAACAAACGGCCATACTCGTCACGCTAAAATCTAAAATCTGTACGGTGGTTGGCATGGCAACCAACGAGCATGAATGATACTTCACAGCTGTGGCTCCCATTAGTCCGCCCACCTCCGCGTTGCAGCAATTCGTTTACGTTTACGTATGTGAAATTGTTTCGCGACTTGATTAAGACTTTATTTAAGAAATACTATGAGTGAAGACAAACTAACAGCACTTGGAATGCTTGAAAAGTCAATGGTACGAGAAATACCAAAATAATTACAAATCTACCTGATTGTTATAACGCAGTCCTAGCCTGAAAATTGCAAATTATATAAAAATTTATTAAAAAATATATAGAACGTTGTTTTTTGTTGTTTTTCGATAACTGACGGTATTATTTTTGCTGTATGGATAGTTTTGACTTTGTAAATTATTTAACAGATCGTTGCATCTAATCTTCTTATTGCAGCTTTAATAAAGAATCTACGCCACTGGTCTGTACCAGTTTAATAGTAATATTAACCGGTCAATCTTCATATAATTAGACGAAAGTATGCATTCATGTGGGACACAAACATTCATTTTCTAAAATTACAGTTACCGCTCGAATTTCAACTAATAATGTAATAATTACAGCAGCTGGATAGGGCGGCGTCTACAATTTTAATCTAGATTCTAGAATTTCGAATTTCGAAACTAGTTTAAGAGAAGCGCATCTAATTCAAATCTTAGAGATTTAATAACCTGGGCGATGAGTTGGTTGATGACAAGCTAAAATTGAAGTCTGACCTGAATCGGTTTTTAAACTATTAGACCAGTGCAGATAGCCTTAAAAATGGTAAAAAGTGAAATAAAATAATAGTAGGATGAAACCCATTGGAAAAGGAAGAGAATATAACAAACATGAAAGGAAAAATAATTTACAGGCGCTCTGGGATCGGGAAGTGGAGGAGGGGGAATTTTTAAGGGGAGAAAACTGTTTATCTCGATTTCCGGCAAAACTACAAGTCCTATGGAAAAAAGTTAAATAGTAAAGTTGTAGGTAATAAAAAGATCTACAACTTTTGTATTTACACTTTTTTCACATAACCCCAAAATTTATGTGAAAAATTCAAATAACCAAGTTTTTGGTTTTTTATTTTTATCTTTTACAAAAAATTTTTTTTTTCACGAAATTTGGTGTAAACTTACCTTTTTATTTCCAAAACACTCTGTAATTTTTTTGTTTTAAAATATTTATTTTTTTAACTTTATTTTGACTTAATATCGAAAAATCAGCCTAATTTTCAATCGAAAATTCTCACGCAAAAATATCTGCTTTTTTAAAAAACTCGGTGGGCTTTTTGTTCGTTGAAATATCTACTTTTTGATGGTGTAAAAAAAATATACATTACTATGGTAGATGTTCTCAAAAAATGCAAATAAGAAACGAAGAAAACTCCGAATTTCTTTTTTTTAACTCCGAATTTCTTTTTTTTTAAATCATCATGTACAATTTTGAGCTATTTATTTAAATTTATACTTTAATTACTCTTTTGTTTATCAATGTAACACGGAATCTTACGTTTTTCGACTAATTAAAGTATAAATTTAAATAAAAAGCTCAAAAGTGTTTGGGACATAAAAAGGTAAGTTTACACCAAATTTCGTGAAAAAAAATTTTTTTTTGTAAAAGAAAAATAAAAAACCAAAACCTTGGTTATTTGAATTTTTCACATAAATTTTGAGGTTATGTGAAAAAAGTGTCAATACAAAAGTTGTAGATCTTTTTATTACCTACAACTTTGCCATTCAACTTTTTTCCATAGGACTTGTAGTTTTGACGGAAATCGAGATAAACAGTTTTCTACTCTTAAAAGCTTCCCCCTTCCACTTCCCGACCCCAGAGCGCCTGTAAATTATTTTTCCTATCATTTTTGTCACATTCTCTTCCTTTTCCAATGAGTTTCATCCTACTATTATTTTATTTGGTTTCAAAATTTATCTGCACTGGTCTATATGTAATATAATTGTTTTGGATGATTTTTAAACTTTAAACTGTGATATATTTTTAAATCGAGTAAATTTTATTTTTTACTTGAAAATTGTTATTACTACTAAGAGGTCGATGTCACTGAATATTATCGGGTATTGCTTAATTGATGTAATGGGACATACACTTACTCGTAAAACGAAGAAAGATATTTTTCTTGTTAATTAACTAAAACTATTTTTCTCTCATAATTATCAATTTAGAAGCTTTAAATTAATTTAGATTAATAGCTCTAGCAGTAAAAACGTTGGAAGTGAATATAAAAAGTTTGTTGGTTTTAATTTTTATTGACTCTAGAGGATCTTTATTCGAATATCTTTGATGGACATTAATAAAATTACAAATACTTTAATAAAATAAATTTTTCGGTATCTGCTTTTATGTGCCCATAATCTAAAACTATTTAATTTAGAAGTTTAAAATTCCAGGTATATACGTAGAAAAGATCAGAAAAATATTAAATTACAGACCTTGAAACTGACCCCTACCCGCGATTCAGTTACGCCAGATGTAATTGTTTATCGGACTGTCTTGAGCTTATAGACGCATTCCGCCAGATGGGGCAATTATGTTTTTTTTTTTAAATATTCCTAAAGGCACATTTTTAAAGATTAAGAGCTGAAATTTGGCAGACATATTGATTATAGAGTTCTTTAGTGCAAATAGTATTTTTTTTGAAAAATACCGTTTTTTAGAGATTTTTATTGTTGTATCTTGGTATCCAAAAAAGATTCACCTTTCCGGATACTAAAAGCACTAGAATAATACGTATACATAATTGTGTCCAAATTTGAACTCTTAATATAACGTAGTTTAAAAGTTATTTGGTTTCGAAAATTACGGCTGGGTATATACTCCTCTTAAGTAGTTTTCAATAAGCAAGATGTCAAAGTCGATATATACATTTTTACTGGTTTGTTCAAAGTTATTTTTATAATTCCACCATTTTAAAAGTTTACAATTTAGTAGATGGGATGCAGAAAAGATGTAAAATTATTTTCATAACGACTTTATATTAAATATTGCACTTATAATTATTTCATATTAGACTTAAATTCTACTAATCCGGACCTGCTTACTTATATATTAGTATGATTAAAAAATCTATATAAAATAACGAAAAACATTAAAATCAACTCATCCGGTCGCAAATTACCAGTGAAACCACCAATTTATATAAGAGATGATAGATACATCTAAAAATAAAAAGAGTCAAATGTCACGATTCTCAATTAGGCAAGATGCTATTAATAAATAAATTACACAATCCCAGTAAGCAACAACTAAGGTCCCGTTTTAAATAAAATAAATCCCATGTATTCTTTGAAGTGTTACATACACTCGCGATGTGTCATTTGCACAGAGCTGGACCGAATTATTTTATAACCCCTTCTGTTTCATTTTGAATTAAATTAAAAAAATTGAAAACCGAAGAACTTTCGATGAGTGATTTTCATTTGATGCTTAATGAAAGTTTGTGTCTAATGAAGTATACAGGGTGTGGCATTAGTGCGAGAAAAATTATTATAAAGATAAGAGTTAATTGCCATATTTTGAAAATATTGGACTAATCAAAATGTTTCTTACTTAAATCCAACCCTGTACGCTTCAGATAAAACACAATATGGAATCGGTTTCCGGTATGTTTTTTTACTCTCAAGTGGTAAAAGAGCTTCCTCAATCCTCTGGCTAGAGCTTAATAAATAGATCTATATTTAACTCGGTATTATCTATCGTATACGAAAAGCTGACACAGAAAAATATTAGTTCAGGTTGCGAGCTTTAATTGGATAACTAATGGGACTTATTTATAGCTAAAAAGAAGGAAAAAGGAGCTTTTTCTCGTTAATTTCAACAGTAACGATTAGTTATCAGTTCGAAATTAGATATTTTGGTAGAAATGGAATCTTTAAAAAAGTTTATGGTAGTACTTGGGATTTTTAATATACCATATTGATATATAAAAAGTTTTGCAACACTGTACAATCTTTCCCTACTTTGGCACACCCCCACTCGTAAACTTTATTTTGATTTTGAGGCAAAAATCTAAGAAAGTTAAAATTGATCCATTTTAGTATAAAACTGCAAAAAACATTAAAATTTGGCAGATGGGGGTAAAACAAATATAATTATTAGTGTAAATGTCCGAATCAAAATTATTTAAAAACAATTTTTTATTGGTTAAATGCGAAAAACGATTTATTTTTAAGCAAATTTGATAAAATTACAAAAAAAAAGGTTAAGAAAATTGAATTATAACACGAGATAAAATAAGTAGAAAAAACAGTGAAGGGGAGAGAGAGAGAGAGAATATGCTTTATTGTCATAGAAAAATTACAAAAATTTTCTAGACAAAGCGAAACTAAATAATAAAAATAAATTACTAGACAAAACAAAACACAAACAATATATGAATAACAATTCTATATGCAATATGCAATATACGTCACTATAAATTATTGTTCAAATTAAAATTTTCAAATTAACTTAATTAAATTATTGCTCCTATATGCTGCAACCCAAAAGTCTAAGGCACGTTATAGAATTCTGCCACTGTGTAAAATGGTTTTTTTTTTAAGAAAAGCCCTAGTCGATCTTATGAACTTATATGAATTTATAGGAAGGGTAAGAATTTTGAAATTTTTAAAGTAATTTTCACAGTGTGTCTTACTACTTAAACCAAATACATAACGAATTGCTCTTTTTTGTAATTTGAAAATAGATTGGTATAAGCTACAAGAACCCCAGAATGGTAAACCATAGCGAAGGTGAGATTCGAATAAGGAAAAGTAGGTCATTAATGCAGTAGTAGGGGTTAGCTCTTTAGAAACAGTTTTAATGGCAAAACATGCAAAAGATAATTTTTTTGCCAAGGTATCAATATGAGTGGACCATTTCAGGAATTTGTCTATATAAAGACCTAAAAACTTAATTGAGTTCACCGTTAGAATCGGATTATTGCTTAGAGTTATAGGCTGTAAAGTACCTCTGTAAGACATTGCTACGGTTTTACTGGTGTTGAAACAAAGCCTGTTCGAGTCAGACCAAGACTTGATAGTTACTAGATCTTTGTTAATGCTAGATTGTAATGTCTGTATATCAGAACTACTGCAGGTTACACTCGTGTCATCGGCAAATAAAGTAATTCTTTCACTTATTTTTAAGTCTGTGATATCATTGATGAATAATAAAAATAAAATCGGACCTAATACTGAACCTTGAGGTACTCCACTGCTAATTGGCAGATTTGAAGAATCCTCACCATTGGTTATTATTGCTTTATCTTTTGTCTTCAGACAAAAACGGGAGGATATTTAAGTTTTGGGACGATATTCAAATTTTCCGTTTTCACCACAATAATTTTGAGAATTATTAAATGAATTTTTGAAACGCCGTTTTTGCAAAAAATATTAGTATAGGGAAAAAAATCATAGAGACAACTTTTGTGTAATGAACTGCTCTTCATTTTTTGTCTAAACAAAAATGCTCTATTTCGGCAGATATCGTCGAAAACGGATTTTCGAGAATTCTAGAGCCATTTTCCCACCCTTCAAAATTATTCGTTGTATTGAATATTTTCTCAAAGACATCCCAAATTTTTATAACTTAATCACTTTGTTACAAGGTTACCAGGTTTCTTTGGAAGAGTTTTTAGCTCTTGAGATGCAATTTTTATAATAGTTTTTCCTAGTAGATTTGATAATTTTCCGATACAGTATTCTATGTTGATATAATTTAATATTAGGGGGTTACCTGAGAATTTTTTAATATACATAAGTGACCAGATATTTTTTGAAGAGATTCTTATTCCTTTAGTTGTCCAAGGTTTGTGACGTTTAGTTTTAATGGGGCGAAGGGGAAATGCTGTGTTGAAACACTTAATTATTTTATTTAGGAAGTCTAAAAATTTAGAGTCAATATCTTCAGAAAGGCCATTCCAATTAGTAGCTAGACACAAGTTATAAAATTTTTTCAAAATTACGCTGAGAGAAAATTCTACCCAACTGACTGACTTTTTTTGGCAAAAACTGCTTCATGGTCGGAAAGACCTGAGCTAATTACTTGGTGTTCAACATCAGCGGGTTTAAAATCGGAGACTACGTAATCTATAATTCATTTCGGAAGCTCATAGTGGTTTGTATTTTAATTTCTCTCTCTTTCCACTGGATTAAAACCACTTAGTTGTTAAAAAAGTTTTTTTATTGACGTTTCGGCTTTCCAGATCGAAAGCCGTTATCAAAATGACATAAAATAAATAAATTTACTAGAAACAGAACACTTGATAATCTTGCAAAAATATGACATCAACATAGTATACATAGAATAAGATTTTGAGATTGAAGATGTCAAAATCTGTTTCAATCATATTTTTGTGACGTTTCTGGGAACGAATTTTTGAAAGGATAGCGCATTTGCATATTATAAGAGAATTTATACTTCGTCATAAATGAAGTTTTCTTATTAATATTATCATAAGAAAAAACCAGATAAAAACTTATGATACTATCCCGATATAGAGGGTATCCTTTTTGCAATTAACTCTTTTTGTAAAATAGGTATCCAAATTTTTGAAATATCAAAAATTACCGTTTCTTGATGTACTAATACACAATAACAACAATTGTTTTGATACATCAGTTGTTAGAAAAGAAACACATACAAATAGATATCTAAATTTTAATTCAAACCACTCAATTTGTGTTAAACGAGGTATTGTCAAATCTCTTTCCGATAGAGCAAAAACAATTTGTTCAAATGACAATATCTTAAATAATGAATTATCACTTGTTAAATCTGTCTTGATTAAGAACAACTACCCAAGTAAATTTATAAATCGTGAACTTTACCGAGACATCAAAACTAAAGATCAAAATTTAAACCCCCCAATAATTCTTTCAAATATAGTAAAAATCCCTTATATTCCAAAATTATCCGAAAAAATTAGAAGGATTGGCAATAAATTTAATTTAAAAACAGTTTTTCAAACTAATAATACATTAAAATCTTTAATAGTAAATACAAAACCTTTTAATGAAATTCAAAACACAAAAAATTGTATTTACAAAATTCCATGCGAATGTAATAAATTTTATATAGGAGAAACATCTAGACCTTTTCATATTAGACTTAATGAACACCAATCGTACATTAAAAATAAACAATTCGAAAAATCTAAAATATATGAACATGCATGGGATTTTGGTCATAAAATACAATGGAATTCTTCAACTAGATTATTAAAAGAACCGAATAATTATAACCGCAAAGTTAAAGAAGCAGCATTGATATGCTTAAATAATAACGAATGTGTTTCTAATTGTTCGGT
Organism: Crepidodera aurea; assembly: GCA_949320105.2. NCBI lineage: Eukaryota > Metazoa > Arthropoda > Insecta > Coleoptera > Chrysomelidae > Crepidodera > Crepidodera aurea. The sequence continues at coordinate 2,054,260 of OX439475.1, read as the reverse complement.
TGATATTTCAAAAATTTGGATACCTATTTTACAAAAAGAGTTAATTGCAAAAAGGATACCCTCTATATCGGGATAGTATCATAAGTTTTTATCTGGTTTTTTCTTATGATAATATTAATAAGAAAACTTCATTTATGACGAAGTATAAATTCTCTTATAATATGCAAATGCGCTATCCTTTCAAAAATTCGTTCCCAGAAACGTCACAAAAATATGATTGAAACAGATTTTGACATCTTCAATCTCAAAATCTTATTCTATGTATACTATGTTGATGTCATATTTTTGCAAGATTATCAAGTGTTCTGTTTCTAGTAAATTTATTTATTTTATGTCATTTTGATAACGGCTTTCGATCTGGAAAGCCGAAACGTCAATAAAAAAACTTTTTTAACAACTAAGTGGTTTTAATCCAGTGGAAAGAGAGAGAAATTAATCTATAATTGTTGATGATGTTTTGGTGATTCTAGTTGGCGAATCTACATGCATAGTGAGACTGAATGATTCAAAAATATTGGTCAGATACTTTTGAGTAGCACATACATTAGCAAAGGCAATAGTTAAATCGCCGCATAAAATTTTCCTACTTTTTATAGGCAATGCGTCAAGTAAATTAAGAAGATTCTCGAGAAAAAGGTGGACATTTGATTTGGGAGTTCTATAAATACAAATAATAAACAAATCAATGTTTTTGTTGTACACTATGGAGAATTCAAAGACATTTTCAGCTTGTAAAAAATCGTATTTAGATACAGCAGAGAAGTCATCATTCAAGGATAAAATTAGAGTTCCACCATGGTCTGTACTATTTCTGTCATACCTGCTAATTACAGTTTATTTTTCAATAAAAATTGGTTCGTCAACTTGTAACCAGTGCTCTGTAATAGCCACTATTTGGGGAAACCCTAACTTTTCCAAAAATAAAAACAAATACAACTCCCCAGTTTTATTCCGCATTGATTGAATATTAATTCTTTCATCAAAATTAAAGAAAAATAATTTTTGATGGATTTCGGCTGCATAAAATGACTTTTTTAGGAAAAATAAAGCAAACATCTATAAGGAAAACTGAGAAACATCTTAGATTAGGTAGAATATATAGTAATACAAAGGGAAAAAGTAGAAAAAATAATTGGAGCACTGAAAATAAACGCAAAAACTATTTTGACCTCTTGGTTTACAAATTTTTTCTTTTTCGATCGAAAATTAGGCTTTTTTTTAAATTTAAATTCCTATAAAATCAAAAATAAATATTTTGCTTTGAAAAAATGACAATTAAACTTAAAATAAATCAGTATAACATTCTCGTATGCTCAATTTTACGCTTTTTCATTAGTCATTTCTCACCCACGTATATAAATAATACCAAAAATCTCGTCGACTTTTTCAAACAAAACCCCAAGGGGCCAATCCATAGATAGTCGAAACTAATCTTAATTCACGATACGAAATGAAGGAATTCCAAATTAGTCAAGTCGACCAAATCGAGTAAAACGATTTCCTTTAAGTTTGACCATTGTTCGTAGATCACAAACAATCTGATCCATCTTAACAAGGTGTACAGGCAACGTTGATTGAATTCTCATTATATTCATCTGTTTCTGATTGCGTTGTTGGTGGCTTTGTTTTTTTAAGTAGGCAGTGGCTAAGATTACAGGGACAATACGTTATTTTAACGCTTTGAAGCACATGATTTTGTCAATAAAAAACCTCGAAACCTTCGTAAATTAATAATTCTATATATCCTAACATTTAAATATGTGAAAGTATTTTATCTCCATTCATAAACGATTATTTCCTTTGAATTCTGAGGGTGGTGTCACGTTATGGTATGTAAAATATTGTCATGCAAGGGTTTCGTAGTCCCCAACTTTTAAAGTTTATTTTTCATTATTAGTGGTTGAAAAAATTTATACTTGTTGGTAAAGATTTAAGCTTTGCTCGGACGAACTCACTTTTTTGAAATTTGCTTTGGTTCATTTAAAAAATAATGGGAAAAATTATTAAAAAAACATGGAATTTTGCGATTTTTTTTTGTAAAAACTAAATCAAATTTTGAAAAAGCGAGTTCGTCGGATCATAGATTAGACCTTTACCAATATGTACTTATTTTTTCATTCTCTCAAAATGAAAAATGAACCTAAAAAGTTAGGGACTACGAAACCCACTGTTTTATAGTATAGTACAACTTCCTCTTAAGACATATTTTGACGTAACTAAATCTTTATCTAAATCAGTTATGGACGATATTCTGGCGTCCGTATTTTAAAAATTAAAATGCATATTAATCACGACCGATGCAAGAAAAACTGTGAATAACATTTCTAGAAAATACACGTAAATTACAGTTAAATTTCTTTATGCGCAATATACAATCATACTTATTTTAAGCATTGACCATATACTGATAAATTGTAATAGTTTTAAAATTACGTCTGATTAAATTATCAAATCAAAGCAATTAAAAGAGTCGGTTCCAAGATGTGGTTTTTAATACTTAGTTGGTTAAATAATCCAGTTTAATGATTGTAATCGATTTTATTTATAGTTCAGTGATTTTTTTAATTGAGTTAACATCGTATTAAGACAATCGATGTGACGTATCCAATAAATCTTCACCTATGATATATATTTGTGTTAAATAGAGCGAAAATTCGTAGATCATAAATCGCAATAATAATAATAAAGGTGAGAAATTCGAACAAAACTATCTAGAAAGTACCAAAATAGCAGCTTGATCCTTTTTCGAATTATATTCCTTCCTGGAACTTTTTCTAGCACAGTGGGGATAAAATGTTTGTTTGTTTGTTTGTTTTTTTTCCAAACCACTTAATTTTGTTTTTAATTTCCTAAAGTTCCTTTTTGATTTTCCAGTTTACGTTTTATATATTTTCATTTCCTTCTTTTGCGCATTCGTTGGGCTATACTAATTTATTTGCCTACAAAACATTTGCTCTAAAAAACGTTCTAATACTCTTAAAGCACGCTTTGCATAACTTGATTCCTATTGTAGGTCAAGTCCAATAAAATTCAACTCGACAACTTACGGCGTAGAAAAGTAATTGATGTTTTAAATTCGTACTTTTAAATGTACGACACAGGTATAAAAAATAACGTGGGTTCATTGTATTTCAGAGACCAATCGGAAAATTGAAGGCCAATTTAGCCAACAAGATACAATGTTTTGATCCGAAGAACTGGTTCAAACCCAATTGCGTAATTTGTAAATGTGGTCATGGCTTCATTGCTGCTACATGTTTGTGGTGAATAAAAAAAAGCCAAAGTGTCCTTACATTTTGAGAACCTACTGTGGATTGTATATATAAAACTGGCTGTAGTACCCTGTAAAATCCAGATGAAAACCCCTATATATTGCTGAAATGGGAAAAGAGGGCCTTATTTAAATTTAAAATAAAATACAGGATGTTCTCCTTAAAAAAATATAACTTTGTTTAGCTTAGGGTTTACTAAAATTTACTTTGACAACGCACCAATTATTATACAGGGATTATTTCCACTCGATCTCTAGCACCGAAACTAAAAGAGATACCAACAAGATTTTTTGTAGGGGTAGACAATGTCACTCGGACTACAAAATATTTTTGTGGAATGAAAATTAATTTGGTTTTTTTAAATTGAACACCCTGTATACGATTATGTTTTCTGATTCTACTTAATATTAGATTTACGGTAGTTTTTTGTATTTGTAAATCCGACGCGGCGTTGACAAGTTATTTCTATTTTAAGCAGATTTAATGAAAAAACAGCACTTTAGAAATATTAGCACAAAAACCACATTTTTTAAAAAATTCCTCAAAAAAGCTACTATGATGTAAATGAAACATGCACCTATCACAATAATCACACAACATCTTCACCTGTTGCACAGGGTGTTTGCCGATGGCGTGCCAATAGTCTAGTTTTCAAATGGCAATAACTTAATTTTTTCAAATGGGACACCCTGTATATTTTTCTTCAGTTAGAGGCTCTCCCTAATACGCATTAAAAAAATATAGGGTTTTGCACATCTAACTTTACTATTTACTTTAATAATTGACGTTAAGTGACAAACAACATATTTTACATAAGTACAAAATTTTACAAAGTTTAATCGTAAGAAAACTACAATAGTGAAAGTTAAAAATTTATACATTTTCTTGCCCTTTTTTTCAATGATTGACGCACATCTCTTAGCATTGCAGGGGTCACCTATCTAAATGCTGCAGTAATTCTTTCTTTCATATTTTCTTTTGTGGTAACCTCTTCTTTATAAACAATATTTTTAATAAAACCCCACAAGAAAAAATCGCAAGGTGTAAGACAAGGCGATCTAGTAGGCCAATTTATAGGTCCTCCCCTTCCTATCCAACGATCCTGAAATTCCCTATTTAACCATCTAATAGGTAATGTGGTGTGGCACCATCTAATTGAAACCACATTCCGTTGCGATAATTTTAAGGCACATTTTGCAATAAGTTGCGAAAATCATGTTATAAAAAATCTAAATATATAGCTCCATTTACAGTCCCATCAAAGAAATAGGGACCAATTACATAATCACCTATTATTCCCGCCCACACATTCAAAAACCATCGATACTGTGATGTGGTTCTAAATAAATGTTCATTGTGGTCCGAATAATAATGGAAGTTGTGTCTATTTAGAAAACCGTTCTTATGAAACGTGGCTTCGTCGGAGAATAAAACTTTGTTCAAAAAGTTACGCTCTGTATTTATCTTGTTTATTAACCATCTACAGTATTCCACTCTACGCGCGAAATCACGTGGTAACAATTCTTGGTGAAGCTGGATATGATAGGGGTGATATTTATTCTTTTTTATTATGCGTCTATGGTCTATTTTTATGTATGAGAGAGTAATAAAACATAAGCTGTACAGAACAATAGAAAAAGGTTTGGACAGGCCAAAAGCCCTGTGTATTAAAGATAACATAGCCGTATCTTAAGATTATTTTCAATAAGTACCTATTTGCCAATTTTGTTTTATTTTAATTCCAAGAATTTCTTACAGTAATCGAATTATAAGTAGATAAATCCCTTACCAACAAATTTCACCGAAAATGCGATTGTAAGGAGGTCCAGTTGTGTATTCTTGACAGCTTACTAAATGTCGTTTAGTTGCAACATGCAAGGTGCAGTGTGCAGTCTATTGTGAATTCTAGTGTAATCATGGAAAATTTGGAAGTACCGCGTAAACGACAAAAAATCGGTCATTTAACAGTTAATGAAAAAACATTAATATTTAATTATTTTAAATCATTTACAGACAAACATTTATGTAAAAGTGTTGATGACACAGTGGAATTAGTTAGTAGTAAGCTTGGTGTTGGGAAATCTACGATTTACAGAGTTGTTAAAGAAGAGAAATGTGGCGAGTTTCAAACAGCACGTAAAGCTCCAGGAAAACCAAAATTTCAAATAGAAAATCATTTGAAAGAAAGACTTCAAAGGAAAGTGCATGCGTTCTTCTTTAGAAAAGAATTTCCGACAGTAGACAAAGTTCTTGCCACGGTTCCAGATGATAAGGATTACCCTGAAATGAGTCGAAGCACACTATGGAAACTTTTAAAAGAAATAGGTTTTCTATGGAAAAAGCATTCCAGAAAGTCTATTTTAATAGAAAGAAGCGATATTGTAGTATGGAGAAGAAATTACCTAAGGACTATAAAAGAAATGAGAAACCAAAGAAGAAATATATTTTATTAGATGAAACATGGATCAACGAGGGACATACACCAAATAAATTTTGGCAAGATGAAACTGTTACAAGTCGAAGACAGGCTTTTTTAAATAATTTATCTACTGGTTTAAATCCACCATCAGGAAAGGGGCGCAGACTGATAATAGTACACATCGGTAGTTCAAACGGTTTTGTTAAAGGTGGTTTATTGACTTTTGAATCTACTCGTACCGGTGACTACCATGAGGACATGAATGCTGATGTCTTTAAAGAGTGGTTCGAACAAATGATAGATCTTCTTCCTCAGAACTGTATAATAGAAATGGATAATGCAAGTTATCACTCGAGACTTACAGAAAAAATGCCCACAACCAAGTGGTTAAAAAAAGATTTACAGAATTGGCTAAATTCAAAGAATATTAAGTTCCATCCCGGTTCTGTGAGAAGAGAACTGTATCATTTGTGTTCCCTTCATAAAGAGAAATTAAAAAAATATGAAATTGATGAAATTGCAAAAAATCGTGCGAAGTAAACCCGATTGAACTGATATGGGCACAGATAAAGGGAGAAGTTTCAAGAAAAAATAATTCTTTTAAAATGAGTGATGTTAAACAGTTCTTTTTGGAGGCTGTAAATAATGTGAAGTCTGAAAACTGGGAAAAGGCAGTAAATCATACGATTAAAGAAGAAGAGAAAATGTGGAAGTTGGACAATATTACTGATGAAATGATCGAGCCACTCATTGTAAATATTGGTTGCGACAGTTCATCTTCTGATTTCGATTCTGATTTGGATTTGTAGGTAAGAAGTAGTTTTTATATTAAAATTATTATTTATGAACGTAACGTTGTTTAAAAGTCAAAGTTTAAACCCTTATACCTACATAACCCGTTTGACACAATGTTCTTAACATACCTTGTGGAAAAATAAAATATTTTAGAAAAAATTGCACTTTTTTACCTTGAGCTGTTTAGAAGTTATAAGCAGGTTAATTAGGTGAAAATATAAGTGTACACCCGATATATTTATTATATTTATACAAAGGTTATTTCATACGAAAATACTCGAGGTATAACTTCACAAAATATTTTAACTGTCTACTAAAAGAAGTGGTACGCCTATGGATTACGAACGCTTTATTATTTTAATACTCTCTCATACATAAAAATAGACTATAGTGAACGGATTCCAATAAAATGTGTTTTAAACATTTATTGATGGTTTTAATTTGTTTTAACGGTAAAGGGCAGTTGTATTTTGCAGATTCAAAGAAAACAAATTCTAATTGTGGTATTGGAAATATCTAACTGATTGCTTAATTGCCTTATGCTTATATTGGGATCTTCAACTATACTGATCATTACCTTATATTCGTTGTCAATAGTAACAGCTGTAATTTCACGAGAATGTTTTTCATACTTGACGGTTCCTGTTCTATCAAATCTATTCTTTAAATTCTCAAAAGTATCCTTTTGTGGATGACGTCTTCCTGGGTATCTTTGACGATAGACCCTACTAGCAAGAAACGCATTTTTTTGACATTCACTCAGTATCCATATCATATCAATATTTTCTTGAACACTATAATTCTTATTAAAATCCATTTTTTATACACAATACCGATTAAATATAGTAGACGTGATACAAAACAAAATTTTATGTTGACAATTAATGCCACAACAAAATATACCTACTGTCATTTTCATAGGTAACTTGATTTCTTATTAAAAATTGTGTAAAATATGTTGTTTGTCACTTAACGTCAATTATTAAAGTAAATAATGAAGTTAGATGTGCAAAACCCTATATTTTTTTAATGCGTATTAGGGAGAGCTTCTAACTGAAGAAAAATATACAGGGTGTCCCATTTGAAAAAATTAAGTTATTGCCATTTGAAAACTAGACTATTGGCACGCCATCGGCAAACACCCTGTGCAACAGGTGAAGATGTTGTGTGATTATTGTGATAGGTGCATGTTTCATTTACATCATAGTAGGTTTTTTGAGGAATTTTTTAAACAATGTGGTTTTTGTGCTAATATTTCTGAAGTGTTGTTTTTTCATTAAATCTACTTAAAATAGGAATAACTTGTCAACGCCGCGTCGGATTTACAAATACAAAAAACTACCATAAATCTAATATTAAGTAGAATCAGAAGACATAATCGTATACAGGGTGTTCAATTTAAAAAAATCAAATTAATTTTCATTCCACAAAAATTAGCCACCCTGTATACATCAAAATATTTTAAAATTGTAGTCCCAGTGACACTGTCTACCCCTACAAAAAATTTTGTTGATATCTATTTTAGTTTCGGTGCTAGAGAACGAGTGGAAATAATTGGCGCACCCTGTATATCATTTTTTTTAAACAAAACATCGTTTGCTGGATAAGAATGTTGTTAGACATGTCTTAGACTATTTTAAAAAGTTGAATGGTATCGTTAACACTGAATCATAAACATCGTATTGCAAATCTTACGCATTACAATCCACTTCAAAAAAATCAGAAACTTCCTGTGATCTTTTCAAGATGATACCTAAGTACCGTTCACTTATTTTGAAGTAAGAAAAACTATAATTAAATCGATCAAATCTTATGTCGAGATATTTTTATACGCGGGGAAAAAGTCGTACATTAACATTTGAATGTTTTAAAAATGACATATGAACCAAAATATTTGAGCAGTACCTCATCTGACTTGATTCATATGAGAAGTTTCGTTTTCGCAAAAATTGTTAAAGATGTGAATGAGAATTAAAAAAATTACGTCATGGATAAAATATGATGTTGGATAATAAACATATGTGAATTTTAATAACGTGTATGAGATCATTTTCGGTCATCGTTTTGAATTTATAAATTGGGACATGTGAATATTATCCGTTTTTATTAAATAATTTAAATTCCTAAATTAAAAATTACGCCCAATTATGATAATGAAAGAAAAATTATATTTGTACAACTATTTTTCTTACATAGTTGGGATCCCGCTTTAGAAAAGTTGGAAACACCTGATACGGAATACGAAAGATTGATTTCGTGGACCAAAAAATATTGTTTCGTCAATTTTATATAACATAAGAAATTCATTTCGGAAGCTCATAGTGGTTTGTATTTTAATTTCTCTCTCTTTCCACTGGATTAAAACCACTTAGTTGTTAAAAAAGTTTTTTTATTGACGTTTCGGCTTTCCAGATCGAAAGCCGTTATCAAAATGACATAAAATAAATCAATTTACTAGAAACAGAACACTTGATAATCTTGCAAAAATATGACATCAACATAGTATACATAGAATAAGATTTTGAGATTGAAGATGTCAAAATCTGTTTCAATCATATTTTTGTGACGTTTCTGGGAACGAATTTTTGAAAGGATAGCGCATTTGCATATTATAAGAAAAAAATTAGAAGGATTGGCAATAAATTTAATTTAAAAACAGTTTTTCAAACTAATAATACATTAAAATCTTTAATAGTAAATACAAAACCTTTTAATGAAATTCAAAACACAAAAAATTGTATTTACAAAATTCCATGCGAATGTAATAAATTTTATATAGGAGAAACATCTAGACCTTTTCATATTAGACTTAATGAACACCAATCGTACATTAAAAATAAACAATTCGAAAAATCCAAAATATGTGAACACGCATGGGATTCTGGTCATAAAATACAATGGAATTTTTCAACTAGATTATTAAAAGAACCGAATAATTATAACCGCAAAGTTAAAGAAGCAGCATTGATATGCTTAAATAATAACGAATGTGTTTCTAATTGTTCGGTTGATATTTCAAAAATTTGGATACCTATTTTACAAAAAGAGTTAATTGCAAAAAGGATACCCTCTATATCGGGATAGTATCATAAGTTTTTATCTGGTTTTTTCTTATGATAATATTAATAAGAAAACTTCATTTATGACGAAGTATAAATTCTCTTATAATATGCAAATGCGCTATCCTTTCAAAAATTCGTTCCCAGAAACGTCACAAAAATATGATTGAAACAGATTTTGACATCTTCAATCTCAAAATCTTATTCTATGTATACTATGTTGATGTCATATTTTTGCAAGATTATCAAGTGTTCTGTTTCTAGTAAATTTATTTATTTTATGTCATTTTGATAACGGCTTTCGATCTGGAAAGCCGAAACGTCAATAAAAAAACTTTTTTAACAACTAAGTGGTTTTAATCCAGTGGAAAGAGAGAGAAACATAAGAAATATCATCCAGTGATTCTCTTCCAATAAATCCAAAATTTTATCTTATTGCTAATAATAATTTATAATTAATTCATGTTGAAAACATATCTAATAATAAACATTAAACATTTCTAATTAAAACTAAAAAAAACGTTACAAACAGAAACAATTTCCTAACGCTCAAATCCCAAGTGCATTTTGAAGGTGTATTTGCAGCTGGCCTTCGAAAATTATCATAAATTATAATTATTATTACAGAAAATGCTGTTATCAGCTGTTTTCTACTTGTTTTTTTTTGTTATATGGGTAATAGTGTGCCGTGAATTTTTAAAAACTGTTTATCTTGAATCAACAATTTGTTAAAAAAATAAATTAGGGTGTATAAATTACACCGTTTTTCAGTTATCTGCTAGAAATTACCAAATACTCCAAAGTAAGTTTTTGCAATTTGAAATATTGAGCTTAATGTTAATTTAATGGTGAAAACTTGTTGAACTGGTAAGGTAAATTGTTGTCCCTCTTCTTATTTTAACAAGTATTTTTGTCCTTCTTCTTATTTTAGCAAGTATTTTTGTCCCTCTTCTTGTTTTAACAAGTATTTTTGTCCCTCTTCTTATTTTAACAAGTATTTTTGTCCCTCTTCATATTTTAACAAGTATTTTTGTGCCTCTTCTTATTTTAGCAAGTATTTTTGTCCCTCTTCTTATTTTAACAATTATTTTTGTCTCTCTTCTTATTTTAACAAGTATTTTTGTCCTTCTTCTTATTTTAGCAAGTATTTTTGTCCCTCTTCTTGTTTTAACAAGTATTTTGTCCCTCTTCTTATTTTAACAAGTATTCTTACCCCTCTTCTTATTTTAACAAGTATTTTTGCCCCTCTTCTTATTTTAACAAGTATTTTTGTATCTCTTCTTATTTTAACAAGTATTTTTGTCCCTCTTCTTATTTTAAAAATTATTTTTGCCCCTCTTCTTATTTTAACAAGTATTTTTGTCCCTCTTCTTATTTTAGCAAGTATTTTTGTCCCTCTTCTTGTTTTAACAAGTATTTTTGCCCCTCTTCTTATTTTAACAAGTATTTTTGTATCTCTTCTTATTTTAACAAGTATTTTTGTCTCTCTTCATATTTTAACAAGTATTTTTGTCCTTCTTCTTATTTTAGCAAGTATTTTTGACCCTCTTCTTATTTTAACAATTATTTTTGTCTCTCTTCTTATTTTAACAAGTATTTTTGTCCTTCTTCTTATTTTAGCAAGTATTTTTGTCCCTCTTCTTGTTTTAACAAGTATTTTGTCCCTCTTCTTATTTTAACAAGTATTCTTACCCCTCTTCTTATTTTAACAAGTATTTTTGCCCCTCTTCTTATTTTAACAAGTATTTTTGTATCTCTTCTTATTTTAACAAGTATTTTTGTCCCTCTTCTTATTTTAAAAATTATTTTTGCCCCTCTTCTTATTTTAGCAAGTATTTTTGTCCCTCTTCTTGTTTTAACAAGTATTTTTGCCCCTCTTCTTATTTTAACAAGTATTTTTGTATCTCTTCTTATTTTAACAAGTATTTTTGTCCCTCTTCTTATTTTAAAAATTATTTTTGCCCCTCTTCTTATTTTAACAAGTATTTTTGTCCCTCTTCTTATTTTAGCAAGTATTTTTGTCCCTCTTCTTGTTTTAACAAGTATTTTTGTCCCTCTTCTTATTTTAACAAGTATTTTTGTCTCTCTTCATATTTTAACAAGTATTTTTGTCCCTCTTCATATTTTAACAAGTATTTTTGTCCCTCTTCTTATTTTAACAAGTATTTTTTGTCCCTATTCTTATTTTAACAAGTTAACATTGCGTAAAAAACAGTGCAAACTCCAGCTTGTCTTAATGATTAATGTTCTTGAGTTGTTAGTCACATTTGTCCAAAATTATACTGATCCGCGTACACATAGAAATGCATGATGACATGTTTTTCTGTATTGAAAAATAAAGCGATATTTTATAGCTCTCCACCCCATCTGTAATTCAATATTTTGACCTATTTACCGACAAGTAATTATCAAATATATTATACCATTAATTTTATAGCCATTAACAATCATGCACACTTAACATAAACGTTTTAATGTACCACTTTTAATCATTAATTTTATTGCCTTTTTCTCGAAACTTCCTAACTTTTTATTCCATTCAACTCGCCAGGGACACATTGTTAAACATCGATAATTTTCTAAATTTGGCTGCTTACCTCATCGTCGTGGTCTAAGAACGTTAAAAAAAGTTCTTCAGCTGGCAGCATATATTTATTATTCAAACCTGTTTGGTAAATTGTTACTATAGCGGAAAGAATCGATGATATCATCACGAAAAGAAAGAAAAGGTTGTATATGTTAGGAAGGGTATGGGAAAGAGATAAAAAATCGATTTGATTTTGTTGGTGATCGGTATTGGTAATCTGTGTTGATCGTGAAAAAAATTTAATACTTGAGAGAAGAAAGAAACGTTTTAAAATAGATATGATTTTATATTCGCGGCAAACGATGCTTTTTTGGTGGAATTCAAAAGTATCTATACTTTGTTCGGAATCAGTTGAGAGTAATAAATCAATATAATACAGCAGACCTAATAAAACATGCGCTTGTCATACTTTTACAGTTTAAAAAGCAGTAGCGCAGTTCGGGAGGTCATAAAAAACTGGCAAAATGAATCAGGGCGAAAACATGGAAAATCCTACATAGGAAAAGTAGTCTGAGAGTGATAATAGGACTCATGCCTCGTCATGCACCAGTAAAAGAGTTCCTTCCTAAACAAAACAGGATACTTTAAGTACAGGCGATGCAACAAGGAACCAGAGACAGTGAAAAATGTACAAGAGTGGTATTATAAGCTATAGTCTCGTCGTTGAAAACCATGGAGATCAATTTTATCTGAAAAATAACATTAAGAGAAAAGCACATCTGTTTTATTGGCTAGCTCGCAGTCTTGAATTGCATCCTTTATGAGGCTACATGAAAATCTTAGTAAATTAAACCATTGTATATAGATTATATAGTATTGTCGCCTTACGGACTTTTATCAGTAGGATTATGTGAACGCACTCGAGATGGCAGCACTCCAAGTGGACACAAGTCATGTTTTTAGGTCATGTCGTTGCTTGAGTGAAATTATAATTTGAAATCTTCTTTTTCATTTCTGCTTGTCTTTTGTTAATGTGTTATTTAGTTACAACGAAAGGGAATTGGAAGACGTATGAAATTGAAGGCCCAAAATATTTAATTGTCTCCCGAGAAACCAGGGTTGCCAATTTGTGAGTATTTTACTAGTCTGTAAGTAATTTTGTGAGTAAAGGGCAATTAATTGTGAATTGTAATCAAAGGGTCTATACTATCGATAATGGTAATTATGAAAAATTCTAATCTGATAATTTATTAAATTCGTTTAAGGGCGCGGTCTTGTACGTCAAATGTCAGCGAAATTATGTCAAATAAGGTGCTGTCCGGGAGGTGCTGGTATCTCGTGATAAATGCTTAAATTAAACAAAGTAGTTACAGAAACCTTCCTTTGAAATTTTCTCATTACAGAAACCATTCGAGAAATTCATTGTCTGCTATATTTAATACAAGGGGAGAACAATATTTAGTATTACCAAAATGTATAATCTTAACTTTTTATTATTCATTTATGGGCAGAAGGACCTCGGTCGATAGCTCTTTGTAAGTGGTTAGCTAACAATAAAGAACATAATGATAAATAATTATTCATTTATTTTCTTTGCAGGTATATATTATTTATACAGAGCCTTTCAATGAAAACTATTCATCCATAAAATCTTTCTTTTAATTCTTAAAATTAAAATAATTTGTTACTGGGGCATTGATAATATCAAAATAACATTTTCTTTTCAGTTATTTATATGAAGTGATTTTGTTCCTCGTTATGAAGTATATGAGAAACGAAAGAAAAATTTACCACGCAAACGATTTATTTATTTATTTATTACGATGAATTACGATTTAGGTAAACATGTCAAAGATATTTACAAGTAGGAAACAATTTTTTAATAAATGAAGTTTTCTTATGACGAAGTATAAATTCTCTTATAATATGCAAATGCGCTATCCTTTCAAAAATTCGTTCCCAGAAACGTCACAAAAATATGATTGAAACAGATTTTGACATCTTCAATCTCAAAATCTTATTCTATGTATACTATGTTGATGTCATATTTTTGCAAGATTATCAAGTGTTCTGTTTCTAGTAAATTTATTTATTTTATGTCATTTTGATAACGGCTTTCGATCTGGAAAGCCGAAACGTCAATAAAAAAACTTTTTTAACAACTAAGTGGTTTTAATCCAGTGGAAAGAGAGAGAAATTAAAATACAAACCACTATGAGCTTCCGAAATGAAATATATTACATTAAAATAAAATTTAAAGTGAACAAATGTTATCTGAAATATAAATAATAGTAAAATTTTTTGCTGTTTCACGTGGTTGTGCTATTAGTTTTTCGAATTTAGCATACACTTTAGAGCCGCAAAGATTTTTTTATCGTTTTCGACACCTTTTAAAGCGATATCACATTTTACGAGAGGTCAAAGTCTCTTACAACTGGGCTAATTATGGTATCACCCCGCTAAATATCTCAGCTGATGGGTTGGCATCCATTGCAAATTTGATTTGCTTCGGGCACCATCTTTCTTACAGTGTTAAAACCTATATGATCTATATATAATTATATATATATATATATATATATATATATATATACTGAATACCTATGGGTAAAGAATTTTTAGACGCCATTGTTTGACCAAACTTTCAAATTAATTTGAAATGACTTCAAAATTTCAAATCGACTGATTTCATAAATTAAAGTATTTTGATGTATTCTGATTAAACCACATTGTAGATAAAGGTCTAACTTAGGTCAAGTTAATGTTTATTTTTCTTATTTTTTCAGAATCGAGGATATATAGATTGTTAAATGCCACTTTTAAGGTTAAAAAAATTGGATGATTTTAAAGCTGTCGTTTTCATAGAAAATAATAAATTTATCGATTTAAAATAGTAAGACTACCTAAGTTAGACCTTTATCTTTAATTTGTCTGAAAATTATATTTTAAATCCCATTACATTCGGAAATCAGTCGATTTAACTTTTGGTCTGCAGCATAGGATTTTATACACAGGAAGACCGCGCCCTTAACTTTTAAAATTAAAATTTGACACATCAAGACAACCTGAGTTTCAGTGGAATTTTCCTGTTTATAGGGTTAATAAATAGTTTTGAATAGATTTGCGTTGTTAATTGAAGGTCACCAGAATCTGATGCCCTGCCAATAATAAAAACTTATCGTTGGTTTTGAATGATATTTGTAGACCAAACCGATTTTAAGTACCTACCCGAATTCATAAAAAAATTCTTAGCAGTATGTGGATGGTCGGAAAATGTAGGGAAAATTATAAGTAAATTAAAAAAAATAAATTGGACAAATTAAAAGTTCTGGAAGGGGATGGGGGTAGCTAAATATACAACTTGAGGGTTGGATATTGGTTTTTACGATTTGTGGCTGAAACATGCATCCTATCGAAAAAAGTTTAATGTAACATTTGTAGATAATTAAAAAATGTAAAACTTTTGTATTAATCATTTTTCAACATAACTTCAAAATTATTGAGAAAATCGTTAAAAACCGCTTTTTTAGTTTTTAATTTTTATCTCCCGCAAAAATAAATTTTTTTTATGAAACTTTGTGAAAACATTCTTCTTTGTGTTTTAAATAAGCTGTAATTTTTTCAATGCAAAATATTTATTTTTCGATTTTATACGAATTTAAATTAAAAAAGCCTAATTTTCAATCGAAAAAGTTCACTAACAAATTATCAATTTTTTAACTTTATCAGTGCTCATTTTTTTTCAAGTGCACATTTCATATTATACTAGTAAAATTTTAAAAGCACACTTTTAAGAGTTGCGAAGTGAGAATTTTAGAAATTATAACTTCCGGTCAAATTATCTATGAGCAAAAAAAAAGTTAAAAACTAATAGCTTCCTGAGAATAAAATTCTTTTTTTACATTTTAGGCAGGCAAAGGTACTTTTGTTTTTTTTGTATTTTTGTATTTTTAGAATACGCTTTTTCTTATATTTAATAATTTTTTAGAACATTAGGTCAGTGTTGATACCTTTAATCTTTCCCAAATGTATACCACCCATGTTTTCCGAGGTCTACCATGTTTTTGTTCTGTTTAAAATGCCCTGAACGACCCCTGGGCGAGAAGAGAGTGTCCTCTGTCTAAATCCTTTGTATCATGTTTATATATAAAAAAAATAAAATAAATATAAAAATAAATAAATATAAAAATAAATAAATAAAAATAGGATGGTGTTTAATGAAATCTGTCTGCCAGCATTAAATCTGTCTGCTAGCTCAAAAAGTTCGAAAAATATACTTAAATTGTTTCTGGCTGCATGGTCCTAAACCTAAAGCCAAAAAAAAAAAAAAAAAAAAAAAAAAAAAAAAAAAATAATTTTTTATAGTTATAAATAACTTATAATATAAATTTGAGTAAAATTTTCCGCTGTTTCACACGTGGTGCTGTTGGCTTCTCGATTTTTTTTATTTTTCGAGATATTAGATCACGCAAAAACCAAATTTTCGATTTTGTTTTCGAAATTGTAAACTTAAGCATACACTTTAGAGCAGCAAAGATTTTTTTTAACGTTTTCTACACCCAATAAAGTACTAAAAGAGCCTAGTTTCAGCGATATCACATTTTATGTGAGATTTTTGAGTAAATGTGGCTCTGGCAACTGGGCTATTATAAAATTGTATAAAGATGTTTATTAATTAAAATAAATATACAAATGTATCGTATTGGAATAAAATGTTACATTGGGAGAAAATGTAAATTTCTTCGTTTAAAATAGCCCAAAAAGAAATTTTCAAGTACTTTATATTTAATAAAATTTCTGGGGACCCCCTCTTGAAAATCGTCTGGATCCGCCCATGTACATTATAAAGTGTATTTTTATCTTTATTTAAAAAAAAATAATTTCTAATTTATATAAATAATCACTATTTTTAAAATAAAAATGTATATTCTTCCATATTTCAATATGATGCTCAAAATTCTAAACAGAATTGATATAGCACATCATATCATAAATTTTATCCTTATTAGTAAATAAAGATGACTAATCACAGTTTTGTAGAAAATCCTTATTGAATTTTGAAAATGTAATATCTGTTCAACAGATGTTTATTATTAAATACGTAACTGCAATATTACAGACATCAACTTTTATAGCTGAAGGAACTACTTGGTAAAGGCCATGTGAAAGAAGATATAGAGGGAGTATCTGTACAGCATTAAAAATTGATAACTTCATATAGAACGTCAATAGATGCCGCTCGAGACTGCATCAGACACTTTTAACTAGAGCTCGATACTACTATATAATCTATTGAGACAAATAATTACCGATGGCGGCGCCACAGTCGTCGATCAGCTGTTCACATGAAACGCGTAATTTTTGGTAAATAGTGCATTAAGTTATACTGAGTGAATGGTTTATTTGTAGTATTTTAAGACTTTTTGTGATTGTTTGAGGTTTTTGATTTGGAAATTACCATAATATACCTGTACATGTAAGTATTTAGACTCAATTGAACCTGTTTTTTGTGTCGTTATTCTAAAATTGAGGATATTTACTTAGCATATCGTACGTTTTTCAGAAATTTATTGTTTACTTCTGTTTCTGTGTGCTTTTTTTGTGTTTCAGGATGAATATAGCCTAGAGGTATTATCATCTTCACCTCTACTAATATAGAATGATATTGGAAGGGAGCTAAATCATATGCCAAAGAAACATAAAACAGTTTTCTGCTGATAAATTTTATTTCAATTTTTTCAGGATAATAATTGTAATTGTAAAAGTGATTTAAATAAAAAATGATTTCTAAGAACCTACTTTTGATTGATTTATGGTAAAATATATCCTATTCGTTGTTTCAAAATTATTTTTTTAAATCAATATCAAATTAAAATATAAAAAATTAAGAAAATTTTTTCTTGGCTTAAAACACTTCATAGGCCATCAAATGTATCTGTTGCAAAACTTTTTGTTTTGTTTATCTACTTTGTTTTTTTCAAAATAAACACAAAATGTATATTTTTTAATCCTTTATTTTAACATAAGTTCAAAGCTAACTCAGTTTTAGTAGTATTTAACATTTTATTATAATAATTCATTACTAATTGTAACTGTGTAATTATTGAAAACAGGTGTTGTACAAAAGGGGAACATAATAATGGTATTTTTAAAATTATGATGTGACAAAGGTTTTATTTTACTGAATATTACCTTTAGAAAAATGATAAGTTGAAATTGATGTGCACACCCAATTAGATTTTAAGTTTACATATATAAAAGTACAACTGTACACAGTTTGTAAGGACAAGTTTACTTAGTTTATAGGCAACACTTTGCTGTCTTCTAACTAACCATCATTCCTTGCACATTTAATGGTTTTAACATCAAGTGGCTTACTTTTTGCACTACTTGGGTGCTATTTTGTTTGAAATAATTCCTAAAAACATTTCAGTAGTAATCAAGAAATAATCTCAGAAATGCTAATCTTTATCTTACCTGATTTTGTAATATAATCTTCAGATTTAAAATTGATTACACTTTTCCCGGAATTTACGACGATCAACTTCCTCGATGACACCTTTTTTGTTGCTTCTTGGGTGGATCATAATGGAAGTGTAATTCCGAATTTTTAGATTTCCTAGAGGTATACCCATAAACGCAATGTTTGTATTATTTTTATTGGGCATTTTTAACGTTTAACTAACAAATAACAGCAAAATACACGAAGCACAAAATCAAAACACACGTTCGACTTGCAGGTAAACAAACAAAATTATGCTTTTCGTGAAGGTTCAAATTAATACCGGTGGTGTCGCTTCAAAGTTGTGCTCGTCTCAATATACAATGATTAAACGTACGAGATGTGAAACATTGACATTTTGGCAACACCGTCCAAATCGAGGGAAACCACAGAAACCATTTATATCTGAGAAATCCCAACTGGAATACGAGGGACCACCGGTCAAACGAAATTAGTTTTTCAAAATGGCTAGTCTAAATTCAATTAGAGAAGACAAATACGTCGCAAGAAAACACGCATGAGATTGAGACCAAGGTTGGCACTACAGTTGACCCATCACGTCGGACTCGCGTTAAAGATTTTATCTCAGTTTGTTTTTTTTTTGTTATTACATCAAAAGATGTGCCGCTTTTATTGGAATAAATTGGGTGAAAAGAAAAAAAATTAAACGGTTTAAATTTGTAAAGAAACTGAAAACAGATTTAATGAGCGTTTTAGATTGTACGTGAGAAATTTTAAATTCGTAAGATCGTAACTATTTCACCATAACTTTGGTCACAAAATATTTTCATAGAAAATCGATTTTTATGGATGTTACTGGGAAAAAAATTGACAATCAGAATAAAATATTAAACATAAGTTATAATAAGACGCTAAATAATATACCTACAGGATATTTTTTGAAAAAACGACTGTCCTTTAAATTTAATTTAGTAGCAAACATTTTCCTTTTATAGAATGACCTTTAGTGCCAAATATTTCCAAAAGAAAAATATATGAACTACCAAAGTTATTTTGATATCTAATTCAAGTAAATCTTGTATATAATAAAAAGTAAACTTCTATTGGAAAATAAACAAAAAAGTAAATTTAATTTCTCTCTCTTTCCACTGGATTAATTAAGCAAATAATTCCCGATGTATTGGGGTTGCATACACAATTTGCATTGTGTGTTGCAAAGCTTTTATTTGACTGAATCTAGTCAAAATGTCACTCTCTTCTTTCGTATCCCTTTCAGAGATTAATACAAAGTTAGAAAACGAGTAAGGAATTTAATTTATCAGATTCGACATCCTAAGACCGGTTTCTGCCTTTCGGCTTCGTCAGTTAGGCTTTTCGAATCCAATAAATAAAATTCCAAACTCGTACAAGTCAATAGCTATATCCGCTATAAGATAAAATTTTTAGATGTGCTGCCATCTATGATTAAATTTAAATACTGCAATATCTTGATTTAAAATTCAATACATGCGCCTCAAGCATTGTATCCTTTTGTTCTATAGTTCCTTTCTGATTATAGTTTTTTAAATGTTTGGAGAGCAAAAACATTATAGAAATGGTCATGTCACCTGTTTATGAGAATAAAAAATTGCATAAATATAAAAATGACAAACCCCATAAGAAAATTTTATTTACAAATTCAATAAATGCAATTGCAGCGTTCTTTTTGTGCTATATTCTAAACCATAACAGATAGGAATACGATGAAATGGGAAAATTTTTTGGAAAAATTAAGAGATAAAAAATCTACAGGGTTTACTGATTTTCTTGAGTTGTACAGTAAAACTAAAAATGGCATTTTTATAGATTGAAATAAAATTTGCTATAAGTATCAACATACCAGTAAACCGTCGATAGAATAGTGACGTTTATAGTTTGAAAAATATCAATAATTTATTCTAGAATAATGAAAACAAGTCAATGAATAAAATAAAGCAGTTAACAAACAAAATATAAAATTAACAATATAATTTGAAAAGAAACATTTAAGTATATTATTACATTATAATAAAATGAACAAATGTTATCTGAAATATAAATAATAGTAAAATTTTCTGCTCTTTCACGTGGTGTGAGATTTTGTTTTCGAAATTGTGAACTTTAGAGCCGCAAAGATTTTTTTATCGTTTTTTACACATTTTAAAGTGATATCACATTTTATGAGAGGTTAAAGTCTCTGACAACTGGGCTAATTATGGTATCACCCCGCTAAATATCTCAGCTGATGGGTTGGCATCCATTGCAAATTTGATTTGCTTCGGGCACCATCTTTCTTACAGTGTTAAAACCTATATGATCTATATATATATACTGAATACCTATGGATAAAGAATTTTTAGTCGCCATTGTTTGACCAAACTTTCAAATTAATTTGATATTCCAATAAAATTTCAAATCGACTGATTTCATAAATTAAAGTATTTTGATGTATTCTGATTAAACCACATTGTAGATAAAGGTCTAACTTAGGTCAAGTTAATGTTTATTTTTCTTATTTTTTCAGAATCGAGGATATATAGATTGTTAAATGCCACTTTTAAGGTTAAAAAAATTGGATGAATTTAAAGCTGTGGTTTTCATAGAAAATAATAAATTTATCGATTTAAAATAGTAAGACTACCTAAGTTAGACCTTTATCTTTAATTTGTCTGAAAATTATATTTTAAATCCCATTATATTCGGAAATCAGTCGATTTAACTTTTGGTCTGCAGCATAGGATTTTATACACAGGAAGACCGCGCCCTTAAAATGGATTTGATAATCGAGAAAAGTACTAAAAATATTTTCTAACGAAGTTTAAATTTGGGAGAGCTTTCTACCGTACTTCCGCTTAACTGTAAAAAAAATGCCTATCCGTATAAAAATGTTATCTTGATAACAAATTTCACTATGTTTACTCTGGTGTAACAAATAATAGGTACTCGCTCTTGTATTAAATATACAACAAAAACGTTTGATTAAATTAAAAGAGTGCCAAATGCAAAAATGTATAGATTTAATTATCGATATCCAGGCAAAGCATGTAAAACGTGTTAGAATTAGTACACAAATTTTTGTGATGTACTAGATGAAAATACTCAAGGTCCTGATTCACAGAGATATGTTTATCAAATACCAGTCTCTCAAGGACTTTCTTTGCAAGATTCTGTTTCTCAAGCATATATGGATCAAGAATATCATTCCCAAAGATTTCTTAATCAAGAAGTTACTTCGCGAGGATCAGGTCCTCAAAGCCTTCGTTCAAGGGAATGTATGTTTCACAAAAACCTGCATCCCAATCTGAAAATTCTGTGTTTCAAGGAGTTTCAAGAACCTCTAGAATTAAATGTCGTTATGGATTTAATTATCGATATCCAGGCAACGCATGTAAAACGTGTTAGAATTAGTATACAAATTTTTGTGATGTACTAGATGAAAATACTCAAGGTCCTGATTCACAGAGATATGTTTATCAAATACCAGTCTCTCAAGGACTTTCTTTGCAAGATTCTGTTTCTCAAGCATATATGGATCAAGAATATCATTCCCAAAGATTTCTTAATCAAGAAGTTACTTCGCGAGGATCAGTTCCTCAAAGCCTTCGTTCAAGGGAATGTTTCACAAAAACCTGCATCCCAATCTGAAAATTCTGTGTTTCAAGGAGTTTCAAGAACCTCTAGAATTAAATGTCGTTATGGATTTAATTATCGATATCCAGGCAACGCATGTAAAGCGTGTTAGAATTAGTATACAAATTTTTGTGATGTACTAGATGAAAATACTCAAGGTCCTGATTCACAGAGATATGTTTATCAAATACCAGTCTCTCAAGGACTTTCTTTGCAAGATTCTGTTTCTCAAGCATATATGGATCAAGAATATCATTCCCAAAGATTTCTTAATCAAGAAGTTACTTCGCGAGGATCAGGTCCTCAAAGCCTTCGTTCAAGGGAATGTATGTTTCACAAAAACCTGCATCCCAATCTGAAAATTCTGTGTTTCAAGGAGTTTCAAGAACCTCTAGAATTAAATGTCGTTATGGATTTAATTATCGATATCCAGGCAAAGCATGTAAAACGTGTTAGAATTAGTACACAAATTTTTGTGATGTACTAGATGAAAATATTCAAGGTCCTGATTCACAGAGATATGTTTATCAAATACCAGTCTCTCAAGGACTTTCTTTGCAAGATTCTGTTTCTCAAGCATATATGGATCAAGAATAGCATTCCCAAAGATTTCTTAATCAAGAAGTTACTTCGCGAGGATCAGGTCCTCAAAGCCTTCGTTCAAGGGAATGTATGTTTCACAAAAACCTGCATCCCAATCTGAAAATTCTGTGTTTCAAGGAGTTTCAAGAACCTCTAGAATTAAATGTCGTTATGGATTTAATTATCGATATCCAGGCAACGCATGTAAAACGTGTTAGAATTAGTACACAAATTTTTGTGATGTACTAGATGAAAATATTCAAGGTCCTGATTCACAGAGATATGTTTATCAAATACCAGTCTCTCAAGGACTTTCTTTGCAAGATTCTGTTTCTCAAGCATATATGGATCAAGAATATCATTCCCAAAGATTTCTTAATCAAGAAGTTACTTCGCGAGGATCAGGTCCTCAAAGCCTTCGTTCAAGGGAATGTATGTTTCACAAAAACCTGCATCCTAATCTGAAAATTCTGTGTTTCAAGGAGTTTCAAGAACCTCTAGAATTAAATGTCGTTATGGATTTAATTATCGATATCCAGGCAACTCATGTAAAACGTGTTAGAATTAGTACACAAATTTTTGTGATGTACTAGATGAAAATATTCAAGGTCCTGATTCACAGAGATATGTTTATCAAATACCAGTCTCTCAAGGACTTTCTTTGCAAGATCCTGTTTCTCAAGCATATATGGATCAATAATATCATTCCCAAAGATTTCTTAATCAAGAAGTTACTTCGCGAGGATCAGGTCCTCAAAGCCTTCGTTCAAGGGAATGTATGTTTCACAAAAACCTGCATCCCAATCTGAAAATTCTGTGTTTCAAGGAGTTTCAAGAACCTCTAGAATTAAATGTCGTTATGGATTTAATTATCGATATCCAGGCAACGCATGTAAAACGTGTTAGAATTAGTATACAAATTTTTGTGATGTACTAGATGAAAATACTCAAGGTCTTGATTCACAGAGATATGTTTATCAAATACCAGTCTCTCAAGGACTTTCTTTGCAAGATCCTGTTTCTCAAGCATATATGGATCAAGAATATCATTCCCAAAGATTTCTTAATCAAGAAGTTACTTCGCGAGGATCAGGTCCTCAAAGCCTTCGTTCAAGGGAATGTATGTTTCACAAAAACCTGCATCCTAATCTGAAAATTCTGTGTTTCAAGGAGTTTCAAGAACCTCTAGAATTAAATGTCGTTATGGATTTAATTATCGATATCCAGGCAACGCATGTAAAACGTGTTAGAATTAGTATACAAATTTTTGTGATGTACTAGATGAAAATACTCAAGGTCCTGATTCACAGAGATATGTTTATCAAATACCAGTCTCTCAAGGACTTTCTTTGCAAGATCCTGTTTCTCAAGCATATATGGATCAAGAATATCATTCCCAAAGATTTCTTAATCAAGAAGTTACTTCGCGAGGATCAGGTCCTCAAAGCCTTCGTTCAAGGGAATGTATGTTTCACAAAAACCTGCATCCTAATCTGAAAATTCTGTGTTTCAAGGAGTTTCAAGAACCTCTAGAATTAAATGTCGTTATGGATTTAATTATCGATATCCAGGCAACGCATGTAAAACGTGTTAGAATTAGTACACAAATTTTTGTGATGTACTAGATGAAAATATTCAAGGTCCTGATTCACAGAGATATGTTTATCAAATACTAGTCTCTCAAGGACTTTCTTTGCAAGATTCTGTTTCTCAAGCATATATGGATCAAGAATATCATTCCCAAAGATTTCTTAATCAAGAAGTTACTTCGCGAGGATCAGGTCCTCAAAGCCTTCGTTCAAGGGAATGTATGTTTCACAAAAACCTGCATCCTAATCTGAAAATTCTGTGTTTCAAGGAGTTTCAAGAACCTCTAGAATTAAATGTCGTTATGGATTTAATTATCGATATCCAGGCAACTCATGTAAAACGTGTTAGAATTAGTACACAAATTTTTGTGATGTACTAGATGAAAATATTCAAGGTCCTGATTCACAGAGATATGTTTATCAAATACCAGTCTCTCAAGGACTTTCTTTGCAAGATCCTGTTTCTCAAGCATATATGGATCAAGAATATCATTCCCAAAGATTTCTTAATAAAGAAGTTACTTCGCGAGGATCAGGTCCTCAAAGCCTTCGTTCAAGGGAATGTATGTTTCACAAAAACCTGCATCCCAATCTGAAAATTCTGTGTTTCAAGGAGTTTCAAGAACCTCTAGAATTTCAAGGAGCTGAAAGCGTCAATTTTAAATTTTTTTTCGCTGAAGTACATTACCAGAAACACGATTTTACAGGACCTTTTTCTCAAGAACCAGTCTTATGTTTCTCAAGAATCTAATTCTCAAGGAACTGGGGAAGAAAAAATCGTCACATTTTTCGTGCAATTAGTTCCCAAACCATAATTGTATATAAGCAAAATGCGTGTATGACCTTTGAATGGAATTTTATTAACCTTTAATTCCCAGTCCACCGCACCTTTTCCTTTATTGAAAAGGAGATTAAACATCGATATCTTAGGGTGATCTCTCCCTTTTTGCTTTCCGCGACAATGGCACCGTCATTCTAAGAGGGTGAAACGTTTCTTATTTACTTCCAAATGCCACCCTTCATTACCTACCGTATAAATCACATCGTATGGGTTTTAATACTTTATTGAGGATTATCGGTTGTTGCCAAATTTCACGCTTTAGTTGGAGCGCTATCTACTGATAACGAATAGAGTATAGTTACGGGATTAAGTTGAATCCATCAACTTGCACATACTCACAATGTTCTACATAGTAAAGAGTAATTATTGATGACAAAAGTCAATGTAAAAACGTTTTATTTTCCGACGAAAATACATCGAAAATGATAATTTTGGCATTATCAAAATTTTTGAAAAAAAAATATTACAGGGGAAGAAAAAATGGGCGAAATGGAAAACATATTTGGAAAATTGCTTCAATTCCTAATATCAACGCTAACTTCGTTATTTCAGCAAAAATATATAGAATAATTGTGTTCGAAATCGAACATTTTTAACTACGCCCATGGCAGCAAGAGAAATAAAATAACCAAACCTCGCGCATAGCAACAGTATAAGCACACATAGTAAATCAAGGCCAGAGCACAGCTAAGAACCCGGAAGTAATTAATAGTCCATATAAACATCAATAGTTAAAAACCGCCTTATCGGCTACCTCTTTATCGGCTGCCGCCTTTAGATGCTCCACGGCCAGGGGAAAGATTAGCAGTTGCATAAAAAAAAAGGATATCAATAGCGCCGAAAACACGTACCCGTGATTGGCCAAGGAAGAATATCGGCGGATCACACGCGACTAGAATAAATTAAATCAAATCAGTAGAACTTCTATCTCCGGGGAAACAGGTCGCACTCAGACTGTTTCTTACGTAATAAATTCATCAATCTCAACTTATATAAATTGCATATTACTACATACGCACTTGCGTTTCACAATTCATAAATTTCTGAGCAATTGCAAACCTAATTTTGAGTTTGTTATATTCTTTGTTTTTTCTTTGTAAAGTGTTTTTGTTTTACGTTATCGTTAATACACAAAATCCAAGTACTCAGAGTATAATTTCACTACAACCTAAATACGTATACAGTCCACATCAAAACTCTCTGCCAACTTAATCTACAATAAGTTGGGACAGGCACATCTGCAGGGTGTGGCCTAATAAGTTTGGGTCTCCAAATTTGACATTATTTGGAACTTCCCAAAACAAATTGTATACTCAAAATGCAGATTATCAACAAAAATTGTATCAAAGTCCAAAATCGATGCACAAAATAATTTTATTATAAAAAATTCATAAGAAATTGTGAATTCGAAAAATAGAAATGTCTAAATATATAAATAGTAGATTTTTAGAGAATTTTTCTAATTTAAAAAATTAAAAAAGCCACTTAAGTGGCAACCGGAGTTCTTGTGAGAAGCAAATTTCACTTCTATTTTATGAGGATTTTCTAATATAAAATTGTATTTATATGCGCGCCACTGGGAACACTTGGCCATGGAATATTTCTCGACAGCTTTAAATGTATGTAACGATGTGGCAGCACTTTACACAGATATTTAAGAAAAAAATGGGAAACCATATTATTTAAAAACTACTTGATATTTTTTAAAACAAATAGGAGCAAATTTTCATAGATTTAATGCAGAATGACGCGCGGATATTTCCTTTTTTGATTTTCCATTTAAAATTAACAAAATAAATACTTTAAGAAGGTTTACAAAAAAATCAAGATTTCTCCACCCTAAGTTTTGAAATTATTAGTATTTCCTGAAAATTTCACAAATATCAGACGAAAACTAAAGGCTTAAAAGGTTTTTAGATGTGCTGCCATCTATGATTAGAAGAGAGTATTGACAATTACTAAAAGCAAAAAATTCCCGGTGTATTGGGGTTGCATACACAATTTGCATTGTGTGTTGCAAAGCTTTTATTTGACTGATTCTAGTCAAAATGTCACTCTCTTCTTTCGTATCCCTTTCAGAGATTAATACAAAGTTAGAAAACGAGTAAGGAATTTAATTTATCAGATTCGACATCCTAGGACCGGTTTCTGCCTTTCGGCTTCGTCAGTTAGGCTTTTCGAATCCAATAAATAAAATTCCAAACTAGAATCAGTCAAATAAAAGCTTTGCAACACACAATGCAAATTGTGTATGCAACCCCAATACACCGGGAATTTTTTGCTTTTAGTAATTGTCAATACACTCTTCTAATCATAGATGGCAGCACATCTAAAAATTTTATCTTATAGCGGATATAGCTATTGACTTGTACGAGTTTGGAATTTTATTTATTGGATTCGAAAAGCCTAACTGACGAAGCCGAAAGGCAGAAACCGGTCTTAGGATGTCGAATCTGATAAATTAAATTCCTTACTCGTTTTCTAGCTTAAAAGGTTATTAAAATTTTTCAAGGGGTTCGGTTTGCTCTTAAATGGCAATTTTGTATGAAAAACTGATATCTAGATATTACAAAAAATTGAGAAAAAAATTCCCCAAATTTTTATTTCTCCGCAGAATATGTAGAAGATGATATTTTAACACATTTTATATTCTTTTATGACCCTAAAATCCCATATATTTTTTTAGGTCGAAATATCAATACTATTTATATATTTAAAATGTCATACTAAGTTAACTGCACGAAAGATGTGAAATAAAATCACACAAGCTCCCAAGAACAAGGACATTAAAAATGTCCTACACTGCACCAGCGTCTGGACTTCACGAACTACTCCTTGGGCTATATGCCCCACCAGGTATTGAATTACGAAAGTCCAGACGCGGTTTGGTGCCCGACCAAGTCGGGGCTTTAACCCAAGAACTTCGATTTTGTTATTAAAGGAGCTTGCCATTCTTAGACCGGTTTCGGCATTATTGTGCTTCATCAGTAAGAAGCAGGCTAGCTCGACATCCTGCCTGAATGAAAATGAATTTTCAGACATCCTTTAGTGACAAAATCGAAGTTTTTGGGTTAAAGCCCCGACTTGGTCGGGCACCAAACCGCGTCTGGACTTTCGTAATTCAATACCTGATAGGGCATATAGCACAAGTAGTTGTAGAAGTCCAGACGCTGGTGCAGTATAGGACATTTTTAATGTCCTTGTTCTTGGGGAGCTTGTGTTATTTTATTTCACATCCTTTGTGCAGTTTTGTCACTCCCATGGTCCTTTTTTGGTATTTTTATGGTTAAAAAAAATTCCACCTTCGTATACTAAGTTATGTCAAAATATCTACTCAATTTGAAGAAAAAACACTAAATCATTAGTATATATTTTTTTAAATATACATCAAAATACACACAAGGACTTTCAGGACATTTGGGGACCAATTTAGGGTTCTCTCGCTGCTTTCTTTTTCACGTCCTATTCAATCGGACTCAAAACTCCACTAAAAAAACATATCGAATTACGGAAAATGGAACTCAAACAATGACAAAAAATATTCGATTAAGTAAGACATAACTGGGTGCTGGGTTGCAATTACGGCAACTGTCAACTAGAACGGCTGCAAAACAAACATTTAGCGGAAGAGCTTTTATTGATTCACCGGCTAGCAGCCCCCTCGTCCCTCGCAGCCCATTTCATTTTATTTATCGGGTACAGGAAAATGTGTATTGATAGAAGAGTACGTGCCTCTTTTACGTCTTTATCCTGGGAAAAGAAAACAACACGATGCCTAATTGGTCGTCCAAACAAAAAAACAGTCCCATACACATTAAGGATAAAAGTTTTTTCAAACAATAATAATGATATATTGTTTTGATTCATCAGGAGTAAAAGTGACAAGGGCGGCTCCAGCACAGAGATTTGGTGGGTTTGTTGATATAAACCGACCTAGAATCTACAAAAAAAAATCATAAAAAAATTAAAATTTGGTTTACGCAGAATGAATTTTGTCTAAAAAAGGATTGGCAATGCCGAAATTACCAAAAAAAAAATGTTTGGGCCATTTTTGAGGGAAAAAGTGACTTTTTCAGAATATAAATGGACCTAGAACCTATAAAAAAAATTCAAATTTGGTTTACGTAGAATTAATTTTGTATAAGAAACGATTGGCAATATCAAAATTACCGAAAAAAAATGTTTGGGCTATTTTTGGGGGAAAAAGTGAGTTTTTTAGGATACAGGGTGTTTCCAAATGACACTTACAACGTCTGGCTGTAGATACCTGTCGTAAAATTGGACAAAATGATATAAGGAATGAGGGGTCCAACTCGATTACTTTTCGAAATACAGGGCGTTAAAGTTAAAAACAAATAAATGTTTTTATTTAAAAACTTTAAAACGGATTAATATATTAATTTGAAATTTAGCAGGCCATTTTTAAATGTAAAAATACATATTTTAGTAAAAAATCATGTTTCATATCTAGATCCAGTGGCGTGCAGTTAGAAGAGTATATCCCTTTTTCCCAACCATTTTCTACGCCCATGGTATTTGAAGCTATTTTTATTTTTTTTTGTTTTGCTTAATAGTTTTCAAGTAAAAAAGGAATAACCTTTACATATTTAATGTTTTTATGAAGTCTGGAAGATCTTTTATTAATGAAATAACCAACAATATTTTTCTTGGATTTCTTTAATAATTTTTTCTTAATTTTTTATAACCACTAGACTTTTGTATAGTGTCTAGTATCTAGTGGTTATTAAAAAATAAGACAAAAATTATTAAAGAAATCCAAGAAAAATATTGTTGGTTATTTCATTAATAAAAAATCTTACAGACTTCATAAAAACATTAAATATCTTAAAAACCACAAGATTTTCGGTATGTAAAGGTTATTCGTTTTTTACTTGAAAACAAAAAAAGTAAAAATAGCTTCAAATGCTATGGGCGTAGAAAATGGTTGGGAAAAGGGGATATACCCTTCTAACTGCACACCACTGGATTTAGATATGAAACATGATTTTTTACTAAAATATGTATTTTTACATTTAAAAATGACCTGCCAAATTTCAAATTAATATATTAATCCGTTTTAAAGTTTTTAAATAAAAACATTTATTTTTTTTAACTTTAACGCCCTGTATTTCGAAAAGTAATCGAGTTGGACCCCTCATTCCTTATATCATTTTGTCCAATTTTACGAGAGGTATTACAGCCAAACGTTGTAAGTGTCATTTGGAAACACCTTGTATAAATGGACCTAGAATCTACAAAAAAAATTCAAAAAAATAAAAATTTGGTTTACGCAGATATTAGAAATATCCTCTTATTTTGGCTAAAAACATTCATAAAAATTACGTAGTTTTTCCGATTCCAACTGGGTATAGATAGATTTTAAAATTCTGAAAAAAGTACCACAAATTTAATTATCATTTTGTTGCCTCTAGCCCATCCCTGCGAACGCCATTGGTTGTTATCATTTTTTGTTAAAAAAAAATCATATCAAACTCAGAAAATCACAAATCCCTGGTAAAAGCATATCCAAAAACAATCAAAATTAACAATGACACCCACTTACTCGATTTTAGAAATATTAAAAAATCTATAAATAAATTCGACTTGTATGAGTATTGTTTTTCGTATGTCATGTGTACGTATGGTTAATTCGGAATTTTTTGCCTCATACTAACCCACAAACGATTGTTTAAATGACAATTGCAAATAGAAATAAATTTTTATTGTTAACGTTTTAAATATAAAAGTTACTGAATGATGTAATTTTGTTATTTGTCCTTGTCTTATTTTTTTTATTGCTGCATTTAGTTCTGATTTAACTGAGAGAGGTGTGAATGGTGAATGCAGATTTATAAATATAGAAATTACGAATGCTAGGATGTATATTTTGATGTCTTAATATACAGGGTATTTCATTGGGAAATGAGGCAATGATAGCATATTACAACAAAGATCTCGCTCCGGGGTACCCATTTTCATACATATAATAATTTATTCAATATTAACACAACTAGTTTCGAACTATGACCATCATCAGGTTCTTGAGAATTTTTTAAATAATAGAATTTATGACGTAAATATAAATAATTTATTTTTTGTAATTTAAGAGCTGATTCTACTTTTCAATAAATTTCTCAAGTCGACTAATTTTATCAATTTTTATTTTATCCTTCAACTTTTCTTTATTATCGCCAATACAAATTATATATTAGAATTTCTGGGATTCTCGTATGGTTTAATTATATAATAACATCCTAAATATGCAAAGACAGTTTCCGATCAAAGTTATTTTGAATTGTTGCCAAAGAACTGGAAAAACAAAATACGAAAATGATGTCACCGATGCTGACATATTTCTGTTTCTATTTCTATGCAGAAATATAATGCAAAGTGAAAATAGAACAATTTATATGTTAGATTAGTTAAATTTAACTCTGTCAATGAATTTTTCTATTTCTAAAATCCCTTTGTATGTATAAAATTTCAGCCCAAGGGGAAAATTATTCTAAATGTTGATATTTTTTTTTTTTTGATTTAACGTATTTGTTATTGTTGCAGATGGTACAAAGCTGAGCCAAATATCACGAAAATGGAACAAAAACAGGAATTTAATTTGACATATTTGCGACGAGTAGATTAGCAGAAAAATGACTGAAAATTTTAAAAAAATGTTTCGTATGAATCCAAAATTATATTCGCTAAAATGTATTTTGTTCCTAGTTTTTGGGGGTAAGTAATTTATTTTATTAACTTAACGCTCTCATATTTATACTATAATGTTAAAAAATGCGCCAAACGTTGCCACATCCACTAAATATATCCGCAGATCTCCTGATATACATAAATTAATTTTTTTTTGCATTTTTCAGCTATAGGAAGCCTAATTCCATTCCTACCTCTTCACATGAACGACGCCTTAGGGCTTTCAAAGAGCGAGTCGATAATAATTTCTATTGTAGCCCCATTACTAGCCGTAATAGGACCCCTAGTGGCAGCGCCTTTGGCCGATAGATTAGCGGGGACCTATGGAAGCCCCCAAAAATCCAAAAATGGAGCGTATCTTAGGGTTATGATAGCGGTATCGTTGACATTCGCTACGATACTCTATTGGTTGTTACTGATTATTCCCGCAGTTGTAAGTATTTCTTAATTGTTTGTAGAATTGTTCTTTCACACATCAAAGGCTTTCAAATTATACCGAAGGGTTTGCACTATATTTAAACCTTAAACAACTACTTCTCGAACTACCTGCCCCGACAGGCATTGAATTACATCAGATCAGACACCTTACATGGAATCAATGCATGTAGAGTTGGGTAGTTCAAGGAGGAGTCGTTTTACGTTCAGATATAGTAATATTTATCTGAACTAATTTTCTTTTTCTAGAAAAAGTCTGAAAATGTAACATTTATTTGTAACGAAGATGGAGGCTATGTTTTACAAGATAGATGTGGAACGCAATGCTACGATTTTGATGATTCTGTGAGTATTTATAAATTATTAAAAATCTTTTATTCATTTTTAGCTCATACTTATTTTCTTGTTGTGTTTATACATTTTTTTTCCACAAATAAATATTAATATTACTAATCATTAAAACATTTATAAATATTAATTATAAACATTCGTTCAATTATACGTAATGAAATGACTTTGAAAAATCTCGATTTAACTTTAACATATTTTAACTTTGAACCCTGACATAGTGGAGTGAAATTAGACGAAAATATTCTGAAAATGGATGTAAGAGTAAGTCAATTTTTTTTAAATTCTTTCGATTTTATACATAAAGAGACCTTGTAAAAAATTTTTCAATAAAGGACCCCGCAGTTTTTAAAGGGAATTTGGTTCTCAATCTCGCATGAACCTGTTGAAAAGTATCAGTCATGTAATTTAAGGATTTTGAGGTACCGGTACCAAATATTTTGAGCACCATCTCTTCCCCCGTTTTAGAGGATGCTGAACATGATGGCGGTGGTTAAAATTCTTTTGGAGGTGACCGAACCCCCCAAACGGCCAAGAATCACTACCAAAATGGGGGAATCGCGTATTCCGCATATTCAATCGGTAAAATATTCCCTATCCTCCGTTTTCTAGGATGCTGAACACGATGGCGTTACCCAAAATTATTTTTGACTTGACCCCACCCCTCAAACGGCCAAAAACCACCCCCGAAATGGGGGAATCGCCGTTTCCGCGTCTTCTACCGGCACACTATCAAAAATAACCATCTACAGGATGAGATTTTTTTTATAAACAAGAAAAACCGCGTTATCTGTCGTTTTTGAGGATGCTGAGCACAATGGTGACGTTACATCTGTACACCGACTTGGCCACGTCCCTCAACCGGCCAACAACAACCCTCTACAGGATGAATTTTTTTTTTGAGCAAACATGAAAACCCGCGAAAATTTTTGAGGGTGATTTTTTGCCGTTTGGGGGATCGGGCTAGGCCGAAAATAATTTTAAATGCAGCCGTCGAGTTCAGCTTCCTCGAAAACGGGGGAGGGGGGAATATCTTACCAATGGAATATGCGGCATATGCGATTCTCCCCATTTTGAGGGCTTTTTTTGGCCGTTTCGAAGGTTGGGTCACCTCCAAAAGAATTTTAAACGGCATTTTTGGTGGAGTGGATTGCTTCTTACTATTTTTTAAATATCTCCGGCTCAAAGAGTCGTGGGAAAATAAAAAAAAATTAAAATACGGTTTTTTAAAAATGCATCCTAACCTCAAAAAAAGAATTTGCGCACATGATTTTTTTTTTACTGAATTGGCAATAACCAAAGAATCCTCGAATTTTCTTATACAGGGTGTTTCATAGTTAAACCGACATACGTTAACTATAAATAGACGGAACTTAGGTGATTCCAAATAACCTTTGTTAATGGGTCTAACGTCTTTAATAACCGAGATACGGGGTGTTTAAACCATTTCGGCCAATATTTTGATAAGCCGTAACTTTAGAATCGCCCTGTAGATTTCTCTCATACTTGGTACAGGTATAGTGTATTAATAGCCGAATCCTATAGTGTAAGAACTGCAATTAGAATCAAGATACGGATTAAGAAGAATTTGAAAAATTTGAAAACCTTCAAAACAACACCCTGTATATCAGATTTTTTAAAATTGGGATGCATATTTGAAAAGTACAGAAAAAAATTAGTTAAAGTGAAAATTGTTTTTAAGTGCACATCCCATTCTACTACTGGAGTTTTAACGTCAAATTACATCAAATGTATTTTTTTTATTTTCACAAGCAGTAACTTTCAAAATACCCGGTAGATTTCTTTCATATTTGGTACAGGTATCATTTTTTAGTAGCCCAATCGTATAAAGTAAGGACTATACTACAGTTAAAATCCAGATACGCATTAAGAAAAATTTGTAAAATTTGAAAATCCCCAACGCAACACGCTGTACATCAGATATTTTTTAAATTGGATCAGAAATTCGAAACGAATGGAAAAAACTGAGATATTCTGACATATTTGTATAAATGCACATCTCGTTCTACATATTACTAAACTTGTAAAATAAATTCAATTCAATACGTATTGTCATTTTCATAAGCCATAACTTTGGAAACACCCTGTAAATTTCTTTCATATTTGGTACAGGTAGATTGTTTAAATAGCCCAATCGTACAATACAAGAACTAAAGTTAAAATTCAGATCCGGATTAAGAAAAATTTGTAAAAGTTGGTAATCTCTAAAATAGCATCCTGTATATCACATTTTTTTAAATGATACCTATTTAAAAAAAGAAAAAAAAGACAAAAGATGTGTTATACTAAAATATTTTTATAAGTACACAAGAGCGTTCTACAAACACAAAATACAGATTTAATTTTTCGGATTAATTCCGGATACAAAACTCATTAAATTAGGTATCAAGTAAGCTTCGGCAATAAGACATCTTTTTTCTTTTCTTTTTCTTTTGAAACACCCTGTATAATATATATTTTTTGTCGGTAAAAATTAAAAAAAAAAACGTATTTGTCTAGCCAAAATCGGAATTTTTCGAAAAAAATTGAATTGGCAGCCATTTTTGGAAAAACAATAGTAGAGAAAAATTTAAAAAAAAATAAAAAAATATTTCAGGTGCTAAAGTAAGATTTTTGTGAGGGAACGAATCAATATAAAAAATGAAAATCGATTTTTTTTTATTATTCCCTAAATTGGGCACTTTAAATAAAGAAATAAAATGTTGGATTTTCTTAGACAAAAGTACACACAAAGTCCTTCTTTTTAAGATAAAAAATTTTTCTCTACTATTGTTTTTCCAAAAATGGCGATCAATTCAATTTTTTTCGAAAGATGCTATTTTGGCTGGACAAATACATTTTTTTTTTTAATTTTTACCATGTCTCCCCGACATAAAAATACATATTTTCTCCAATTTTTCAGAAAATCCTTCTTTGGTTATTTATTGCCAATTTAGTAAAAAAAAAATAATATGCGCGAATTCGTTTTTTAGGTCTACTTCATCACGATCATTTTAATTTTTTTTCTTATTTTTCCACGACTCTTAGAGCCGGGGATATTTAAAAAAATAATGAAGCAATCCACTCGAAAAATACCAAAAAATCCCGTTTTTGGCACATATCTCGCGAAGCTCCAGCCCAAATTTATTGAAAAAATTTTTTACAAGCTTCTCTTTATGTATAAATTCGAAAAAATTAAAAAAATTTGAAGTAATTTTTATGCCAGGTTGTTCAAGAATTTTTTCCTAATAAAATGAACCCTCGTTTATCCATTAAAAATAATATCAGCTTCGTATCTATATTAGTTTGACATATATGATTTTTTTAATGAATCATTGTATTGGAAAAACTCAAACTTTAATTTGGAATGCAATATGACTAATTGAAATCTTAAAAACAACAAAAAATGGATAAAATAAATAAATTTTTCAGAGAGGAGCTCTTCTGGTAAAGAACTGTATATACACATGCAATATTACATCTACTTACTCTCTCAAAACCACCGCCCTGCCGATATTAGAAGACAACCACGAAGCCGTAGACGGAGATAGTGACAGTTTCTACGACAGCGGAGCTGATTTAGAGGCTGACTTGGTAAATTTACGCAATAAAACGAATATTATTAATGTAAAAAAATCAAAAAATTTTTAGGCAATATCTACAACCCCCGCCAACGATCTTAGCAACAGTTA
Source organism: Crepidodera aurea (assembly GCA_949320105.2). Classification (NCBI taxonomy): domain Eukaryota; kingdom Metazoa; phylum Arthropoda; class Insecta; order Coleoptera; family Chrysomelidae; genus Crepidodera; species Crepidodera aurea. Next base: position 2,017,888 of record OX439475.1, on the reverse strand, counting down.
TTTTGAGCCCCATCCACATATGTGTTACACAAATTCGACAGACTACAAACTCTGTGAAGTCTTTACTGAATTTTCGAAACCCATAGAATTTTATATTGGATTAAAACCATCAGTATCCTTCATCAGCCCAGAAAACCGCGATAATAGGACTTGTAAATTTCCTACCAGTAAGTAGGTACTATTTTACTATTTTTTTTTCCAGTTTTTAACGCACGCAATGGGAATTTCGCGATATTTAGATGTTGAAATTCAACATATTCGCCGCCACTGGTATTTGCAATTCAATATAAATGCTTAGCAATACGTTCAAAAACCAAACCTTTAAAATACTAGATAAAAATATTGAAACAAACATGTAGTGACCCTAAATTACAAAAATATACAAATCCCAACAAGGGAACTTAGAAAAATGCACGTAAAGTAGTATTGCAATCACCGGATGATGATACAAATATCACGGAGCTTTGGAGCTTTTTTTACGGTGAAGAAAACCTTTTATGGGGAGGTTATGAGCCCAAAACCTCAAGGTCTGCTGTGAAAGTTTCCTTTCCAGGCATACTCACTAAGAACTTCACCCCCTTGTTGGCCTCCGGTGACACTTAGGCTCGATGCAGACGGGCGAGTTCTATCGCGAAGTTCGCTGCGACCTCGCCGCGAACTTTTCTCGCGCGGGGTAGCGGACCAAAGAAACAAATGGTGCTATTCACACGTAGGAGAGCTCGCAGCGAACTCGCCGTGTCCACGCTACTAGCCGTCGAGGCTCGCCAGGGACTGCTACTTCGCCGCGATCTCGCGGCGAGAATTCCTCGCCGGCGGTTAAGCAGTACCTGGGCCCCGATGTTTGAAATGTGTGAGTACAACTCGTCTGCGAGAATGTACCACGTGACCATCTCGAAATCGTTGCCAAATTTAAATTTAGACAGTTCAACAAAAAGTAGAGCAAAACATATATTTTAGTTCACTTGAAACCTTCGTACAAGAAGAAATAGAAGAAGTGATTAGGACAGACAGCCAAATTATTGGATTCAGACCAATTATAAGCTATAAGATCCGTTATGGAAATATTAATTCAAAATATAAAACATTTTTCAGAAAAATATTTATTTTTCAAAGTTATACGAATTTAAATTAAGAAAAAGCTTAATTTTCAATCGAAAAAATTAGTTTATACATTTTCAATTTATAATTTTATCCAGAGCTCATTTGTTAATTATCTAATGGTATATGTCTACATAACTGCCTATCCTTAAAAATCATATAACTCACTTATTTTTCAACTAAACTTCAACATATTATACATTTTCGGAAAGGGAAAGAGTTCACCTTTCAGATAGATATATAGGGTGTGTCATTAAAAAAATCGACGTTATTTGCATTTTAAAAAGACCGATTTTTTAAAACACCCTATATAAGATTTTACTAAATAAACATTTATACTGAAAAAAAACTTTATATAAAAAGAAACTGTTCAGTGAAAACCGCACCTTCCTATCATTTCTGAGTTCCGAGATATTTGCAGTTAAAATGGGTCAGAAACTTCTGGGACACCCGGTATTTCAAAAATAAAGGTATTTTATTCCTGAGTAAATTTCATATTTTTTGGCAAATCTCGTATACGACTGAAAAAATTTGATGAGATAGTTGCATTTTAGGTTTTTAAATAAAAAACTGTTAGTTATAAAAGTCTTTTTAATATAGATAATAATAATGTAAGAGTATTTTTTTGTATGAACTTTCTGGTTACCGGTTTTGATATCTAAAATTTCATCAGAATTGATCATAAAAGTATATTACAGGAAATCTTTGAATATGTTGGCAATAAAGTACATTCAAATCTGTTTAGGATGATAATAAATAGGACCTTTTGAAATTTGTTTTAGGGTAAATCTGCATTAGTCTAGGCTTAATATGGCTTATCTGTATACACGGAAATTAGTATAATAAAAATAGTCCTGGTTTCCCCTACTTCAAGGGAAAGAAATCTGTAAATTCTCTTTTCCAATAAATAGTGTTTAGTGAAGTTCGCAGCCAATAAAAATATATTTTTTTGTGTTTACCAATATTTTTCCACTTTTGTAGATTCAGTCTGGTAAGTTAAAATATTTTAATATATTTTTTATTTGGTGTTTGTTTTTCAAATAGAACTTTTTCATTTTATAGATTTTATTAATTTTAAATATTATATAATTATTCTTTTTATGATATATATAATAAATACAAACTACAAATCACATACCAAACTATTAATATCAAAGATATAGGTTATAATTAATATAAATTTGACTTGATAGTCTCGACACTTAACCAGCGTTGCCAAACTGCGGGGAATCTCAAGATGATTGGGGATTGGCATTATGCGGGGAAAATGCGGGGATTTTGAAATCTCATCGTTAAACAATATAATAAATAATCATGCAGGAATTAAAATTAAAATTAAAATAAAAAAACAGTTCAGATTGGGCATAGAACTCAAGACCATTTGCACAGCAGCAAATCATTTGTCCATTGTACCTACTTTTGTTATAATAAATCATATTATAATCGGGTAAGTTCGTTTATCTCCGCGCGGTGCGAACGCGAACACATAGAGAAAACCTTTCTGTGATTCCCTTAGTTTTAGACGCTTCTAATTTGCTAGCTTTGCGTTAGATTTGATTTTGTATTCTGTCGCGAAATAACGATACGATTTTGTGCAAATATGGATAAATGGTTAATAGAAGGTCAAAACAAAGAAGATAATCCTAAGGTAAGGTACTTAACCTATTGAGGGGAATTTTTGGGGAATCAGCAGATTTTTGTCCCCAAATTTTGGGAATTTGACTTGGGATATTGGGGAATATGATAAATTGGCATCGGCAACACTGCACTTAACGCCTTCACGACGCTATTGCGCATGTTTCCTCTCTTACTAAACTCAACTCTACTGGTACAACCCAGTAGAGCACTTCTATGCGAACTTGTAGATGATTTCTCTTGGTTTCAAACATACCGATTTTGTGACGCTGAGAGAGTGAGGAGTGATCACGTGGTACATTCTCGCACACGAATTGAAAATTTATAAACTAACTTTTTCGATTGAAAATTAGGCTTGTTCTTAATTTAAATTCGTATAAATTTGAAAATTAAATATTTTGCTTTGAAAAAATTACTACTTTAATACACAAAAAAGAACGTTTTCACCAGAGGTTTCATAAAAAAATTATTTTTGCAAGAGATAAAAATTAAGAACGAAAAACATGGTTGTTATTGATGTTTATTAGTACATCAAGAAACGGTAATTTTTGTATATTTTCAATTTCAATTGTAATTTTAATGTTATAACTTGTCTAATTTTTTCTCATAAGATTAAGAGACTTATTTATCGACAGCAACATTTGGAAATTTCTTTTTTGTGTTTTAAATAACCTGTAATTTTGCCAATATAAAACATTGAATTTTCGATTTTATATTAAAAAAAATATTATAATTATTATACTTTTTTTAAACAATATATATTGTTAATTATTAATTATTATTTAATTAAATTATTAATTATTATAAACTAACTTTTTTTTCGATTGAAAATTAGGCTTTTTCTTCGTATAACTGAAAAATAGATATTTTGCTTTGAAAAATTGCCATTTTAATTTTTGATAATTTTTCTAAAAAATGTTATGTATTTTTAATAAAAGAATTAATATTTCTAAAGAGCTTATAATTGGTCTGAATCCAATAATTTGGCTGTCTGTCTTAATCACTTCTTCTATTTCTTCTTGTACGAAGGGTTTCAAGTGAACTAAAATATATGTTTTGCTCTACTTTTTGTTGAACTGTCTAAATTTAAATTTGGCAACGTTGACCTATTTCGAGATGGTCACGTGGTACATTCTCGCAGACGAGTTGTACTCACATATTTCAAACATCGGGGCCCTGTAGAGACATTGGGGAGTTCACACGTCTCGCCGGCCGCTTGTGCTCGCATCTAGAAATTAATCAGTGGTGGTTCGTACTCAGAGCTGCCAGATCGTTTAATTGGACAAAACGTGTATAATTTGGTAATCTTATGTATCCTATTTGTATAATGGATCGTCTTGTATAATTGGATACAAAACTGATAACTGATGCAAGTTTTATTTAACGTTTTTTTAACCTAAATTCTTTCTAATAGTTATAGTACAAGTTATGGTAAGTAAAGTACGCCACTGCAACACGTCTTGATGCATCCATGTTTGAAGTCGACAACGTACTGATGATTCATAGTTGCGATCTTCGAGAAAAGCTTCGCCCGTGTGCATAGTGGGACGACGAGCTCGCGGCGAGAACGCTGCGTACTCGTCGCGAATCTACTCGCCCGTCTGCATCGAGTACGCAGCGTTCTCGCCGCGAGCTCGTCGTCCCACTATGCACACGGGCGAAGCTTTTCTCGAAGATCGCAACTATGAATCATCAGTACGTTGTCGACTTCAAACATGGATGCATCAAGACGTGTTGCAGTGGCGTACTTTACTTACCATAACTTGTACTATAACTATTAGAAAGAATTTAGGTTAAAAAAACGTTAAATAAAACTTGCATCAGTTATCAGTTTTGTATCCAATTATACAAGACGATCCATTATACAAATAGGATACATAAGATTACCAAATTATACACGTTTTGTATCCAATTATACGATCTGGCAGCCCTGAGTACGAACCACCACTGATTAATTTCTAGATGCGAGCACAAGCGGCCGGCGTGACATGTGAACTCCCCAATGTCTCTACAGGGCCCCGATGTTTGAAATATGTGAGTACAACTCGTCTGCGAGAATGTACCACGTGACCATCTCGAAATCGGTCAACGTTGCCAAATTTAAATTTAGACAGTTCAACAAAAAGTAGAGCAAAACATATATTTTAGTTCACTTGAAACCTTCGTACAAGAAGAAATAGAAGAAGTGATTAGGACAGACAGCCAAATTATTGGATTCAGACCAATTATAAGCTCTTTAGATCCGTTATGGAAATATTAATTCTTTTATTAAAAATAAAAAACATTTTTTAGAAAAATTATCAAAAATTAAAATGACAATTTTTCAAAGCAAAATATCTATTTTTCAGTTATACGAAGAAAAAGCCTAATTTTCAATCGAAAAAAAAGTTAGTTTATAATAATTAATAATTTAATTAAATAATAATTAATAATTAACAATATATATTGTTTAAAAAAAGTATAATAATTATATTTTTTTTAATATAAAATCGAAAATTCAATGTTTTCTCTTGGCAAAATTACAGGTTATTTAAAACACAAAAAAGAAATTTCCAAATGTTGCTGTCGATAAATAAGTCTCTTAATCTTATGAGAAAAAAGTAGACAAGTTATAACATTAAAATTATAATTGAAATTGAAAATATAAAAAAATTACCGTTTCTTGATGTACTAATAAACATCAATAACAATTTGTTTTAAAACATCAGCCTTTAGAAGATAAAATACAAATACGGTAAAACCATGTTTTTCGTTTTTAATTTTTATCTCTTGCAAAAATAATTTTTTTATGAAACCTCTGGTGGAAACGTTCTTTTTTGTGTATTAAAGTAGTAATTTTTTCAAAGCAAAATATTTAATTTTCAAATTTATACGAATTTAAATTAAGAACAAGCCTAATTTTCAATCGAAAAAGTTAGTTTATAAATTTTCAATTCGTGTGCGAGAATGTACCACGTGATCACTCCTCACTCTCTCAGCGTCACAAAATCGGTATGTTTGAAACCAAGAGAAATCATCTACAAGTTCGCATAGAAGTGCTCTACTGGGTTGTACCAGTAGAGTTGAGTTTAGTAAGAGAGGAAACATGCGCAATAGTGCCGTGAAGGCGTTAAGTGCAGTGTTGCCGATGCCAATTTATCATATTCCCCAATATCCCAAGTCAAATTCCCAAAATTTGGGGACAAAAATCTGCTGATTCCCCAAAAATTCCCCTCAATAGGTTAAGTACCTTACCTTAGGATTATCTTCTTTGTTTTGACCTTTTATTAACCATTTATCCATATTTGCACAAAATCGTATCGTTATTTCGCGACAGAATACAAAATTAACTTATCTAAAGCAAATTAGAAGCGTCTAAAACTAAGGGAATCACAGAAAGGTTTTCTCTATGTGTTCGCGTTCGCACCGCGTGGAGATAAACGAACTTACCCGATTATAATATGATTTATTATAACAAAAGTAGGTACAATGGACAAATGATTTGCTGCTGTGCAAATGGTCTTGAGTTCTATGCCCAATCTGAACTGTTTTTTATTTTAATTCCTGCTGATTATTTATTATATTGTTTAACGATGAGATTTCAAAATCCCCGCATTTTCCCCGCATAATTCCAATCCCCAATAATCTTGAGATTCCCCGCAGTTTGGCAACACTCGTTAAGTGTCGAAACTGTCAAGTCAAATTTAATTTAATTATAACCTATATCTTTGATATTAATAGTTTGGTATGTGATTTATAGTATTCTGTTTAGAGTGTTTGTGTATATTTCGTTAGGACTCGTTTCAATCATTAGCTGTTTATTGTGCAAAAGGTCCTATTTATTATAATCCTAAACAGATTTGAATGTACTTTATTGCCAACATATTCAAAGATTTCCTGTAATATACTTTTATGATCAATTCTGATGAAACTTCAGATATCAAAACAGGTAAAACCGAAAGTTCATACAAAAAAATACTCTTATATTATTGTTGAATATATTTTATTGTTTTTTAATGTGTATTTTTTTGTAATACCCTGTATTTGTTTAGTTGAAAAAAAAAGAATGTAACGTCAGAAATTTAGTAGAATTGTCAATTAATTTGTATTAGTAAAAGAATAAAGTTTAGTGCTTTTCAAGGCATTATTCTGAACAATTATCATTATATTAAAAAGACTTTTATAACAGTTTTTTATTTAAAAACCGAAAATGCAACTATCTCATATCAAATTTTTTCAGTCGTATACGAGATTTGCCAAAAAATATGAAATTTACTCAGGAATAAAATACCTTTATTTTTGAAATACCGGGTGTCCCAGAAGTTTCTGACCCATTTTAACTGCAAATATCTCGGAACTCAGAAACGATAGGAAGGTGCGGTTTTCACTGAACAGTTTCTTTTTTTATATAAAGTTTTTTCAGTATAAATGTTTATTTAGTAAAATCTTATATAGGGTGTTTTAAAAAAGCGGTCTTTTTAAAATGCAAATAACGTCGATTTTATTAACGACACACCCTATATATTTTTATACTATCTGAAAGGTGAACTCTTTCCCTTTACGAAAATGTATAATGTTGAAGTTTAGATGAAAAATAAGTGAGTTATTTGATTTTTAAGGATAGGCAGTTACGTAGACATATACCATTAGATAATTAACAAATGAGCTCTGGATAAAATTATAAATTGAAAATGTATAAACTAATTTTTCTGAAAAATGTTTTATATTTTGAATTTATATTTCCATAACGGATCTAAAGAGCTTATAATTGGTCTGAATCCAATAATTTGGCTGTCTGTCCTAGTCACTTCTTCTATTTCTTCTTGTACGAAGGTTTCAAGTGAACTAAAATATATGTTTTGTTCTACTTTTTGTTGAACTGTCTAAATTTAAATTTGGCAACGTTGACCGATTTCGAGATGGTCACGTGGTACATTCTCGCAGACGAGTTGTACTCACACATTTCAAACATCGGGGCCCAGGTACTGCTTAACCGCCGGCGGCTAGTAGCGTGGACACGGCGAGTTCGCTGCGAGCTCTCCTACGTGTGAATAGCACCATTTGTTTCTTTGGTCCGCTACCCCGCGCGAGAAAAGTTCGCGGCGAGCTCGCAGCGAACTTCGCGATAGAACTCGTCCGTCTGCATCGAGCCTTAGACCTGTCGACCCATTGTATCATCCCTCTCTTTATAAATGGAGCTTTCTGAACATTCAAAATTATTCCTCTCTATTCCACAAGAACAATGCTGTAGTTCTTCGGGGCTCTACCTTGGCAACTATATTATTTTTACGTTTTACCGATTGGATTATTGTTTTTTCAGTTGAACCATTCCAATGCAGGATAAGACCAGACGTTAGAAGCAATCTTACCAACAACGGTCAAGATAAAAGTTGTATACCGGTAGTAATTTGTGAAATCGACAACCCCTACAACGTTGACAACAGCTTATTGAGAAGATCGCAATGTGGTAACCTCAGTTTTTGGTTATACATTTTTATCAGATCTCTAGCCGATATTTTCTTGGCAGCTACCGTTGTTCTAATTAGTACTGCTGTTGTTATAGCTACTAGAGAGACCTCTACCGGTAAGTTTCACATTTTTGTCGCAAAACTGGCGCAGTCGTCATAATTATCCTATTTATAACACGTCTAGGTATTTCAGAATCATTTTCGTTTTAATTAATCGGTATCTTTTTAGGAAGAGGAGACGTAGGTAAACAGTATGCAGCGGGTGCACTGGGTTTTGCCATTTTTGCACCCATTATGGGAGGACTTGCGTTTGGGGGTTATTTGGAATCGTGCATATGTTTTACTGTGTTAGCTGCATGCGCTGTTTTGCTGTTAATTCTTGATGAGTAAGTAATTTCAGCCTCTTTAACAAACAGGATACTTTCTACAGATGTATTAGAGTTCATTGATATTTTTAGTCAAATATTTGTAAGTCTCAATTTTAATTTTTTTAGTACAATGCCTTTGACTCCACCGGAATGGTGGTGGCATACAAGATGCGGTCTTCTAGCTCTCCCAATGTCTTCTGTAAGAAAATATGGATGGGAGGTTGCTGCTTTGGGTGTCGTTCTGTTTCTTTTAGGGGTTTTCTGGAGTTCCATAGATGCGTTTTTGCCATGGTAAGTTTTACCGATCAAAAATAGTTAAGGAAATCTTATATACGAATTTTGTAGGCATGTAGTAAAACAAGCAGAGGGTGAACCACTAATCATAGGCCTTACATTGACTGTAGGAGCCCTTCCAGCTGTGATATTTTTGATTTTCGCCGAAATGATTGTTGATTATTGCGGCCATAATAATATATTGATATTTTGCTTTGTCAACTACATCTGTCACCACTTGGGTAAGTCTGTGTGAAAGGCTTTGGCTTGTAGGACATCGAAATTGTATTTCGTCCAGAAAAGGTTTTTTTAGTCGTAAAATACTTTCGTTTTAGGTTTGATGTTCGTTAACAACGCCTGGTACATCCTTTTCTGCGAATGGTTGGAACTTTTTACACTACACATTATGTATCTTACTGCCGTTCTCTATTTGAGACATTTGGTTCCAAGAAAATACACAGCATGTGGACAAGCACTGCCAGTTATTGCTCACTTTTGCTTGGGTAAGTAAGATAAACATTCAAGTTTATTTTTTTCGCCATATAAAACATGGTCCTTCGAGCCGGATTCTAAGAATTATAGGCTCTGAATAAATATTCTTTGAATTAAATGGCGAGAAAAAATATGTAATCAAAGAATTTTTCTTTATTTTTAGGTCGTTGTTTTGGAGCTGTCTTCGGGGGTTTGGCCTACTCAGAAACGAATTCGGAACGCACCTTCCAATCAGTGCACGAAGTGTTTTGTATAGTAGCCACCGTTATAGCTATAATCTACTTCCTTATTTACCACTTCTATCTGAAACCGAAGTGTATCCCACCGCTGCATTTGCCTCCCGCCCCCGCCCCTGTCGTTGTACAAAGTAAGAAAAAAAAATCATCCAAATATAATAGCCCTAGTAAAAAGTTTGTCAGCTATATGAAACTATGACGTCATAAAAGAAAGGGAAATATTTTAAACATAAGCGAACCTCTCATGCTTGGAAAATATCTACTTATCTGTCAATCAATCAATATTTTAAAGCATGGCAGGCATAGTGCTGTGATTTTTTGATAAAATAAGGGCTAATTTCATAATGAAATCCTAAAAGCACCTCTTGCAAAGGAAGCTTTTACTTAAAATTCATTTTAAATATATATTTGAGGTTAGGTGGGTTCAAATGCCATTTGTCATTTAAATTACCTGTAATGTCTTTGAAGAATCTTTCTCCATTAGTAAAGCTTCTTAACTCTAAGCTTTTTAATTTAAAAGCAAAGCTATCTGGAACCCGTGGAATTATTTTTGACTCCATCTTGTAATGTCAAAAAAGTACCAATAGAAATTTTTAATTTTTTGTTGTAGGTATGAATGGCAACGGATCATACACCCCACTTAGAGTTTACCACAACAGCAAATCAAAGAAAGGACACTTTAGATATTAATTATTTTTCTAAAAATATTTATTAACTAAACAAGCTTTACCTATTTTTGTAAGATTATTTTGAATCTCAGAGCATTTGTACACGCCCTGTACAAATCTAATTAAATGGCAACTTTAAAAGAAGCTACTTACTGTATTCGAATCAAAGAAAAAGTGACAGATGACAACATAGTACAATGACAGCTGTCAATATAACTGTCATTTGTCTTTTCATCGTTTCGGTTACACTGGTAGACTTCTGTATGTTAGATTTTTGTATATTCTGATGTGATACTGCCATTAAATTTAAAATGGATAAGAAGTTTAATATTTAATAATGTGAGATTAAGCTTTTTACAATGAATTAACTTTTTTTAATATCTATAAATAAATGTCTGCTTTATATTTTCTGTTGTAAATTGTTTTATAAGAGTTTTGTATTTACTTGTTTTTTTTTTACAATAAATTTATAAACGACAAATTATAAATAAAATAAATAAATGGAGATACGACACATGGCTCATAATTTAAAAAAATATTCGGAATCTGCTCGTCCAAATTTGCAAAATTAGTCAATAATAAAGGAGATACGACACATGGATTTTTTAGAAAATCACCCAAAAGTTCATATAACTCCCCCAAATGTAATATAATGGTGAAATGTCAAAATATTGAGTTTTGAGAGTTTTTTTGAAGACTTTAAATGCGTTTTTAAGGCACTTCCGAACGAGCTAGATCAAAAATTTTTGGAATCTATGCGTCAAGGACTGTAAGATGGCATAAAAAACATTCTTAGGAATTTTCCAACTTTGAAAGCCTTTTTGAGGCACTTCCGTTAGAGCTAGACCAAAAAACGGACATATTTGAAATCAACGGACCAAAATCTATAAGATAACATTAAAAACAGACATTGAAATTTTTTCAGTTTTGCAGGGGGGTGCCGAGGACGATTTGGGTCATTTTTTTAACTCCTATATTTCGACTATTAGACCAGGCAAATTAGATTTAGAGTCAACAATAATTTTCTGCAGAGTTTTTATGATTGGAAGTGATAAAGGAGCTTACAATGAACGTAAAAAAATCGTGCAACAAGAGGGGTGCTAAAGGGTTAATTTGAGTGGGGCAAAATGGTATTTTCCCCTTTTCCCCGAAACTTGACGTCTTATCAAAAAATATCTAATGGCAAAGTTGTAGATCTAGAAAAAATGTAAAACTTCTATGCGAGTCATTTTTTACCATACCCTCAAAATTTTCGCGGAAAATGCAAAAAATTATTAAAAAAAAAATTAGTTTTTTACTGTTAATTTCCTACCCTTTTAGGACTCACAAACAAAAAAATTTTCAGATTAAAAATGTAACGGTTTTCAAGATATTAAAGTTTTTAGGTTAAAAACATCTTTTTTTCAAAAATAAAGTTGGTTGGCAAAATTTTTCATATAATTAAAAAAAATAATAGTCCCCGTTATTTGTTTATTTCAAATCGCTTTAACGCCTTTAACACACACACACATAATCAACACAACATCAGTTTAGAATACGCCCTAAACACTTAAAATTACATTAAAAGTGACAAACCTCAGTCTGAACGAATTAAGCCAAACGCAATCGCGCTTGCCTTGGTGGCCCTGTACTTAAATATATTACAGTTCAATATTTGACTTAATTTAAAAATTGGAGGCGAAATTGATAAAGAAAATATTGAACATTTGTGTGTAAAGTGTCTTTTGTATAAATGACTATATTCTTTGTTTTTAATACAAAATTATTCAAAAAATAATCTTTTAAAATACCACTCGTACTCTCAAATTTTAGGTTTCCACACTCAAACGCCTTTATTTCAGGCAAAACCACTCAAACAAAGTGATTTGAGATAAAATCAGTGTGTTTTCGTGGTTTTTCCAAATAAGCCGTTTTCGTGAAAACCAAAAATTTAATCGACAAAATTACCTTTGATAAACCGTTTCTTCGTAATTGTTTCTTTATTAAACTGTGTTTACCTTTTTTGAAATGTCAAATATAAACTTTTATTTAGCATTATCAATTATTATTATTCTAAAATGTATTGCAAATCTATGATACCCAAATTTCAAAATGTATTTGTAAACTAACCTGTTTTTATTCGTTTTTTTTTCAAATAGCTTCACGATTTTTACATAACTCACTTCAACACTAAACTTTTTGTTCATTAATTATCAGTTTTTTAATACATAAACACTTCAAATTAGCTAAATTAATAAAAACTTCATTTCAGACTATAAACACGGCACAAATCGGTTCTTCTCCTTTGCTGACATGTCAAACTCTAAACACAAAACACAATCACACATGCCTTGATTTTAAAATGTAGTAGATAATTCTGTAAGTACTAGATTACATAAATTGTTGGATTTAGAATAAGTTAAAATATTCTGAACAAATTATTACTTTAATTAAATTATATATTTGAACTTTGCATACAATAATTACATTATACAGGGTGTCCCAGAAGTACATTTGGAAAATTCGGGGATGAATAGAAGTGGTAAAAATGACGTTATTGCTTTTTCCGAGATACGGGCATCTAAATTTAAAGATTGAAAATCATTTTTTATTTATAACTTTCGTATCATAACCTCGAATTCAACCAAACTTTGGTAGGTTACAAATCGCATTAGTGTGTTTATATTAGTTATTTAAGTATGTCACAAAATCTTTTCGGAAGTCAGGAACGGACTATGCCCAAACGTTAACACCTCATAATTTTTCGACAAGTAGTGACACTGAACTGTAAATAACATTAACGGATTCCTTAGATATTTTTATAACATAAAGATACTCTTGCTTCATGTCGATTAAGTTAACGGTTTAGGAGATTTTTTAACTCGTAATGGACCGTGATAGTCGTGATGTCACAACAAAGTAAATGGTTCTGCACAAAATAAAGTTGCCATGGCAACGATGTCAATTATTTGTCATGATTGACACCTATGACACCGTCGCTATGGTTACTACACATTTAAATTAATACAACCTGGCAACTATGACAGCGTTGCTATGGTTACTCTGTTATGTGTAGAACCAGTGACGACACACTATCACGGTCCATTACAATATTTGTGCTTCATGCAGTGTTGCCGGTTGTTCTTTATTAAAGACGCGGCTGGTTCGATATTTGGCGTAGTTGCCAATTTTGTTTATTAAATGAAAGACTTGAATTTATTATTTAAATTAAGCAAAGAAGTTTTGTTTTTCGGTAAAAAGGGTTCTAAAGAGATATTAAAAATCGTCATTATAAAATATTGTTTTTATTTAAAAGTAATTTAGTAACAAAACTATGTACATATTTAATTTGATAAATAGAAATGATATAAGGAAACGAAACGGGGAAAAAAAATAACTTCTTTTTTCTACAAAAAAAAAAACCGAAACTTAATAGTTAAAAAAAATTTAAGAATACGAATCTCGACTCATTACAAATGTGTTCACTGTATATATATAGATCAACATCAAACGGTTTTATTTACATGATTTATAGTTAAAAAAAAATTGAGTATGGATTCGAAAAAATTTAATTTTCTTATTAAAAAACGTTTTATCAATGAAAAACGTGTCATTTTCACCCTGTATAAATAAAATTTGAGATATACGATAAAAGAAGAATTTAAATTTTTATTGTATACAGGTTGTCCCAATTTGAAAAATATATTTTACATTTTTTTGTAAAAGTATATTTCAATGGCTTTCCTATAAAATTATAAATCGTAAGGAATTGTCAAAAATAATAATAATAGAATTTTACCAAACTGTACGTTGTTTTTTCATCACATTCAAACTATTTTGTATATTTGCATTTTCGGTCATTTTTACAAATTGGCGCAGTCAGTAGGATGTTGAAAAACCTTTACGTAAACCTAATGTAATAGTAACTTCATACTTTTACACAAATTATAAGCAATTTTGACCATAAAATAATTTTTTGTGATATTTTTCACTTTTGAACTCAAGTAAGTAAGTATGCTCACCGAGTTCAGTACAGAACTGGAATATGGGACATCCTGTACAAAACTAGAAGATAAGCTATACTATCACCGTTTGATCTAGAAAACTATCACAAATTCCCCCATGTAATGACGAAAATAAAAAAAAATTGGACGTCACAATGATCAAAATTTTTCGGAGCGATTTTTGACGCAAGTTCACTTGAGGTTTGACTCAAAATTTTGACATTTATTGCGTCATTGCGACCAATCAAAAGCTGACAGATGTCAAAAACATAAAACGCAAGACGAGACCTCATCTTCAAAATGTCTCTGCACGAATTTGACGTTATATCTTCATTTTCCCTAAACGTCAAACGTCAAAATGTTTGACGTTTCTGATGTATGTGTTTGACATTGACATTGACTTTTTTTAGAAAAATGTTTGCTAGTGTTCTAGACAAACGGCGTATACATAGACCAGTGCAGATAGCTTTGAAAATGGTAAAAAGTGAAATAAAATAATAGTAGGATGAAAAGGAAGAGAATATAACAAACAGAAAGGAAAAATAATTTACTGGCGCTCTGGGGTCGGTGGAAGGAGGGGAGTTTTTAAGGGTAGAAAACTGTCTATCTCGATTTCCGGCAAAACTACAAGTCCTATGGAAAAAAGTTAAATGGCAAACTTGTAGGTAATAAAAAGATCTACAACTTTTGTATTTACACTTTTTTCACATAACCTCAAAATGTATGTGAAAAATTCAAATAACCAAGTTTTTGGTTTTTTATTTTTATCTTTTATAAAAAAATTTTTTTTTTCACGAAATTTGGTGTAAACTTATTTTTTTATGTCCCAAACACTCTGTAATTTTTTGTTTTAAAATATTTATTTTTTAACCGTATTTTGACTTAATATCGAAAAAGCAGTCTAATTTTCAATCGAAAAATCTCACGTCAAAATATCTGCTTTTTTAAAAAACTCAGTGGTCTTTTTGTTCGTAGGAATCTCTACTTTTTGATGGTGTAAAAAATATATACATTACTATGGTAAATGTTCTCAAAAAATGCAAATAGGAAACGAAGAAAACTCCGAATTTCTTTTTTTTAAATCATCATGTACAATTCTGAGCTATTTATTTACATGTATACTTTAATTACTCTTTTATTTATCAATGTAACACGGAATCTTACGTTTTTCGAGTAATTAAAGTATAAATTTAAATAAATAGCTCGAAATTGTACATGATGATTTAAAAAAAAAGAAATTCGGAGTTTTCTTCGTTTCTTATTTGCATTTTTTGAGAACATTTACCATAGTGTATATATTTTATTTTACACCATCAAAAAGTAGATATTTCAACGAACAAAAAGCCCACCGATTTTTTAAAAAGGCAGATATTTTGACGTGAGAATTTTCGATTGGAAATTAGACTGCTTTTTCGATATTAAGTCAAAATAAGGTTAAAAAAATAAATATTTTAAAACAAAAAAATTACAGAGTGTTTGGGACATAAAAAGGTAAGTTTACACCAAATTTCGTGAAAAAAAAAATTGTTTTTGTAAAAGATAAAAATAAAAAACCAAAAACTTGGTTATTTGAATTTTTTACATAAATTTTGAGGTTATGTGAAAAAAGTGAAAATACAAAAGTTGTAGATCTTTTTATTACCTACAACTTCGCCATTTAACTTTTTTCCATAGGACTTGTAGTTTTGCCGGAAATCGAGATAAACAGTTTTCCACCCTTAAAAACTCCCTCTTCCACTTCCCCAGAGCGCCTGTAAATTATTTTTCCTTTCGTGTTTGTTATATTCTCTTCCTTTTCCAATGGGTTTCATCCTACTATTATTTTATTTCACTTTTTACCATTTTCAAAGCTATCTGCACTGGTCTATACATCATTTCGACCAATCAAAAGCCGACAGATGTCAAAAACATAAATGTCTTTCACGAATTTGACGTCATATCTTCATTTTCCCTAGACGTCAAAATGTTTGACGTTTGACGTATGTTTAAAAGAAATAATTGCTAGTGTTCTAAACAAACGGCGTAACTTATCTTCTAGAAATTAACAGTACGTCAAAAAAATAAGAATTTCTCTCTAACTAAATCAATTTATTCTTAACACATTTTTTTTTATCCTAAATAATGTGCTCCACACAAGAAAGTCCGTAAACGTAAGAAGGCAGTAATTCCACGTCTATCACAACCCCACGTTAGTCCATATTTACTTAAAAAAATGTACTTTGGACCTAAATTATTCATTTAAAAAAAAAGCACCTATTAGTTATTAGAACCCGACCGAATTTCAGTCCGTATCGCAACCGTTCACTATATTGAATTGATTCTTAACCATGGCATCGATTTCTTCGGAACGATGCAAAACGATTTTCGCGGGTTTCAGTTTTTCAAAATCGCTTTGAATCGTATCATCCTTATTTTTATTGCTATTTTCGTCTTCTTCGTTTTCTTCTCCGTTCGTCATACCATTAGTATGAGCGTTGACAACTGACGCATCTGGCAAACTGACAGGTTCGTTTGAAATTACGTCGGAGACATCTAGCGGGTCTTTTTCTTCGACTTTCTTAGGTTCGTCGTCTGGCGGATCATCGGGAATGGTTATACATTCCGATGGGACGCTTTGTAGAGCCGAAAACGACTTGACCCTCAAAAACCCTTTGGGTCTGTTGCTGTCGTCCGGGGGGGGAGCGGCGCTGGTGCTTTTCTTAGCCACCGCACTGCCGCCGGGCGATTTTAGTGTGACGCCGCTGGTGCCGGGTGTGCTGGTTGGTGCGGTAAATGAAGGCTTTTTAAGCAGAGATACGGAAGGTGGGAGGGTAATTTTCGAATTGGGGTTGTTAGTGACGGGAACTAGAGGAGGAGGGGGTGGAGAGGGGTCGGACGGGACGAAGATGACGTCGTCGTCGTCTTTAGATGTTGATGGTCCGGAGGAAGGTACGGTTATTGTTGTTTTGGGGGGGAAACGAAGGTTTTTGATACCTGAAAGGAAAAAGTTGATGTACAAATAATACAAATTTAAATCGGTTGATTTTACATTTAACACTATACGGGGGTAATTTATATGGGGATAAATTTTAACTAAGGATTCAGGAATGAAAAATAGTAATCAAGGGCGGCTCCAGCCCAGAGATTGGGGGGGGGGGGGCAACGTCGTCGGCTGTCGGGGTTATATTATATAAAAGTTTAATATTTTGGTTTGTTGATATACATGGACCTAGATTTTACAAAAAAAAATCAAAAAAATTAAAATTTGGTTAACGCAGAATGAATTTTGTATAAGAAACGATTGGCACAGTCAAAATTACCGAAAAAAAATGTTTGGGCCATTTTTGAGGGAAAAAATGAGTTTTTTGGGATATAAATGGACCTAGAATGTACAAAAAAAATTCAAAAACATTAAAATTTGGTTAACGCAGAATGAATTTTGTATAAGAAACGATTGGCACAGTCAAAATTACCGAAAAAAAATGTTTGGGCCATTTTTGAGGGAAAAAATGAGTTTTTTGGGATATAAATGGACCTAGAATGTACAAAAAAAATTCAAAAACATTAAAATTTGGTTAACGCAGAATGAATTTTGTATAAGAAACGATTGGCACAGTCAAAATTACCGAAAAAAAATGTTTGGGCCATTTTTGAGGGAAAAAATGAGTTTTTTGGGATATAAATGGACCTAGAATGTACAAAAAAAATTCAAAAACATTAAAATTTGGTTAACGCAGAATGAATTTTGTATAAGAAACGATTGGCACAGTCAAAATTACCGAAAAAAAATGTTTGGGCCATTTTTGAGGGAAAAAATGAGTTTTTTGGGATATAAATGGACCTAGAATGTACAAAAAAAAATTCAAAAAAATTAAAATTTGGTTAACGCAGAATGAATTTTGTATAAGAAACGATTGGCACAGTCAAAATTACCGAAAAAAAATGTTTGGGCCATTTTTTAGGGAAAAAGTGATTTTTTTGGGATATAAATGGACCTAGAATGTACAAAAAAAATTCAAAAAAATTAAAATTTGGTTTACGCAGAATGAATTTTGTCTAAGAAACGATTGGCAATGTGAAAATTACCGAAAAAAAAATGTTTGGGCCAATTTTGAGGGAAAAAATATTTTTTTTTGGGATATAAATGGACCTAGAATCTACAAAAAAAATTCAAAAAAACTAAAATTTTTTTAAGCAGAATGATCTTTGTGTAAGAAACGATTGGCAATGTCAAAATTACCGAAAAAAAAAAAATATGTTTGGGCAAATTTTGAGGGAAAATATGAGTTAGGTTGGGGGGAGGGTGTCCCTACTGCCCCCCTTGGAGCCGCCTTTGATAGTAATAAAGTGGCGGATGATAAATGCAAAATACTGACGATAGATTCTTTTTAAAGAATATATGAGAAGAAATAGTTTATATATAAATATAAAAATAAATATTTTATGTTTATGATTCATTAAAACCTGTTAGGATGCAAAAAGCTTAAAAGGCGATTACAAAAACCGGATTTGTTGAAAAAAAATATAGAAAAATAAAAAAAAATTTACGAAAAGAATCAAAACAATCACCAAGAACATTAAAATAAGAAGTTTCACGCACGCTTTTTAAACATCCTCTATCTAATCGCAAGCTGATGAGGATGAGACGGCGATTGACCTTGAAATTATTGTTTTGCTTGCTATTTGGTACCTTGTAGCTTTTTGACAAGTATTTTTTCATAAAGAATGGTCAAGAACTCTTCTACCTTTACTAATGTTTTATCTGTCATCCAAAAAACGGATCTACTCAAACTTTTAGAACCGTTTCTAACATAGAGGTTGATTTTATTGCTGATTATGGCGCAGAAGAGTTTTATAAATAAAATTTATACTTTTTCGTTTGTCTAAATAAATACAAAATTTAAAAAATCAAAAAGAAATTAAATTCAAAATTTTCTCTCTGAAAAATCCTGTACGAAGTAAACATTTTATTATCAATATAGACAGTTTTTTGCTAAGTGATTGTCTTGTAACTATTTTTGTTTTTTATTAAAATAGCATTGAAATAGTTTAAAAAATGCTAAAACAATTGAAAGCTAAATCCAGCCAGACACGAACTTACCTCAGTAAATCCATTTTAGGCAATTCTACAAAATAAATAATTTATTTTTGAGTTAAATTAAAAAAAAAGACATTCGACATCACAGTACATGCAAAAAACTGTCCTAATTGAGAAAGTAACCTCACAAAAATTTCAATTTATCACACATCTTCAGTGATTTTTAGATAAAATGTCACTGATAATTATTAAAACCGTTAACTGTCATTAAATCAATTGTCATATGTCAAACATTAATGACAGATGACAGTCAACTGACAATAGTTATTAAGATGATGATGAAACGAAGAGACGAAAGCAAAATATTGCTTTTACAAATTTTTTTAAACTTACCCGCAATGAACTCGGTCCTCAAATTCTTCCTGATTTGTATCAACGAATTAATGGAACTGCTCAAAATCTCCTGCAACTTGTTATGAACCACCGCCAAACCTTCTACGCTCGAGGCGTTCGCTTGCGCCCTATTCAACTGCGTTAGAGTGTAGGATAGATTCGAGTTAACCCGAGCGGCGGCACGAACGGTTTTCTCGAACCATTCGTGTTTCATCGCGTTGTTCGGGCGTAAGGGACGGAACGGCGCCGCCGGTCGCGTAGCGGTAGCGACGTTGGGGGTGGAGGTACCCGTCATACGTACTCCGCCCGGCATTATTTTCATGAAGCCTTGCTGTTGGGGTCGGACAGCTACAAGAAAAATTAAGAAAAAAATTAAGCAAAACGATGAATTTAATAGAAACCGAAAATTCCATCACAAATTGATATTTCGTAAAAAAAAAATAAAAACTTTAAAATAGAAAAAGACGCTGTCAGAAATGTAGAAAAAAAAGACGCTGTCAAAAATGTTGAAAAAAGATGAAAAACAAAACGTCAAAAGACCGCCTCCTGTGCTCGTATTTAAGATATAATGGTGGTAATGACAGCTGACATATGACATTTTTTACCTGGAGGCGTCAAGATCTGCATCCTGGGCCTTGCTTGCACTGGATTGATAGATCTCACAATGTTCGGTCTTGGTTGTGGGAGACCGGGCCCAACTCTGGAAGTAAACGTAGAAATTTGCTGTGACGTAGATGGAGTAGGAATCGGAGATTCTCTTTCTTTCATCGGATCGTAATCGGGGTCTTCTTCCCCTGTCATTCTTTTCCGTTTTTTGGATGGGCCGGGAGTAGCGGAATCCGCCGCTTTCTTCTTCTGAGGGATGCAACACTGGCAGTAATCGGTGTTCATGAAAGCGTCCATGTTGCCGCCGCAGGATCCGGCGCGGCTATAAAAAAGACGGTAAAATCGTAGTATAGGGACATAGCTGTCAACAGTAGTACTTTGGAACAACAAACAATATCTAACCTAACCTGACACATGTCAAAATGTGATCCCTGTCAATATGTGACACCTGTCAAAATATGAAACTTGTCAATATGTGACATCTGTCAAAATATGAAACTTGTCAATATGTGACATCTGTCATAACTTGGATACCTGTGAAAATATAAAGGTACTTTTAGACGGTCAGATCAGTTCTCTGTTCAGTCTCAGTTTCAGCCGAACTGTCAGTTATTGTAAATACGATAAACTGTAAAGAAAACTGTATTTTACTTACACATATAAATAACTGACAGTTCGACTGAAACTGAGACTGATCTGACCGTCTAAAAGTACCTTAACAACTGTCAAAAAATGATATCTATCAACAGCGACACATGCCAAAACGTCAGACCTGACAAAATGTAACACCTGTCAAAATATGAAACTTGTCAATATGTGACACCTGTCAAAATATGAAACTTGTCATTATGTGACATCTGTCAAAATGTGAAACTTGTCATAGCGTGATACCTGTGACAATCTAAAGGTACTTTTAGACGCTCAGATCAGTCGAACTGTCAGTTATTTGTAAGGAAAACTGTATTTACACATACAAATAACTGACAGTTCGACTGAAACTGAACGGAAAACTGATCTGACCGTCTAAAAGCACATTAACAACTGTCAAAATATGTAAAGTTTGTAAAATTTGAAAAATCTGTAAAATTTGTAAAAATTTACTTATTTACTACTTAAAAAGGTAATCTTTTCAAAAGTTTAGTATTTCCTGCGTTAAAAAAAATACCCTCTTATGTTTTCGAGATCGCTGCATTCAAATCTAATGCCAATATAATAATATTGGGAGTATACCGCTTTCAAGCTAACTGTCAAACAGCATGTAACAATCAAAATTGATAAAATTAATATGTTTTTAAGGTTGCTCAATTCAGATCTGTTGTCAAAAAGACGATATTGACAGTTGACAGCTGTCAAACAACAAGCAATAATCAAAATTGATAAAATCCACATGTAAATATATGTTTTTGAGGTTGCTGAGTTCAGAACTGATGTTAAAAAAATCGATATTGACAGTTGACAGCTGTCAAATAACTGTCAAACAGCATGTAACAATCGAAATTGATACAATTGACATGTAAGCATATGTCTTTAAGGTTGCTTAATTCAAATCTGATACCAAAAAGACGATATTGACAGTTGAGTACTATCGTTAATTAAATATTTGACTGTGTATGATAATGTGTCAAGATAGAGTAATAATTAGGTGGCAGCAAGCACGCTTCAGTTGTTTTTACATCGGAAAACGCCAACGCCGATGGTAGAAATAAATATTTTGGTAATTAAATTAAAAATGATACATACGGAATGTTTACATATTAATTTTATCAATTTTAATTGTTACACGCTGTTTGACAGTTAGTTTGCCACCTGTCAACTGTCAATATTATTATATTGGCATTAGATTTGAATGCAGCGACCTCGACCTTTCAGCCAATTCTCATAAGATTTGTGCGGGGTTCCTTTGTCAAAGTTTGTAAAAGTTCATAAAATTTGTGAAAGTTTGTAAGAGTCGAAGAAAAGTCAAAAAAAAGTCGAAGAAAAGTCGAAAAAATCAAAAATAGTCGAAAAAATTTAAAAAAAGTCAAAAAGAAAGTCGAAAAAGGTTCAAAAGAAGACGAAAAAAAGTCAAAAATTGTCGAAAAAAGTCAAAAGTAAAAAAAATCAAAAAAAGTAAAAAATAAGTCAAAAAAAGTAAAAAAAATCGAGAAAAAAGTAAAAAAAGTCGAAAATTGAGACAAAGATTTTCTAAGAATTTGTCAAAATTTGTAAATATTTCTTTTCTGTATGACGATATTTCGCTCTAAATGTATATGTAATCCTTTTATGTATACGTGATTTTCGAAATAAATCAATTATTATGACATCTGTCAAAAGTGACACTTGCCAAAACATAACAACTGTCAAACCGTAACACGTACCGTATTTTTCTTTATTTATTAAAAATATTTTACCCAACATAAACGTAATTTGATGACAATTTGTATGTTAAAAGACTTACCGTAGCTCCGATTGGACGAATTCCATAAATTCGGCACAATGTATCCGAAGATGGATGAGTTGAGACGGATTGCATCTAAAGCACATCCATTCGTCGCTCTTTTGAATGTCGGCCAATTTTCTTCTGTCGAAATTGATTCGTATACATTTCTAAAAAATAAATAAATAAGTTATTTTTTTTAATATAAATCAGAACTAAAAATCCTCACCTTACAAAATACCATTTCGCAATTCGAGCAGCACATAACTTGCCCGCCTTGTCCGCACCACCTACAATACAATTCGCTGCCATCTTCGTCCTTTTCGAACTCTCCGCTCGTGTAGAAGTGATAACACTTCTTACATATCAACACCTTTAACAGAGGATGGACGAATCTGTTGCCTTGTCCGTCTAGGGCGCTACCTAGATGGACGTTACAGGCGGTGCAGTGGATTTTTGTGAATTGGATCGGATTTTCTGAAAGAGAATTGTTTAGTCGGGAGCACAACTCGAAAACAAATATTGCAGTAAAAATAAAAAGAAGCAACTTTTTTCTGAGTGTAGGAATTAATACCAAACGAACGTGTAATACTTACTAGGTCCATAAGTTTTTACTTTAAGATCTAGTTCTTCCGCTGTCAAATTGAAATCAACTGGAAAAAAATAAAATAAGGACGTCAAAAATTTTAAAAATAAAAATATTTATAATTTGAAATAAAATGAAAATAACTAAAAGTCAACAATGAAAATACACATCAAACTGTCAAAAAAACATCATTACATATAAATATTTGTATATAATTTACCTTCAGCTCCTGTCATTTCATCCACAAAAGTGGAGAAAATCGGGTCATACAATCGCATCGGACTTTTACTACCGTCAGTTTCTGGAGCTGGAGCATCTAAAAATGACAAGAGCATTCAAAAGTTTTGACAGAATGTCACTGTGACATGGCCAAAGAGTACACCATCTAACAAGATCGGTTCCTTTGATGTTCGATAGACACAATATTGAGAGGATATACGTCACATAAACTATTTGAGATACACTGAGAAAAGTAACATTTATTTATTCAAATTCGTACAAACCGAACTACACTAAGAAAAAGAATAGTGTTGATGAATATACCTCCCCGTTTATAGATGGCAAAAGTTCGTAAAACTAGTAAACAATGTCAAGGCAATTAAAATTTACGTCAAAATAATAAAAAAACTAATTTTGCTGGCTTCAAAGATAACGTCCATCTCTATTATATTCTATATTATTACAGTCTAGAGACGAAAGGAGTGCTGTGATTTAATATGTATTTTTAGATCCTTTCACTATATCGATTACTAGAACTACAACTTTCCGAAATGGATCATGTGTTTTAGAGTCCGATGGTTCCGAGGTACAGATACAAGAAAATAAGTATTAGAAATGTCTCTGCTGTCAGACAGGTTAATTTTTTTTTTAAAAGCGACATGGGTTCAAAAAAACTAGTCGTAGAGAAAAGGATCTGGACTTAAAAATACGCCATATTTACTACAGCCAAAAAATACCATAATTTAAAACAAAATAGTTCACTAGAGCTGGCAAAAAAAAAAACCGATAAACGAAGTCGCTCTTCTCGAAAAAAATTTTTGCCATTTCATAGATTGGAGGTCCCTCTTTCACGTGATCACGTTCAGATATTTCCAGGCGCATTTCTCATTTTCGGCGAATGTCAGTTAATTACCTGGAAACATTGACAGTTAAACAAATTTGTTATCAGGAAAACATATTTCTTTTCGTTACTCGTCATAAGCGACACTCCCTCTGGCGAGAATTTCTATGCTAATATAAGTGACACCCTTGAGTTTTGGATCATATTAATGCATATAAAATAAAGCGATTGTTAACAGTTAAAAAACCAAAAACTAGGTAAACTTTGTCTAAAATCGAGAAAAAACACAATTTCAATGTAAACAAAATCAACTAATGTCACATTCTGGTAGTCACCGACGTGGCGCTGACATCCTAAGCCGAGAAGCGTTTCGCCTCTTGTTAGATGGTGTACTCTTTGGACATGGCCTAATAAAAAAATAGCGCCAACTTTGATGGATCATAATCGCAACATAATGCCAACTACGAAACGATAAACGATGGTTAATGATAATTTTAATTTATGATCAAAGAATTGTAATTTTCGCAATAATTGTCAGTGTTTGGAAATTTTTGGGACATCAATACACAATTTAATTTTTGTAAAAACCTACTTACCATTTGTAGTTATAACTGGCGCTTCATCTACTTCCATAGAAAGTTCAGGGCACAGTAAAGAAGGATCAATTTCTTCATCCATGTCCATTTCGTCATAAGCTAAAGAGGAAATAAAAACAACAATGCAGAGGAAACTTTTTCAAATATTACTACTTATTATTTATTTATTTATACAGGTTGTCCCTGGATTAGATGGCAAAAATTTGTAAAACTGCATTATAGCGGAGTGAAATTAGACGAAAATATGATTTTTTTTAATTTTTTCGATTTTATACATAAAGAGAAGCTTGTAAAAAAATTTTCAATAAATTTGGGCTGGAGCTTCACGAGATATGTGCCAAAAACGGCATTTTTGGTATATTTCGAGTGGATTGCTTCACTATTTTTTAAATATCTCCGGCTCTAAGAGTCGTGGAAAAATAAAAAAAAAATTGAAATGACCGTGATGAAGTAGAGTATCGATCCGTATAGAAGGTTTTTGTTAAAAATGCATCCTAACATCAAAAAACGATTTCGCGCACATTATTTTTTTTTACTGAATTGGCAATAAATAACCAAAGAATCCTCGAATTTTCTTAAAAATTGGAGAAAATATGTATTTTTATGTCGGGAAGACATGGTAAAAAAAATGTATTTGTACAGCCAAAATGGGCATTTTTCGAAAAAGAATTGAATTGGCCGCCATTTTTGGAAAAACAATAGTAGAAAAAATTTTTTATCTTAAAAAGAAGGATTTTGTGTGTACTTTTGTCTAATAAAATCCAACATTTTATTTCTTTATTTAAAGTGCCCAATTTAGGGAATAATAAAAAAGTAAAAATTCGATTTTAATTTTTTTCCAATTTTTTTATCGCGATATTTATGCTTGATTCTCTTAGAAAAACTGAATTTCAGTCCAAAAAATGTTTAAAAAAATAAAAAATATATTTGAGGTTCTACAGTAAGATTTTTGTGAGGGATCGAATCAATATAAATAATGAAAATCGAATTGTCTTTTTATTATTCCCTAAATTGGGCACTTTAAATAAAGAAATAAAATTTTGGATTTTCTTAGACAAAAGTACACACAAAATCCTTCTTTTTAAGATAAAAAATTTTTTTCTACTATTGTTTTTCCAAAAATGGCGGCCAATTCATTTTTTTTTCGAAAAATGCCGATTTTGGCTAGACAATTTTTAAGAAAATACGAGGAATCTTTGGTTATTTATTGCCAATTCAGTAAAAAAAAATAATGTGCGAATTCATTTTTTGAGGTTAGGATGCATTTTTAAAAAAACCCTACTATAGGGATCGATACTCTACTTCATCACGGTCATTTTTTTATTTTTCCACGACTCTTAGAACCGGAGATATTTAAAAAATAGTGAAACAATCCACTCAAAAAATACCTTTTTTGGCACATATCTCGCGAAGCTCCAGCCCAAATTTATTGAAAAAAATTTTTACAAGCTTCTCTTTATGTATAAAACCGAAAAAATTAAAAAAAATTGACTTAGCTCTTACATCCATATAAAATTCTAATTTCACTCCATTATTAGTAGTTCAAATACATCTTTGGTCGTAAATGGAATTTTTCTTAATAAAATTTAAAAAAAAAAGTCGGATATAAATGAATGTGTGACACAGTTTCTAAAAAAGAAGTGTATTTGATTCTACATTATTAGATTTCAATAATTTTTTAAAGAAAATTTAAAAAAATAAATAAGATATCCAAAAAACTTTCATTTAAATAAAAATGAATTAGAAAAAAATGTATAACTATAAATATTTGTTAATAAAAGGACCTAAAATTTAAAAAAAAATAGCAAAACTTTAAACAATATATAAAAATAATAAATAATAAAAAATATCTTACCTTCAGATTCTCTTCCATCATTAAAAGGTTTCGACAAGGTTTCTTTCAAAAGTGAGTTTTCTTCATTTTCATCTTCTATTGTATTTTCTTTTTCAGCGCCATCTTTATCGACTTCTTTCTCCCCACACTCCCCTACACTGTCTACTTTTTCATTGCCATCTTTGACGCCTTCTATTTCTTCATTGTCACCTTTAGTGTCTTCTTTTTCATCGCCGTTTTTAACATCTTCTTTCCCATTTTCCTCACAGTCGTCTGTGCTTTTTTTAGTATCGGATTTTTCTTCAATTTTTTTTGTTTCTTCATTTTTATCCTTTTCACTGTCAATATTTTTATCTTCATCTTTATCGGAGTTAGGAACTTTATCATCGCTAGTTTCTGCATTATCCTGTAAAGGATCTTCATCTTTTTTCTTTTCATCCACTTTATCCTGTTTACTATCATTATCCTCAGAAACTAAGGGATCTTCATCTTCTTTATCCCGTTTACTCTCGTTATCCTCAGCAGCTAAAGGATCTTCTTCTTTATTTTTATCTTCCTCGCTATCTTCTGTGACTCGAACATCTTCTTTTACATTATCTTCTTCTTTACTTTTATCACTAGATTCAGTTCTTTTTGGTTCAGATTTACTTTTACTAGCATCTAATTTTTTTTGGACCTTTTCATTATCAATTTTTTCTTTATCTCCTTCGTTTTCACTTTCTTCCAAGTCTCTGTTTAACGGGGGACTTATTGGAGCTTCATCACTATCGTACGCTTTATCCGAATGTGCTGGACTGAGCATAAGTTTCTCGTCTTCCTCTTCGTCACATTCTTCATCAGTTTCAACCTCAATTCTTGAGGTACTTCCATTTTTACTTTTATTTTCTGATCCTGTAATTTGTTTTATTGGTAATTCGAGGAATAAAAATATCTACATACATACAATGTGCCCACAGATTTTTAGTTTTATCAAAAATCTCCAGGATGGAAAGCAATACAGATACTGTGAAAAATGTTGTATAAAGAAAAGAATTTGCAATTTTGAACAAAATATTGTTAAATAAAATAAATTTTACATGAATTAGAATTCGTTTTGGGAGAAGCACAAATGAAAATTTTCGTAGAGAAAATACTTTTCGTTTAGATGAAACTTGGCTGAATGAAGAACATTTTGGTTTGAATATTTTAGTCAACCGATAAATTTAATAACTACAAATCCTGTATAGCAACTATTTTGCCATAAAAACTGTTTTGTCATGACTTTTGAAATAGACTGTAGAAGATATAAATGGATTTTGCAAGTCAATTCACTTAAAATCACTCGTACATTACCCACACGACTATTCATACAAATTTAGTGAACAAGTTCAGATAGCTAAACAATGGGACAAAAATGAAACAGGTAAAATAAAGTTCTATACATTTTATGGGTGTCTTTCATTAAGCAAAACTTTTTATTACGAATTTTTGATGAAACTGAATTAAAATTGTTCCCGTCTTGTACACTAACAATCCGTGGTCGCACTCTAGCCTGATTTAAACTTAAAATTGTTTCTTAAATATAAATTTTTCACATCTAACATAAAATACATTCATTATTTAAACTTATTAACTAACCTTTTATTTCAGCTTTGTCTTGGATATCTAAAAATAAAGGAATTAACAAAATGATAAAAAAGTATTTCTATAAATGTGTACCTGTACTTTCTGTGCTCTCCTCGTACGTTTTGTTTACAGGAGAAACAGATTCATCTTCTAAAAATTAAAGATAAGAGCAAATTTTAAGGTTATGACAACTTTAATTAAAAAATTACCGTTTGCGATATCTACGTCCATGGTATTATCTAAATGTTTTTGTTCATAGTTACTGAGGGTTTCTGAAAATTAAACTAAATTATAACCATGGCACCTATTTTAATAAATAAATACATTTACCTGTCTCCATATTCAAAGGCGGGTTTTGTGCACTTCAAAAAAAATGTTGGGACAGTTTACATTTCTACAAACAAAAGTGACACCCTTGTGTCATTTAATGTCAAAATATGCGGGTAATTAATTTTGATTACTGTTTTTATAAAAAAGTTCACTATTTCTCGCATACAATTAACTCGATGCACAAAAAAACGTCAATTTTTTAACACTACAGGTTCGTAATATCCGATTTTGTTGAAATTGAACCACGATGATGTGGTAACGCAATCAGGAATATGGCGGGTTGGCGGGACAGACGATTTAGTCGATGTAGTTGCTTTTGGAAAACAATTTTGTCACGAAACGTCGTCTAACCAACTTTTCATACGTTTGTCTGTGATTATTACGTGCTCGTGCTCGTATCCACTGCACTCCGCAGTGTGACGTCAGTAACTTATTGTCAATAGAATCGCAAGATGGCGCTTATAGGAAATCAAACATGGCGACTACAAACCCCAATAAAACAGCTGATTTAGAGTTAACGTAAAAACTTTTACCTTAATTATTGTTATTATAAAAACTAACTCGTTTCAATTCATCTAAATATCTTTTGATATCCATCTAATTAATTGACCTTGAATTCACACTTTGCCAACTCAGAAAAATTAAGGAAAATGTTTACAATTTCCCGCACAAACAAAATTTCATTTTCTAGGATACCTGTCAAACTTTTTAAAATGTGTCAAAATAGTTTAAATTAACTCAAATGCGCTTACAACTTATAAGTGAAGCAAAGTAAAGCGTTTAGATAACTTATTTTATATCTGTCAAAAGTTTTTAATTGTCACAATGATTTAAATCTGTCAAAATGATTTAAATCTTTAAAAATGCTTTAATTCTGTCGAAATGCATTAAATCTGTGAAAATACTTTCGATGAATGTCAAAACGGATCTCCTTATTAAATTATATAGGTACTCAGATAACGGAAAATTATAAAAATAATCTTTTTTTATATCGGCTTTAAATTTGAGACATTCTGTATTCTTTCCGCGCTATTATGATGAAAATCCTCTTGGATTGGTAAAATGATTCAATAAAATTATGTAAATATACGAGATTTACGAGATTTTATGAAAATGGCTTTTAAATAAAAAAGTTTTTGAAGGATTGTCGAATTTCTGCTTGGAAATTTATTTTCCTGGATTTTTTCGAAAATGTATGAAATGTGTACCGGATATATTTTTTTAAAACCTATCTGAGGTGACTTTTCCATACTTTAATGTTTTTTTTTCAATATTTATTTTTATATCCTAAGAAAAACAAATTTGTTGGTAAAAAAACCGTTTATGGATAACGACCAAAAAACATAAAAAGTGTTACTGAAGTAAGTTATTTTATTAATACAGGGTGACCCAGGGGTGTTTGCATGCTCCATAACTTTCTTTCTACCCAAGCTACCCAACGATATAGGTCCGACAATGAGGCACATTCTAAAAATATTTCTATTTATACACAGGATGTCCCAAATAAATGGCAACCCCCCATTTTTGTTACATATTTAGATTCGCCATTAAATTGTCAATATGACGCACCTAGGTTTCTTGACTTATTTGTAATAATTTTTGACTTATATGTCAATTTATGTGTCAAAATAGCGTTGTGCAGAGATCCACAAAAAATTCAGAACTTCAGATCTGTTCAAGATAACTTAATCAACTTTTTTCCAGTCGATTCCTTAAGCTTTAGCGCATCTTTGGAGATGTAGACGAACTCGGAGTCGATGTTCTATCGCCTACCACGATTTTTTGAAAATGACAAAATACAAATAGCAATAACTCGACTTTTTCCAATTGGAGATGTTTTTTTATTATACAATTAAAAAACAACAATTATTCAAAACACACTTAAATAGCAAAAAAAGGCTTTTGCAATCTACGTGTCAGATAACAAAAATATAGAATATCGTAAAGACGAAAATTATCAGCGCTCCCGTAACTGTTTACCTAATCAAATCGGATAATTTTTTCTCGTTCCAAGACCTCTATCAAAATACTTACAACATTGATCATTTCTTATGTCTGATATAAGCACTTTTCATCATGTTCTCAAATACCCATCGGTTATCCACCAGTTTTGCTTCATACGTTGCTCCAATTTTTCCATGCATAGCATTCATTCCACTTTGGCTGCCCAGACCCAGTTCAAGTAAAGCGAATCTCCATCTCACTCATCCACCTCTCTCTCTCTTGATGATAGCCTCTGCACCAAGTCTCGCATTATCGCGCGACCCCGCGAGAGATATAGCAGCACATTTAGCGAAATATACGTCGACGTACGCTACAATTGTTGGTAACTTGCCAGCGGAAGAAAGTATAGACCACGCCGTCGATTCGCCTGGCTTCGCGGCAGCGTTTCGTGCCTCGTGTGCTTATTACATTCCAAGGTTAAAAAGGTCAACGCGAGTTTGGAAAGTTAAGGTGATTAATGCGCATGTTGGCTGTTGATGGTAGACCAATGCTAACGCTGGAGTTGGCTAAACCAATATTCCACTTTTAGTATGCATTGACCGAATGTTTTAATAGTATTTTGACATTTGACAATGACGCAGAACTGCGCGGTTTACTAAATTTGATTTGACATACGCATGCGCTTTTTTTTTTTATTTCTCACTTGTATATTATTTGTTTCTATTGGATACGGTTGCTATGCTTGCTATAAATACACTCATAACGCCCATTAATTCTACGTGGAGGGTCTGGATTACTTCGGCAATAAATTTTTGGGTGCATATTTTCTTTGATATTTTTTGGAAAATCGGTATATATTTGGATCATAACGCACTTGGTGCATAAATAACTATTTTCCCACAGACGGTTGTAAATTGTAATTTTGAAACTGTATAACTTTGATAATGATTTTTTTTCACTTCGGGTAATAAAAATCGGTTTGGGCCGGGTCTAAGGTGGTCATCTAGTTTTAAAAAAAATGTAATAACATTGATGTATATATTTCAAAACGTCATATATACCACGCTAAACAAATTGCCCCTCTCCTTTTAATTGGGGTATGAATTTTATAGATATTTGGAAAGAATTTGAAATAAAACTACAAAACTGAAATGAATTTACATTTTTATTGCCTGAAATTAATAAAACATTTACAATATATGACGTAAGACGTATACAAAACAACAAACACACAAAACAAAAGACAAGTATACATACAGGGTGAAAACAAATAATCTCTTTTAATTCCCAACCGTTAAAGAGAAATTATTTTTTTTTGTATTATAGGGTTATCACTTAATAATATTAATCTTAAGCACCCCTAATATATCAATAAATATATTTGCAGTTCACTCATCTTTAAATTATTATTTTAAATTAGAATCTTATTTTATTTTACCCTTTTTTCACATTTAAACAAATCTAGCTTGACACTTTTAATTCCCCGCAAAGGAATATTATTAATTAATTTAAATAAACAAGCTAAAGTGCGTTTATGGGCTAATCAATACTTTTATAATGGTTTTTTAAAATAAATATTTAAAAAAATACTTTTCAAGATTGAGCGAGGAATAAAATAATAAAGCAGATTATTATTATTTAATAATATTAATCATTATTATTCTCTAATTCCAAAAGGTCTCAAAGTTTCTCCTTAATTCATCGGAGTTACTCGGACTTTCTCCTTCGTTCTTTGGACTTTCTCCTGTGTTTTTCGGTCTTCCTCTTGCTCTCTTCGCACTTCTTCTTGCTCTCCTCGGACATTCCCCCGCGTTCTTCATACTTTCAACTTGAGTTACTCAGACTTACCTGCTGTTTGAATATTTTTGTTGTAAAAAGCCCGCTTGAGGTAGCATTTTTGTATTTAAACCCCAATTTTTATTTCTCGCATTATGACTAAAAATATTTACCCCTTAGTCTATCATATTAAACAGTATTCGACCAAATTGTTGAACTTTCTTTTAATCATCTATCTAAAGTGCCAAACTAGATTTGCGAAGAGATAAAATACGACAAGAGAACAGAGACATTTCCGTTTTATCCCTCTACATTATTATTTTAAATTAATATTCCCTTATCAGCGCCATCTGTAACAAAGGAACCACGGCGATGGTTGACAGATCAGCCAAAACCGCTTCGACGTTTTGCAGCGTATTGACTTTGAGTAAATTATCCTTGCGAAAAATGATTATAATGACGGCCAAAAGAGGAATAATTTCTAGCGAATCGTAAGCCAGGATTAAGTCCCAGAGGGATAATAGTTGTTCAGGTGGAAGATGGCCGCTAAATGCGCGCATAATCCATTTTATCACTAGTCTTAACCTAAAAGAAAAGTTAGGTTATTGTAACTAACGATGAGTGATACGCCATACGCCTGCCCATTTCGACAAACGGAATTTTAGGTAAACAAACAATAACTATTAACTTACGGGCCGCGCTACTAGATGTCGTTTTGAGCGATGCTGGGTTTGGGTTGGCGTGTAACGTGCTTTTTTTTAATAAGTCTGTGATATTTTACCGGTTGACATCTAAGGTTTGTTCCAACAAATTTTTTGTCAAATTTATACTGTCAATAACGTCACAACCAATGTCAAATTTTGAATTTGGGAAATAACAAAAACTAATGAAAATATTTATAAATTTGGATGTCTACAATCCTAAATAATAATTATGTGTTTACACAAGTGTACCTATTAAATAATATGAATGTTTACATAATAAAAATACAATCATAAAATTTTCAGGTTAGGATGACGTTTACTGACGTTTTACAAACTCGTTTTGCGCAAGTTTTGACAATTTGTACCTACTCAAACCACCGACATAACCTTAAACTAGACGGCTAATATCCATATTCCCACCACACAAGAAACTCATCCAATTGGGTGTTTAACTAATTTTCAGATTCTATTTAAAACCTTATAAATAACAAGTACTATATGAATAATTAACAACACAATATGTTTTTTTAATTTTAGTTGCATACAAAATTTTTACCAGCAATTTGTTAATTTTTATAATGTGCCTTTTGAATATTGCGCAATTGTTGAAATTACGTCACTGGTTGCGTAACTGAAGTTAGATATAAGCCGAATCGAAAATTCAACGAATTCACTCGACGTCAAAGTTAAAATTGTTAAATGTCACTGTCAATAATGTAATTTCTTTGATTTTTGTTGAAGCGTGGGTTTTTGATTTTGCATTTATTTTTGATTTATGAATATTTTTTAGTTAGTATATAGTATTTTCTTTGTTTCTAAGTTAGTGTATTTGTGTTTTCCCGACTTTAAAATCATTATTCTATATTCTTCTTCTTCGTCTTCGTTTTTCGAAACTAGCGATGGTCTTGGTCCGTTATGTTTCTTCTTTTTTAATCGTTTACCGTAAAGCAAATCAGTACCGTCCCAGTGACGTATCTGTATTAAAAGTTGCATAAAATCTCAAATCTTTTCTTATTATTTTTTATCTATTTTAAGCAAAAAAACATAAAAAAACATGCAATTATGTAGAAAGTAATTAAGTATGAGTAATTAGAAATACAAAACAAATGAGGTTAGATTTGGAGTTAAACACCTAATTGTTGAAATTACGTCACTGGTTGCGTAACTGAAGTTAGATATAAGCCGAATCGAAAATTCAACGAATTCACTCGACGTCAAAGTTAAAATTGTTAAATGTCACTGTCAATAATGTCATTTCTTTGATTTTTGTTGAAGCGTGGGTTTTTGATTTTGCATTTATTTTTGATTTATTAATATTTTTTAGTTAGTATATAGTATTTTCTTTGTTTCTAAGTTAGTGTATTTGTGTTTTCCCGACTTTAAAATCGTTATTCTATATTCTTCTTCTTCTTCGTCTTCGTTTTTCGAAACTAGTGATGGTCTTGATCTGTTATGTTTCTTCTTTTTTAATCGTTTACCGTAAAGCAAATCAGTACCGTACCAGTGACGTATCTGTATTAAAAGTTGCATAAAATCTCAAATCTTTTCTTATTAGTTTTTATCTATTTTAAGCAAAAAAACATAAAAAAACATGCAATTATGTAGAAAGTAATTAAGTATGAGTAATTAGAAATACAAAACAAATGAGGTTAGATTTGGAGTTAAACACCTAATTGAACATTCCGAAAACGTCTCTGCGCAATGCGCAATGGACACCAGTACGTCTAACATCTGGGTTTCGTTTCTCGAGTTTTGCCGATTCGAGGAGATGAGACATATTGTTTTTTGTTCATAGGCGTCCACTGTTCTGTTTGGGGTTTGACCGATATTTGATAGAGAAATAGTGAATTTATTGTAAAAATGAAGTGTTTTGTATTTTGGTGTAAGAACCGTTCAACAAACCATCCCAAAGGTGTTACGTTTCATAGGTAAGTCAATATAAGAAACAAAATAAAATTGTTATATACCATGCATCTATTCAACAACTTTGATTCACACACATTTATTATACAAAAAAGTAATTATTTTACGCGAACGAATGTATATTTGCTTCACAATGATATTTTAGAATACCTGAGGACCAACGTAATGAATGGTTGAAAGCAATCGGAAGACCTTTAGAACCGCTTCCGCACTCGTCAACAAGAATATGCTTCAGAAAGTTATTTCAATGATATAAATTGAGGATACTTTATGTCTTACTCGAACGATACAGCTATTTTTACCTATACTATACTATTTTATAAAAAACATCCTGTTCTCAGAAATAATAATATTTCCAATCAGTAAATGAAAACTCCAACCTAAATCCTAAATTGTTTTCATCATTCCACTTATTTTCGTTCTAGACCCAATCATTTTCCCTAAGGTACGCCAATGTCGGAACATAGACTTTAAGGTTATGTCGGTGAACACGACAAACACAATGCGCATGCATTATGGACACCAGTCATCCTCGTAATTGATCAATTTTTATCTTATGGCATTAGCCGTCTAGTTTAAGGTTATGTCGGTGACTCAAACCCAGGAACAGATTTGACAGTAGATAAACTGGTTTGTGATTAGTTTTGGTTGTGTTGGAACACTACATTTTTGTACAGGTTTGAGTCCGAAGTTTGTTGGAACACCAAATCTAGACTGCGCAGAATCCCGACAGTACGCAAACTGGTTTTGTGTTATGTTGGAACAAACCTCTAGTTTAGAGTAGAGGAGTAAACAAATCTGGGCCCCGATGTTTGAAATATGTGAGTACAACTCGTCTGCGAGAATGTACCACGTGACCATCTCGAAATCGGTCAACGTTGCCAAATTTAAATTTAGACAGTTCAACAAAAAGTAGGGCAAAACATATATTTTAGTTCACTTGAAACCTTCGTACAAGAAGAAATAGAAGAAGTGATTAGGACAGACAGCCAAATTATTAGATTCAGACCAATTATAAGCTCTTTAGATCCGTTATGAAAATATTAATTCTTTTATTAAAAATACAAAACATTTTTTAGAAAAATTATCAAAAATTAAAATGACAATTTTTCAAAGCTAAATATCTATTTTTCAGTTATACGAAGAAAAAGCCTAATTTTCAATTGAAAAAAAAGTTAGTTTATAATAATTAATAATTTAATTAAATAATAATTAATAATTAACAATATATATTGTTTAAAAAAAGTATAATAATTATATTTTTTTTTAATATAAAATTGAAAATGCAATGTTTTGTCTTGACAAAATTACAGGTTATTTAAAACACAAAAAAGAAATTTCCAAATGTTGCTGTCGATAAATAAGTCTCTTAATCTTATGAGAAAAAAGTAGACAAGTTATAACATTAAAATTATAATTGAAATTGAAAATATAAAAAAATTACCGTTTCTTGATGTACTAATAAACATCAATAACAATTTGTTTTAAAACATCAGCCTTTAGAAGATAAAATACAAATACGATAAAACCATGTTTTTCGTTTTTAATTTTTATCTCTTGCAAAAATAATTTTTTTATGAAACCTCTGGTTCTTTTTTGTGTATTAAAGTAGTAATTTTTTCAAAGCAAAATATTTAATTTTCAAATTTATACGAATTTAACTTAAGAACAAGCCTAATTTTCAATCGAAAAAGTTAGTTTATAAATTTTCAATTCGTGTGCGAGAATGTACCACGTGATCACTCCTCACTCTCTCAGCGTCACAAAATCGGTATGTTTGAAACCAAGAGAAATCATCTACAAGTTCGCATAGAAGTGCTCTACTGGGTTGTACCAGTAGAGTTGAGTTTAGTAAGAGAGGAAACATGCGCAATAGTGCCGTGAAGGCGTTAAGTGCAGTGTTGCCGATGCCAATTTATCATATTCCCCAATATCCCAAGTCAAATTCCCAAAATTTGGGGACAAAAATCTGCTGATTCCCCAAAAATTCCCCTCAATAGGTTAAGTACCTTACCTTAGGATGATTATCTTCTTTGTTTTGACCTTTTATTAACCATTTATCCATATTTGCACAAAATCGTATCGTTATTTCGCGACAGAATAAAAAATTAACTTATCTAAAGCAAAGCTAGCAAATTAGAAGCGTCTAAAACTAAGGGAATCACAGAAAGGTTTTCTCTATGTGTTCGCGTTCGCACCGCGCGGAG
The DNA here is from genome assembly GCA_949320105.2 of Crepidodera aurea. Lineage (NCBI taxonomy): Eukaryota > Metazoa > Arthropoda > Insecta > Coleoptera > Chrysomelidae > Crepidodera > Crepidodera aurea. The sequence continues at coordinate 1,980,691 of OX439475.1, read as the reverse complement.
ATAAACGAACTTACCCGATTATAATATGATTTATTATAACAAAAGTAGGTACAATGGACAAATGATTTGCTGCTGTGCAAATGGTCTTGAGTTCTACGCCCAATCTGAACTGTTTTTTTATTTTAATTCCTGCTGATTATTTATTATATTGTTTAACGATGGGATTTCAAAATCCCCGCATAATGCCAATCCCCAATAAATCCCCAATCATCTTGAGATTCTCCGCAGTTTGGCAACGCTGGTTAAGTGTCGAGACTGTCAAGTCAAATTTAATTTAATTATAACCTATATCTTTGATATTAATAGTTTGGTATGTGATTTATAGTTTTCTGTTTGGAGTGTTTGTGTATATTTCGTTATGACTCGTTTCAATCATTAGCTGTTTATTTTGCTGATTTGCTTATTGTTGTTTGAAAATATTAATTAATATTTAAAATTAATAAAATCTATAAAATGAAAAAGTTCTATTTGAAAAACAAACACCAAATAAAAAATATATTAAAACTTACCAGACTGAATCTACAAAACTGGAAAAATATTGGTAAACACAAAAAATATATTTATATTGGCTGCGAATTTCACTAAACACTATTTGTTTTAGGAATAAATAAAATATTTATTGGATAAGAGAATTTACAGATTTCTTTCCCTTAAAGTAGGGGAAACCAGGACTATTTTACTATTATACTAATTTCCGTGTATACAGATAAGCCATATTAAGCCTAGACTAATGCCGATTTACCCTAAAACAAATTTCAAAAGGTCCTATTTATTATAATCCTAAACAGATTTGAATGTACTTTATTGCCAACATATTCAAAGATTTCCTGTAATATACTTTTATGATCAATTGTGATGAAATTTCAGATATCAAAACAGGTAACCGAAAGTTCATACAAAAAAATACTCTTATATTATTATTATATTAAAAAGAAAGTTTTTTATTTAAAAACCTAAAATGCAACTATCTCATATCAAATTTTTTCAGTCGTATACGAGATTTGCCAAAAAATATGAAATTTACTCAGGAATAAAGTACCTTTATTTTTGAAATACCGGGTGTCCCAGAAGTTTCTGACCCATTTTAACTGCAAATATCTCGGAACTCAGAAACGATAGGAAGGTGCGGTTTTCACTGAACAGTTTCTTTTTTTATATAAAGTTTTTTTCAGTATAAATGTTTATTTAGTAAAATCTTATATAGGGTGTTTTAAAAAAGCGGTCTTTTTAAAATGCAAATAACGTCGATTTTTTTAACGACGATATACTTTTATACTATCTGAAAGGTGAACTCTTTCCCTTTATGAAAATGTATAATGTTGAAGTTTAGATGAAAAATAAGTGAGTTATTTGATTTTTAAGGATAGGCAGTTACGTAGACATATACCATTAGATAATTAACAAATGAGCTCTGGATAAAATTATAAATTGAAAATGTATAAACTAATTTTTTCGATTGAAAATTAAGCTTTTTCTTAATTTAAATTCGTATAACTGAAAAATAAACGTTTTCATTTGAAAAATTGTTATTTTAATTTTTGATAATTTTTCTGAAAAATGTTTTATATTTTGAATTAATATTTCCATAACGGATCTAAAGAGCTTATAATTGGTCTGAATCCAATAATTGGCTGTCTGTCCTAATCACTTCTTCTATTTCTTCTTGTACGAAGGTTTCAAGTGAACTAAAATATATGTTTTGCTCTACTTTTTGTTGAACTGTCTAAATTTAAATTTGGCAACGTTGACCGATTTCGAGATGGTCACGTGGTACATTCTCGCAGACGAGTTGTACTCACACATTTCAAACATCGGGGCCCAGCAGCTTTTCCTTGGAAGTTATGGGGAGAGAAAGTGCAAGATCGTGAAACGTCATAATTTTCGGGAAATTCGAGCATGAACTTTACCCGACGAATAGTTTTTTTATTGACGCAATTTTCTGGTGCTTTTGACTAGAAAATCTAATACTTACGGCGCAATACGAAATTTCCTAAAGTGGTTCCACAGAAGAGGATCGTAACATTGAAGCAATTTTTCAAATTGTAGACACAGGGACACTATTCCTTGGAAACTACCGCACACTCTGTGTAGGCGGTGCCAATATTTGAGATAAAATGCTCTAAATGAGAAGTACAATTGAACGGGATCATCGTAAATGTAGCAAAACGGTGCAGCTGAAAAATCAAATAAGCCCGATTGTTAATAGGGAGGTTTTAAGCCACAACTTGATCGTCATACGTTATATCCCTTTATCCGCTATTAAAGTAAACATAGAACGTTAATAACGTATTTCGAAAATGAGTTTTTAAGCCATCCCACTCTTCCGTTATTTACGTGACAGATGCCAGAAACATTTATAACCTTATAAATGATAACCCTCACTTTGTGATAGTTTAAATAATCATTTACGATTTTTTTTTTATTTTAACTGCCTTAAATCGTTTTTTAAATGAAGCCAGAATGAAACAAATATCACAAAAGATAGGTTAGGTAAAAGACTTGTTGTGACATTTCTTCAATGTCCATATCCTATGTTGCCATAATATTTAATTTTATGAAATGTTTTCATTTCATATTTAAGAGGGGCCTTGCCACTGACGACCTCGTTTTCAGTTGGCAATACTGAATATGCATAAAAATTTGACGATTTTTTGTAAAGTTAATCTCGAGAACGGAATTTTTGTTTGTAGAAATATTTATACCCGTTATAGCTTATACCTTGGAATAGGACATCTCCTTTTTTGAGTCAATTTTAAGGATTAATAAAAAAGATATCAGCCATTTAGTGGAGGTATGTTTTTGACAGTTTTGACAATTTGTGATCACCAATTTTAACGTGAAAAGGAGATGTCCTAAATGAAGGATACAGAATTAATTTCCGAGAATACCAATTCTCAAAACTTTATAATTTTTGAGAATAACTCTCCAGAAAAAAATTTTTTATGTAAGTTGCCTATATCCCAGTAAGATTTTCTCTTTCCATAGTTCAGGCGTTTTCCGCCTGACACTTTGAGACAGTGGCGCTTTTTGGTTTTATTTTGAACGATATATGCAACCAGTATTACGAATACGAAGAAAGTGACATTTTAGTAGTGTTATCTTATTTTATTTCAGAATTAGAGAGCGGTCAGGGCGAAAACAAAGACAAAACAGCAAAAAACTAAAAACTGAAATGAAAAAACACACCAATGTTGCCGTAATGCCCGCAACCTCTAAATTATCAATTACTAAAAAGCTGTTTTTCACTTTTTTAAAATAAATGTACATATTATATTTTCTATTTTAAAATATTTTGGAATGTAATATAAAAACGCTTTTCATATAAATTCATATCGTATATTGATAATAAAGAAATATCTAGGTAGGTATTTTCAACACTGTTCTGATGCTGTAGTAAATAAATAAAGTATAAAGTTTAGTAGGGATACTAAATACGTGTCACTGGTTTTTTGGGTAAAATTTTAAAGTAGGTTTATTGTTTTATATTATTCTTATAGGAAAAATCACACTGAATACAATGGTGACATTAAAAAATTTATAAATAGCCGTCTTCATTGTTAAAAGCGATGGTTTTTGGTGAGCATTTTAATTTTTCAACCCTATTTTTTGGACTTTTTAACGAAAACGGTGACACGGACAAAAAAAATTTCAAGGGATGAAACATGAACAATTTATCATAACCCATTGTTTAAGACTTGCAGTGATTTTTTATCTGCAACCGTTCAACGCAGTTTTTTGTGTCGATAACTCATGTATTCTGCAATTGTTTAAACAATAGATATTGATAAAAACATTTTGCGTTTGGGACCGCCAATTATTTATTAATTCATTTTTTAAAAAAATTCTTGCTTCACCTTAAAGATTATACATTTATGTAATTCTCAATTTTCGTATGAATCCATTGATGTTTAAATATTTTTTTTATGTTAGAAATATTATTTTCCGAGCTCCATTCCTATCTCTCATTCCTATTTAATGAGATTAGTCGCGTGGCAGCGCTATTCACATTAAAATAAACGGATTTATACGAAAATAATTGAAAATTAAATAAATTAATAAAATATAAACTCCATTTTGATGCTAGAAAAAAAATAGTAAACAACAAAAATGAAATTTCCTAAAAATAAAAAATAAAATTTCTGTCGTGGCTGAAGCAGGTATCGAACTCATGACAAATGGATTATTAGCGCTCTCTGCGACCCGACTAATAGTGGAAATATAGAAAATTTATTCTCTCAGATTCCTTTAGATATCCCAAATAATATATTATATTTTAATACTAGCAACGCCACCTAGCATACAGGAGATTCACTGAAGTCTTAAGATATCTATCTCTCTTCATTATTGCAGAAAGACAGTGATATACTGACAAAGTGACTGTCGATTGATAAACGCGAAAGATGGATATTTTACAGGGATTTTTGGTGTTTGTAGTTTGGCATACCTGTTGCGAGCCCCCTCTTAAGAAAAAAAGTGGTAAGAATGGTGAAAACTATAGACTTACTCAAATCTTCTAAATTTCACATGTATTTATCATAAACTTTGGAGTTCACGATAAAACTTAAATATAAATGTTCTACAGGCGGCACCATGGCGAAATCAATATCAGTTATTAAGGGAACCTTATTTCACCTCTAATAACGTAAAACAATATCAGTTAATAAAGTTTCCCTTATTTTAGCGCTATTGCGCATGCGATGTATAACGTTTAAAGTATATTGGTGTTGAAATAGGTGGCTTAAAACCTCCCTATTATTGAATTCGTATCACGATATTGCTATTTCCGCCTATTGGGATCTGACATGGGGGCGTGGCTTATCCAAGATGGCGTCAATTAGGGTGAAGATTTAAATTTGACATGCGTGTTGCTCTCTTAAATATAAAAAACGAGTCTTACGATTGACAAAATTTGTGAAAGGGCTACAGCAGACCCTAGAAAACTAAATTTCAAACAAGCTGAACGCATTTTCTACGCTGGACATTTGGTTAAATGCGGGAAAAAAATTAATGAAAGTGACAGTACTTGTGTGGACTTGGTGGCTTTCTGTTTATCAACGTCGAATTTGCTAGGTAATCCCCATCAAATTAATGGGAAAATTGCAGGAGATGGACAAGTGATGAGTGTTATCTGTTCCTGCAAGGCTGGTTCAGGGGAAAAATGCTACTGTTGAGGGTTCTGGAATAAACCCTATGTTGTGCCAGTTTCCCAGGACGGCCAACAATGTGTTACCGCCTTTTTAAACTGCATCGTTGTATTCTAAGTGGACTGTAATATTTTTTCTCCTCAACTCCATTCAACAAAAACAATGAACACTTTTATTTAACCATTTATTAAACTGTTAAATAAATAAATGAACAAACAACAATGTAACAACGGATTACATTAAACTAGTAATCAATGAACAAGTATTATAATTAATATGTGCTTAACAAGCACTAACACATATTAATGAAAAATGAATTAAAAGAAATGATCACATCATTCAGAAAATATTATTTTGCGTGTGTTCTGCGTGAGTGATAATTAGACACTCAGAGAGAATGTAATATATGAGAGTTGTCGACCCTGTAGGAACAGTTGGCATCGCGTTGATCGCAGCGCACCACGAAGGGGTGCCGGAACTAATTTTTACAGGCGGGATATTTAAATTTGTTAGTTTGGATTATGGGTAAATTTTACAATTTGTCTTAAAATTGTTTATTATATAATTATTTCATTACAAAAAATAAAATTAAATTTCATTTTTTCTGAAATAATTATAATTAATAAACAATTTTAAGAGATAATTTAGATAAATGAGAAATCAACACACATTTAAAATTTTTATTAAACTACACATATATTAATAACATAACACAATTTATTTTAATTAAACGCGGTACACTAAGTTACAAAAAAAAAGAATTGTTTTTATTTGTTAGTCCTCTTAACATCATTATATTTTTTAAAATTAATAAGGGGACGCTAACTTTTATGAGCTGAGAAAATACGTATGATTTATGTTCTTGACAGGTGAACCAATCAAAATTAATATGACCTTTTGCAAAGAGTCCAGTTTTTTCAATAATATTCTCTATATGACCTAAAAGTGGTAAAATATGGTATACAATGTCATGCAGCATTGAAAGAAATTTAGTGACTTCCCTTTGAACATAAATCAGACGTGCATTTTCTTTGAAGGAAGTGAAAATATGGTGAACGTCTAAAATGTCTGTCTGCAAATTAGCCTTACATTCTTCACAATTAAAAGTTGTAATTTTTTTAACAACAAAACCAGAAACCAGAAACATAGCTTATTGCCTGAGTATCAAAATTTAATTCTGAATCTAAAAACGAGAATTCAATATTTTCCAATTCATTAATTGTAATAGAATTTAATGGTTTTGGTTCATTATGAAAATTTAAAAAAGAATCTAATAAAGTACAATCATCTGCTTCACAATTTCTGTTGTAGTTCTTGGCAGAAACTAAACTATTTAAAATTGACGTTTTTAAAGCTGATATAAATTGGTAACAATTTGGAGAGGTGTTGGCAGCACTATACTGCCGAGTTGCCCTAAACATATTTTCAACTGGGTCCTGATTTAAAGAACGCGTTCTAATAAATTTGAATCCTAATTTCCAACATTCTCTTGTTAACAATTTGACACCTCTAATAGTAGTTAACCAAGATGTTTTAAAAGGCATTTTGGTTTTCATAGCCGTTCTATTTTTCGGTAAAAACTTCCAAGATTTTATTTTTGGTAACATAGAATTCCAAAAACGCATATGGTTTGACTTTTTTGAAACACACCGTCTAAGGGCCTTACCAGCATCAAAGGTTGGTTTCCTACCATTAAAACTGTCCAGGAACAATTAAACTTTCAATGGTAGCAGCCATAGTGTGGCTCATTATTTTTGCAGCAGCTGAAACTAATAATATTATAATAATAATAAACTAAACTAATCCTAAATCCTACTCACCATCGCCCTCGGCCCTCGCGTGCAATTCTAATTTTTGACACTTTCACTTGGCTTTGACTTTGACAAACACAAGCCAGATTCACACCAACCAATGTATGATTGATTTTGTATATTTTCATTTTTAATGACTTAAACGTTAATGTACTAGGATATTTTATAATATTTTTCGACATTAAAGGCGATATGTTAAAGTGTAATGTAATTTATAATATTTAAAACTATTTTATTATATTCTGCTTATGTAAAACAGTCTTGTAGTACACGCGACTGCAGCGACTCCATGCGCGGGCAGGAGCGCAGAAACGTTATGCCTTATACCGCCTATCCTTCATTCAGTCTCTTTTAAATTGTCTCTGCTTTGCATCGTATTTCTATCCCTTCTCCACCGCCTAATTGTTCTAGAAGTTTTTTAAGCTTTTTATGCTGTCTCTCTCTCCCGCTTGAGATGACAAGGACCAATTCAAATCACGCCATCATGAGTTTAGGGCGGACTTGACAATCGTCACGTAATCTTAAGAAATCCGTTATAGTTTTGCGCGGTAAATATATTGGCCTACGTGTTAATCGTAGCGTATTAGAAAAAAAAACTGTTTGTCGATGTCTCGCGTCTGAAGGTTGTTTTTCAAATGCATCCCGGTGCGGCGTTGCCGGTTGAATAAATATGAGTTTACATATTTAATTATCTGAAATTTAAACACGTTGCCGGTTGAACGAATATGAGTTTACATGTTTAATTATCTGAAAATTAAACAGCTACGTTGCACTGTTACAGGTTATAGTGTATAGTAGTATACCTCCCCCTCCCGTTTTTGTGGATGCTGAAGACGATGGAGTTATTAGAATTTCTCTTTTCGCCAGTCGAACCCTTAAAACGGCCAAAAATTACCCCCTAAAGCGGTTAAACTAGAAGCACATCATTTCCCTGTAAAAAAACGTCTTTTTCCCCGTTTTCGAGGATGCTGAGCACGGTGGTGGTGTTGAAGATTACTTCCGACCCTCACCAACCCCTTCACCGGCCAGGTGGCGTATCGCTGGATGTCAGATCCCAATCGGGCTTTTTCGGAAGAGCTGAAGGATGGGAACGAAAAAATCGTTTGGATATTTAACACTGCAGGAAGGAAAAAAAGTACTTACCGTACATGGAAAAGCCGTGAAAAGGGATAACTCCACTGGGAGGAAATACTATGGTATTACCGCCGTTTGTGGGGCTTTCCGAATGAGTCGGGTGTTGTTTACCCTTTATTAAAACTTGCATAAAAGCCGGTTGGTTCGTAAGATTTTTGAGAATTTCCGAGTCTCGCGAAAAGCACAACATAACCTAAAAATAAATATTTTATAGTTACGCGTACGTTGGCGTTTTGTTTTGATGTACAAACCTGGTACAACACGTCTTCAAATACAAAATATTGATCATCGTTAGATGCGGTCAAAGTTATATCTTTGATAATTAACTTGTCTATCATCAAATCGTATTGGAGGACGTGTTCTTTTAGAGATTCGAAATATTTGTATTCCTACAAAAAAATTCCTGAACTATAGAATCTAAAAAGCTAGACGCCCTAAAAATCTGACGTTCAATGGCTGCTTGATTGTTGTTCCCCTTCAAGAACGTTCTTGAATCGGTCGGAAAACAGACAGAATGTCCGCTGCTTTCTTTATTTACTCTCCGGCTTCAAGAACATTTCTAACCACTTGTGTAATTGTTGTTCCGATCCAAGAATAGTCCTGAATCGGACGGAGGACTGAACGGCAGACGTCAGCTGTTTGATTATTGTTCCGCTTCAAGAACATTCTTGAATCGGATGAAAAAGGGAACGATATTGATATAACGGGTGATAAAAATGAAGAAAACGTCGAAAAAATTAAAATGTATTCATACAAATTGTTTAGTTTCAGATCCCAACAGTAGACTCCATATCTTTGCTCTTAAACACCTAGGACATCCTTTTTTTAAATATTCCTGCGCCAAAGGAGCGTAATTCCTTAATAAAACTTTTTCTCCTAAAGCTATTCTTTCTTCTTCGAAAATTGTAAATGCTTGCGGCATCGTAAGAGCATTGCTGGCAGTTAAAATTTGTTCTCCCCTTGATAATTCTACATAAAAATCTCTCTAAAAATAACATTAATTATTTCTAGTTTTTTTTTAATATATCTCATCTTAGTAACTCACCAATTCGGCTAGATTTTTAACTTTTAATGGTAGCTGTGTGAATTGCCATTCCCCACCCCTGAAAAGTTACAACTTAAAAGCGAAAGACACGATTGAATCTGGCTTGTTTCGTACAAAATTAAAATTAATTATAAAAAATATTGTCCGAGAACTGTATAACCAAGCCCCCCCCCCCTCCCCAGGATTTTAGATTTATTAGTCGAGACGCCGCGTGAGACGCGATAAACTTAAATTTGCTGGAGTATCATGTGACCATGTGACTAGCAACAAACAGGATCTTCATTTCAATGTAATGATTTGAAAAAATGTGCCCCCCTGACTTTTTTGGTAACGGCGCCCATGTGTATAATGTGTGGTACTCCTTTTTAAAATCCCACTCTTTGTGGTCAAGTTTTTCTGGAAAAAGCTTATAATCTAGTCCGATGCGTTGGCCTGCCAGATCTCCCGACTTAACCCCTCTCAGGAGATCTGGCAGACCAACGCAAATGGATGTAATTGCATATCTGAATGTAACTTTCAATTCGTTTCAACTTTTCTTAATAACAATTTTTGATATTGTCAAGAATGAAGGTACTTTACTCTTGAGCAACATTTATATTTTTTGAGCAACCCCGTATACGACTGAAAATTTTGTATATCTGATTGTATTTTAGGTTTTAGAACATGCAGAACTTTTTATGAAAAAGAACTTTTTTTCATAAAATTAATAATACGTGTAGGACACACTGTATATAAAACAAATAATAAAACAAAATAAAAACGAGGCAATATATATTTTTTTCGACCGTAAAATGCTACGTACCCGTTACTTTTTTCATCTATAGGCCCTTTTAAATTCATTAGCACATCCAGAAAATCTTTAGGAGCATACACGGGTCTGTATTTATGAATATCGACCTAAAATTTTTAAATTACATTAACAATAAATTAATATTGGTCATATTTCTCTTAAATCGTACTTCGTAATTACTTAATTCCGTCCATTTTGCAAGTAATTCCTCCTTTTCTGAAGTAGTTCTTGGTTTTGCTAACGAAATTCCCAACTCATTGCACATGGAATTCAGCGATTTGTGAATTCTTTTATCCCAGTGTATTTGACATTTTCTGAAAATGGCAATTTATTCAAATGCAAATATTTTGGATATTTTAATTTCTTTAAAAAGGATCGATTTTCATTTAATTTCTCATAAAATTTTACGTCGGATCCAATAATACAAAAAATATGTTCGACGATATGGCAACGGTGTAAACTGAGCTTGAGTGTTGCTGGACTCAGTGCCGGCCTAAGAGCAAAATGTTGTGTGTGCAAGAATGAGTTTTGGCGCCCTATACAATGAAAATGGGTATAGAAAACCCTCCAAAACTGTTATTTCGGCCCCCCTTCCCAAATCGCACTTGTGCGGCCGCACACGTCGCACACACCTTAAGCCGGCTCTGGCTCTGGTTCACAATTCAAAACAACTAAATGAGAAGACGCATGGATGGAAAAAGACTCACCTAAAGAATGAATCGTAGGCATTAGTTTCTTTCTTCTTAGATTTAATATATCTATAGATACTGTTCTTCAGGTCAGACTCCAAACCATTGTCATGCATGGCTTTTAGCAATGAATTTTTAAAGTCGTCGAATTTTACACCAGGTGTAATCACCAATTTCTGAAATACATGGCCGAAAAAATTGTCAGTTTACTCTAAATTTCTTTTGACAGTTTGTTAATAATAAACTAGTTGGCTAAAAGCATAAAGATCATATCGGACGACAGGACCGGCTTCATACTTGAAATTTTACTCTATTAAAATTCTAGTAATAATCGAAAAAAAATAGAACACCTCTGTATTGCCGAATCAAGATTGAAATGTAAATCCTATTTACTATTAGGGAATACTTATTATATAACCTGTATATCTTCAAAAAGTCTGGCATGGTATGGAGATTTCCTTAGATCTTCACATATTTTTGTAGTCATGTGTTGAATACTTTTTTCTTTTGTTTCTTCCATTGTATGGCACAATTCAATTCTTGGACAAAATCACTGCTAAAGTGAAATTATTTACCAGTTTCCAGGCAACAAATTATGGGATTTTAAAAATTCCTCTAAAAATTATGTACCCCTCGTGCTGCCATCTCTTAAGCGAAGTGAAATTTAAATATTTTGGATGTTTGGAAGCTGTAAAACTATATTGCTGCCATATATTTATCAACTACGAATAATAACCAAACGCCATCAAAGCAATGGTAGAAAAGTGATGACAGATTTTATACGTTTTTCTTTGTCTAATCCACTCTATTGTTTTGGCTTCAGATAGGCTGTCCTTATTATCAATATATATGGTTGCTGCGTTTTCATGACAGATGACATGACAGTGCAAGTGTCAAAAGACGTGACAGTTTTTATGTTATTGTGTATGAGTAAATAAACCGAATTTCCCATGAGATAAAGGAATAATAATAATTTTTATTCTCCTATATGAATAATAAAGTAAAAGGAGTTGGTTAAAATTAATTTCTTTAAAAATGGGATGCTGTTACAGCTTTTTCTGTAAGGATGAAACAACGTCGCAGGTGAGCCTTTTAAATTCTCCCCTTTTTACTTTTCTACTTCCCGAATATTGTTTCAGTCGGGGGAACCTAACGAAAGAACGCATCTACTAATAGACCCGGTTTCAAGTAGCACAAATATTCAAAGGGTTAACAGGTAATTATTTAAAAATTAAATCGTAAATTTTTGACTTTTTTGCTAAAGGTCAGTGAACTATTTTCAGCGAAGATATTTTAAGCAGAAATTTAAATAATTTACCCAAGAAGACTGACGAACAATCTGCACTGAACAGAATACTACAAGAAACTGCTACGTAAGTCATTTTTTTTTCAAAATAAGCTTGTTATTGGAATTGTTAAAATTTGGTCTCTTATTTTTATTTTTCACTATTCACTAACCATTTTCAGCAACGTTATAGATGTCGCTGCCTTAGATTCTCATAATTTACAACAACACGAATACCTAGAAAGGATGAAGATATACAACATTAAGGTGCAACAGGTTTTGGCCAGTAATAAAAATAAATATAACAAAAAACCGAACTTTGTTTTACAAGATATAGCCAATCCCGAAAAGGTGCTAGGTTCTGAACCAATTAATTCTGATGATTTAAGTATGGTAAGTACCTCTTAAACAATAGCAAGAATTATCATGATTTGAGCGTCACAATAATTGTTATATTGGTCAAACTAAATAGTATCTCAAAATCAGATTAAAGGGACACACAATGGGTTAATCTGGAAATAATAATAATAATTTATTGCAAATAGATAAAAAAATTCTAATAATGTTTTCACTATTTTTTTAAATTAATTGGTTGTTGCATTTTTGTTAAACTATGATAGGAATTACTTTAGTTCTGCTTTTCAGTAAATAACTATTATATTTTATTTAAAAGTTAATTCAATTCACATTTTTTTCTTTAATGATGATTTTAAAATATTTGTTAACTAATTGTGGTGATAGTATCACACAAAAACAAATATTCAAATATTTCTTTAATGATTAGATTCAATATTGGTAATTACATGCTTTGTTAACTGCAATCAACCTTTGTACCATGATTAAAAATTTTATAAACATTACGGTAACAGGCAATGATTGTGAAAAGTATTATAAATAAAAAAAATTGCTGAATATATTTCATTGTTTCATTTTTTTTTATAGCAAACAACATAATACTTAATATTGCTTTGTAATAAAAATTTTAAATTTATTAAAGTTGGTTGTTATTATCAATTAGATATAAATAATTTTTGTTTTGTTTTCGGTTTGATATTGTATTACAATTTGGGTATTGTACGTATGATTAACAGTTTACACTGTTGCCTTTTAAAATTAGTAATAAATCAAAACGTAATTTTAACGCTTAAAAATAATTACAAATATTATTTTAAGAAACATTTTGACTTTTCGGGCCTATTACGTAGTTTAACATCTTCATTTTTAATCCCTTAATTTGTGCGCCCGAGTTAATTCAAAATGTTCTAAAATGCATTTTCTTAAATAAAACGAAATTGATTTTTTTTGTCGGGTTTTTTCAAAAAAATACGTGCGTTAACGGGATTAACGGATCTGCTGGATTATACCGGAAATTTTTAAAGTGTTAATAATTAATTAATAATAAATAAAACGCCTCCAAGTCAGTACCACAAAATTTTTAATAATCATACACATAGGGGGGTAACTAGTTTCGACAGACTGCCATCATCAGGCCCATAGGGTACTGAAGTAAAAACATCAAATTAAAGAAACATGAAAAAACTTTGTAACTAGTTAATTAACTAAAGTTTTTTAATGTTTCTTTAATTTAATGTTATTTTATATTTGATGTTTTTACTTCAGTACCCTGTGGGCCTGATGATGGCATTCTGCCGAAACTAGTTGCCCCCTATGTGTATGATTATTAAAAATTGAGAAAAATGGATAACTTACTCTGTTTAATTAATTAATAGTACTTAAATCTGTATGTATTCAATAAAAATGATCTAAATTGTCTAAATTATTAAAGAATTTTATTTATTATGCAAAGAATTCGTCTTTGTACAAATGGTTAATTGGTAAAAAAAATTCTGTGAGGGTACATATGTCCTTTTTTTAGATAACTTCTGCAGTAAATGGAGCTTTGACAGCTATCAATGATATTAAAGTGGAGCACAAAGAAGATCTTGTTGTACCATTTGGTCTTAATGGATAATTTATTTCGCTCTCATAAAAATAATAAATCGCGCATTACATCAACTTTACAGATATGATTTTAAAACGCCCATTTATGGTCTGTCATAAAGTTCACATGTTATTTTTCATTTTTGGTAGTATTAATTTTTGGCCATGAAAGTGGAAATTGTAGAAAAATGAATAAAATATTAATTTTTATTTATGGAAGTCTCGATTTTGGATTATTAGTATTTTAAAATAAATTTAGATGTGGCAGAAACCAGTCTTAGGAAGTCGAATCGAATTTAATTAAATTCCTAACTAGTTTGCTTAATTTTATCATGTTCTGAGATCTTTTGTGTATCTTTCAATTGAACTAAAATAAGTTTTATCTGCAAAATTATATAATTATTACAGATAAAACTTTATTTTAAAAAAATGCTTATAACACAAATAAAAATTGTATCTTGAACAAAATATAAGTTGGTTTAATGCGTTTTGCGCCTAAATTAAATATACATGAACATATTTCTGTACATACAAGTGTATGACTAAGTCTATTATAACCCTAAGATAAATATCTTACCGATTTATTAGTTATTGCTTATTTTTATCAAAGTATTTTCACACACGTTACAATATTTTTAGAAATAAGTTATTTTATTAAAATGTAAATAGGGTTTCAATTTGTGAATTAATATACTGTGGTGTTTTTCATTTGAAGTTTTATTTCGTCTTCTAAACGATTTTTCCATCTTAAAAATAAAAATAAGATTAAAAAAATTATATTCCAACTACTAAAACCACATATTTTTTGATGTTTTTTGCTTCAATTTTTTAAACCTACCGCCACATTTCCTTCTTTTCCTATATGTATTTTTTCACGACAAATTCGTAGTATAGACCAGTGCAGATAGCTCTGAAAATGGTAAAAAGTGAAATAAAATAATAGTAGGATGAAACCCATTGGAAAAGGAAGAGAATATAACAAACATGAAAGGAAAAATAATTTACAGGCGCTCTGAGTTCGGGAAGTGGAAGAGGGGGAGTTTTTAAGGTTAGAAAACTGTTTATCTTGACATTTAACTAAGGTCAGGTCAGGGTAAACAAAAAAATCCCACATATTTTTGTTTACCCTGACCTGACCTTAGTTAAATGGCAAAATATTTGGAATGAACTATCTAAAGACGACATTAATTTCTAATGTTTATCTTGATTTCCGGCAAAACTACAAGTCCTATGGAAAAAAGTTAAATGACAAAGTTGTAGGTAATAAAAAAGATCTACAACTTTGGTATTTACACTTTTTTCACATAACCTCAAAATTTATGTGAAAAATTCAAATAACCAAATTTTTGGTTTTTTATTTTTATCTTTTACAAAAAAGTTTTTTTTTTTCACGAAATTTGGTGTAAACTTACCTTATTATGTCCCAAACACTCTGTAATTTTTTTGTTTTAAAATATTTATTTTTTTAATCTTATTTTGACTAAATATCGAAAAAGCAGTCTAATTTTCAATCGAAAATTCTCACGTCAAAATATCTGCTTTTTTAAAAAACTCGGTGGGCTTTTTGTTCGTTGAAATCTCTACTTTTTGATGGTGTAAAAAAAATATACATTACTATGTTAAATGTTCTCAAAAGATGCAAAGAAACGAAAAAAATCCGAAATTTTTTTTTTAAATCTTCATGTACTAACAATTTTGAGCTATTTATTAAAATTTATAGTTTAATTACTCGAAAAACGTAAGATTCCATGTTTTTCGAGTAATTAAAGTATAAATTTTAATAAATAGCTCAAAATTGTACATGATGATTTAAAAAAAATATTTCGGATTCGAGTTCTTTTGCATTTTTTGAGAACATTTACCATAGTAATGTATATTTTTTTTACACCATCAAAAAGTAGAGATTTCAACGAACAAAAAGTCCACCGAGTTTTTTAAAAAAGCAGATATTTTGACGTGAGCATTTTCGATTAAAAATTAGACTGCTTTTTCGATATTAAGTCAAAATAAGGTTAAAAAAATAAATATTTTAAAACAAAAAAATTACAGTGTATTTGGGACATAAAAAGGTAAGTTTACACCAAATTTTGTGAAAAACAATTTTTTTTTGTAAAAGATAAAAATAAAAAACCAAAAATTTGGTTATTTGAATTTTTCACATAAATTTTGAGGTTATGTGAAAAAAGTGTAAATACCAAAGTTGTAGATCTTTTTTATTACCTACAACTTTGTCATTTAACTTTTTTCCATAGGACTTGTAGTTTTGCCGGAAATCAAGATAAACATTAGAAATTAATGTCGTCTTTAGATAGTTCATTCCAAATATTTTGCCATTTAACTAAGGTCAGGTCAGGGTAAACAAAAAAATCCCACATATTTTTGACACATGAATTTTTTTTCATGTGTCAAAAATATGTGGGATTTTTTTGTTTACCCTGACCTGACCTTAGTTAAATGGCAAAATATTTGGAATGAACTATCTAAAGACGACATTAATTTCTAATGTTTATCTTGATTTCCGGCAAAACTACAAGTCCTATGGAAAAAAGTTAAATGACAAAGTTGTAGGTAATAAAAAAGATCTACAACTTTGGTATTTACACTTTTTTCACATAACCTCAAAATTTATGTGAAAAATTCAAATAACCAAATTTTTGGTTTTTTATTTTTATCTTTTACAAAAAAAAATTGTTTTTCACAAAATTTGGTGTAAACTTACCTTTTTATGTCCCAAATACACTGTAATTTTTTTGTTTTAAAATATTTATTTTTTTAACCTTATTTTGACTTAATATCGAAAAAGCAGTCTAATTTTTAATCGAAAATGCTCACGTCAAAATATCTGCTTTTTTAAAAAACTCGGTGGACTTTTTGTTCGTTGAAATCTCTACTTTTTGATGGTGTAAAAAAAATATACATTACTATGGTAAATGTTCTCAAAAAATGCAAAAGAACTCGAATCCGAAATATTTTTTTTAAATCATCATGTACAATTTTGAGCTATTTATTAAAATTTATACTTTAATTACTCGAAAAACATGGAATCTTACGTTTTTCGAGTAATTAAACTATAAATTTTAACCTGACCTGACCTTAGTTAAATGTCAAGATAAACAGTTTTCTACCCTTAAAAACTCCCCCTCTTCCACTTCCCAACCCCAGAGCGCCTGTAAATTATTTTTCCTATCATTTTTGTCATATTCTCTTCCTTTTCCAATGAGTTTCATCCTACTATTATTTTATTTGGTTTCAAAAATTATCTGCCCTGGTCTAGTAGTAGTTATAGCCAGGCAGCATATGCTGGCTAACCTTTATCATTTATGGATGATTTTTGGTGGATCTACCTCGTCAATCTGAGCAGGTACAATGGATTCACTATCCGTTTTTTCTTCAACATTAGGTACATGCTTGTTTAAGAGTCAGGTATCTGAAACAATTCATATTTCATTATGTACCGAGAAACTTTTAGGTTTGATATCTATAGAAAAAGTCATTCTTACTCCAAATAATCATACATGGTGTTCTTGAACAACATCAAAATCTACAAATAAATAACTAGTTTAAATGTTTCTCCATTGAACCAAGAAATTTTAAATCTGACATTATACATAACCTAAATTTTAAATTTTTGTGGTCTTTTCCTTCGCCTTACTGTAGTAAGTTGATTTTAATTGGTCTTACAGAGTCGGCCATTACGCTGATCCTCAATTGTTTCAAAATTTATCAATGGAGTAGTATACTACAATGCCGATAGTACTATATTGATGAATGAGATTAAGTTATTTCATTGCTAAATTATTCGTGATAGAAATGAATGCAAAGATGAATGAAGACAGGGTCCGCTCCAGGGGGCGGACAACCGAAACATTGTCTGCGCTTTTGGAAAAATAAAGAAAGCGTAAACAATGTATTGAAATTAATAACAATGTTAAATTTTGCCCCCCAAACCTTAAGAATATTGATTACTATACCAGTAACTGTAGCAAGTGGGGAAAGGAGTTTCTTTAAATTGAAATTAATTAAAAATTTCTTACGTTCGGCTACCACACAAAATCGTCTTAATTGTTTGGCCATTGTGCATGAAATTGCTGATCAAATAAACATGAAAGAGATAATAAAAAAGTTTGCAGAACTAAAAGTGAGAAAAAAGTTTTTTATGTGCATATTTGATGTTACTTTTGTTTAGTTTTTATATGATATAAGTTTTGCTTGTTTGTTTTCTTTATAATTTAAAACTATTTGAATTTTATTTCAAATAAAGATATATATTTTAAAAAAGTGTATGTTTATGGGGCGACAATTTGCCTTTTTGTCAGGGGTGACGTAAAAGCTAGAGCGGGCCCTGCCTATCGATTTTTTACAATTAGTTTTAATGAATTTAAAGATTTATATCTCGGCAACGCTGTACTTGTTGTTATTAAATATTTTACAAAAAAAATAATAGCGAATTTGTTGAGGAAGGTCTTAAAGACAGTTCAAACTAATGGAAGTAGTAAATTATAAATACTAATATTGTACATTTATTATCATAATTAGTACATATTTACAATAAACTTAATAACATTTAAATTTACAAATAAAATAAAGTTAAGACTTAGAAACATTTCCACTGACAACAGCAGCAACTGTCGGTACCACAACTATTGGATGACTAGTACTGGGAACCACAACTGGTTCATCATCTGATCCATAGAAAAAGTGCAACATAAAACCAGCCGCTAACAATAAATGGAATAAAATAATACCAATCGAGATAAGAAACTTATACTTTGAGTGTCTTAAAGCCGGAGTTAAAGTGAGCAGTAATACTGATCCAGAAACGAAGGTACCAAACAGTAGCAGGCCCCATTGAAATAATTTTATCTGTATAAACCACAATATCGATATCGGAATGTATATAAACAGCGAATATCCGTATACGCAAATAATTTCCAATATACCAGGGGATAACTCATCATCTATACCTTCGATACCCTGTACAGGACGAACGCTCCATTTTAACAAAGCCCACAGTATGAATGGAACTAGAATTACATACAAAAAAATTGTAGTAGCAGCTATAGATACCATGTGGAAATCATATTTCCAGTGATAATCACTTTTTTCATGCTGTAAGTAATTAGCTATATTTCCACTAATGGCTATGCTAAAAATAAGGGTAACTGATATCCAAAATGGACCATACAAGTCGGGTTTCTCTCGTAAATGTAGATTTAGGTTATTGTCCCATTTTGGACTTATGGAAGCCATTATTCTTTCTGCTACATCGGAAGTATCTACATCGAAGAACTTTTGGTAATATTCTAAGGTCCAGAATGCTTTTTCGGAGGGGTTACCTAAAAAATAATGCTAGGAAAATGAGACTACTTAAAAATCCTCTACTTTTTTACCTGTTCCATCTGGTACCGGAGCATCTCCAGCTCCTCCCCGTATATCCTGATTAGTATTCAGATCACCTTCTACATCATCGTTTATATTTATTTGTGCTTGAGAAATCGGTATAGTAGTGTTAGATCCTACACTGCTATGGACTGCAGGAAATTCTTGAAAATTTAAGAGTTCGTCTGTTGGAACTTCCTGTAGATTCGTCATTTTTTGTTCTTGGATTAAGGCATTTGCATTTTACATTTGTTTTATGATGATCATTTCATTCACGTTTGCAAAATTTGATTTTTCGTGTTTTTGGGTATGAAAACAAGGGGACACGTCAATATGTCACTGTCTGTTGTCAAGACTGTCACTGTCAGCGCTACCAACATGGCTCTTTAATAGGATAAAATATTGAGTCGAATATTTGAGATGTGCACCGTACCTGGCTAAGCTCGGCGCGAAGTATTCAAAAGAAAATATCTTTGAATTATTTCATTTGCCGGCTAAATAAAAGCCCGTAATAAACTAATGGTTAACTTCGGCAAATGTCGTTGTTGCTTATGAAAAACAAAATAATCTGACAAAAGACGACAGTTATACAAAACTTTAATTTTGCCAGGATTTTTATTTTAAATAAAAAATGAAATTAACTAGAGAAGAAGTAGCACAAGACAGGTTTCTTACAACGACAAATAAAGATTATACCGGAGAACAGATCAAAAGGTAAACTGGGCAGAAAATGAGTATAAAAGTTCTATTAATTTATTTTAGGAGAAAACCAAAGTATCCGTTTCAATATAAAGACCCAATTGCAGAAGGTTATATACTCTATTTAAAAGTAGACCCAGCTGAGGATACGTTAGAAGAACCGTTTGAGGATGCCGATAAATATCTTCAAAAGGTTTTAAAAACCGCTTACAAAGTGTATTGAACAGTACAGTACTCAGTAGAAATTTTTCGTTGTATTGTAGGTCAGAGAAAAATACAAAAAAACTAGTGAAAAGTATTTTACAGAACCTTTGAATCACGAGGCTGTTATAGATGAAAAGTTGCTTGAAAGGAATACTACTTACAAAATAGAATATTGTAACATTGGTAAGCTAAAAAAATTATTTCACTTTCAAACAACAAATTGTTCTCTGGGTTTTTTACGATAACCTTGAAATGACGTCACGATTACTAAGTATTAGTACTGTTCTGGGTTTGAACAGACACTCTGTATATTGGCAACCCAGACTTTGAAGAAGACACCCTATAGATGTCCCTGTTCCCGTTTAAGTGACATTGGACTTAAACGAGCAATTTGTTCAATGGACCGTATATCTCTTTAAAGAAGACACCCTATAGATGTCCCTGGTATTGACGAAGGAGGTTTATAAAACACTCAACACTTTCCTGAACTGTGTATTAAATTTTAACACGAAATAGTACCAATGGTTCAAATTATTCTTGTCAACCCAATCAAAAACTACTTTTGCATTGTTTTACGAAACACGAAAAGTGTGAAAGAAATTATTTTTACATCGACATGCATCAATTGAGCTTAATTGAAGACTAATTTAAGAGTGACTCTAAAACATTTAAAAGAGATCACGTATGCGTGTGGCTATGCAGAAAAATGCATGTGTTTCGTAACGACGTATCATTCGATTGTTTTCAGCCAATGATATTGTTTCTGAGATTCTTTTGATGCTAACTGTACATTTCTCAAACGTGTTTACTTCCGTATGTAGTGCGGATGAACCTTATTGTCTAACTGTATAGAGGTTAAAATGTTTTTTATGCAAGCGAAATTATGTTTTCGTAAGGGTTAGGAAGTTTTTAGTGTAGCTGATCGACAGCGCTTTGATACAAGGCCAAGAACACATGGGCGTGCTATATTTATTTTATTTGAATATTTTTATTTCCTTTTTATCAGGGGCGTAGATGTTCGATTTCGAACAAGTACCAACAGATAATGTCATGTCCCTTTTTATAAACTACCTCATGTCATGTCATCGAACAGGGGAGATGAAATTTTAAAAATTGGCTGCGCTGTAAATTTTTAAATTTTTGAACTCTTCTCGATATCTTTTTGTTTCATAAAATATATGTAACTTTCAAGTTGAACTTAATTCTGCAGCGGCATTTTTTAGTTGAAAAATTGAGAAGACGGATATTAGGTCAACACAAAGAGAAAAGGCTTCTGCCCGATGATTATAGGCTTCCACAAACCACTTTAGAACGAGATTTCAGAAATCCAACTGATTACGATAAAACTTGTTTCTCAAAACGTACCAGGGTTGTTATACCACCAAATTGTATAAGTCGTAACGGTATGTACAAACAGAATAAATTTCTTATAAAAATAATAATCATGTTCCGGTAATAAGCAAATTTAATCGAACCTCAAAATTTACGGGATTTTTAAAATATATTTTATAATTATTTAATTTTTAGAAAAAGTAAATGAAATTTTGAAAGTCAAGACAGGTTCTACCGAGTACGAAGATATAATTAATAAATTTGGAGAAATTGTAATTAGAAAAAAAATATTCGGAAAAATGAATCGAGTAAAAGTTTAAACAAACCTATTTATGATCTATTTCGCGATTTATTGTAAAAAAATTTAAATAAAAATTCATTTGGTACTATGTATTTTTATTTTATAAAAATAAAAGAATAAATGTTTTAGTTATAAAAAAATATTAAATTTTTATCCTATTGCCCCCATCTAGACGTCAAATTCTTTCTAAATTATATGACAAAAAAGATATCTATTCATCTATCGTATGGAGTTCACTATGTTAGTGCTAGATGGAAGCACAAGTAATGGAGAAAATTAATTTAAACGCATTAAAAATGGTAATATTTTCCATATTCAAAACTAATAGAGGAGAAAGCACCATTTTTAATTTTTAGTTTTGTCTTCCATTTCCTTAGCTCTGGCTTCCAGTTTTTTAGCTTTGGCTTTCATTTTCTTTTGATGTGCTTTTTCTAAAAGGTCGAATCCTAATTTACCATGAACATCTTGCATAGATGACATCGGATTGTACATATGCGATTTTGTAAGGAATCCGTAAACTAAAAATAATTTTTTATTTTTACTAGAATTAAAAAAAATCTGTTGTGTCGCCACAAGACTTTCCCGGCAGTTATAAAAAAAAGTCCAAATCAAATGATATTTGGTATCCACAAAAAAAAAATTGTTTCGAATTTTTTTAAAGTAAAAATGACATTTTAAATAGTTCACATGCCAAAAAAAAGAAAAACAATTTTTTAGGGTTGGAAGTTTGTTTACTTTTTCTTTGACACGTCAAATGTCATTTGAATTTTAAATTTTAAATTTTTTTTCCATTTCTTAGTTTTAAAATTAAGGAATGAAAATTTCAGGACGTATTTACAAGCCATTAAGGCACCTAAATACCAAATAAAACTTTAGGTCTTTTTAGATGTGCTACCATCTATGGTAAGAAGAGAGTATTGACATTAAATTTTGACTGAATCTAGTCAAGATGTCACTTTCTTCTTTTTTATCCCTTTCAGAGATTAATACAAAGTGAGTAAACCAGTAAGGAATTTTAATTTATTAGATTCGACATCCTAAGACCGGTTTCTGTCTTTCGACTTCATCAGTTAGGCTTTTCGAATCCAATAAATAAAATTCCAAACTCGTACAAGTCAATAGCTATATCCGCTATAAGATAACATTTTTAGATGTGCTACCATCTATGGTAAGAAGAGAGTATTGACATTAAATTTTGACTGAATCTAGTCAAGATGTCACTCTCTTCTTTTTTATCCCTTTCAGAGATTAATACAAAGTGAGTAAACCAGTAACGAATTTTAATTTATTAGATTCGACATCCTAAGACCGGTTTCTGTCTTTCGACTTCATCAGTTAGGCTTTTCGAATCCAATAAATAAAATTCCAAACTCGTACAAGTCAATAGCTATATCCGCTATAAGATAACATTTTTAGATGTGCTACCATCTATGGTAAGAAGAGAGTATTGACATTAAATTTTGACTGAATCTAGTCAAGATGTCACTCTCTTCTTTTTTATCCCTTTCAGAGATTAATACAAAGTGAGTAAACCAGTAAGGAATTTTAATTTATTAGATTCGACATCCTAAGACCGGTTTCTGTCTTTCGACTTCATCAGTTAGGCTTTTCGAATCCAATAAATAAAATTCCAAACTCGTACAAGTCAATAGCTATATCCGCTATAAGATAACATTTTTAGATGTGCTACCATCTATGGTAAGAAGAGAGTATTGACATTAAATTTTGACTGAATCTAGTCAAGATGTCACTCTCTTCTTTTTTATCCCTTTCAGAAACCGGTCTTAGGATGTCGAATCTAATAAATTAAAATTCCTTACTGGTTTACTCACTTTGTATTAATCTCTGAAAGGGATAAAAAAGAAGAGAGTGACATCTTGACTAGATTCAGTCAAAATTTAATGTCAATACTCTCTTCTTACCATAGATGGTAGCACATCCAAAAATGTTATCTTATAGCGGATATAGCTATTGACTTGTACGAGTTTGGAATTTTATTTATTGGATTCGAAAAGCCTAACTGATGAAGTCGAAAGACAGAAACCGGTCTTAGGATGTCGAATCTAATAAATTAAAATTCCTTACTGGTTTACTCATTTAGGTCTTTTATTTTTTTTTGAAATGTACATAGGGCTACTGCGCCCCCTGGTAGGGCGATTTCAACAAAAAACATACCAAATTTCAGCTCAATCGGATCAAGCGTTTTTGGACGCTACGGGTTGCGATTTTTTAGTTAAATTTTCTTTTTTAGGTTAGGTTTAAAATTAAGGAATGAAAATTTCAGGATGTATTGACAAGCCAATGAGGCACCTAAATATCAAATAAAGACTTCAAGTCTTATATTTTTTTGCGATGTACGTAGGACTCCTGCGCCCCTTGGTGGGGCGATTTCAACCAAAAACTAATGTGTTCAATCCCCGATCACCCGAAACCCATATACCAAATTTCAGCTCAATCGGATTAAGCGTGCGGACGCTATCGTGGAAGAATACAGACACACAGACAGACGGACAGACTTCCATCTGGAAATCGTTTTAATCGTCTTAGGGGACCTCAAAATGGATATATGCGTCGTTTACTCAATTTTTTTTTAGTGCGTTCACAATACTTTCCCTTTGCGAGGGGCCGGGAAAGAAAAAAATAAAAAGTTTACGCCATGTTTTGTCGTTTTTTTGTATATTACAAAATAGGGCTGCCACCCGTTCCGTTTAAGCTGTAAAAGTAACTGTTCGGGTATAAAAATCGTGTTCATTTCGAAATTAAAGTGGACTGTATTATCATGTATTATTATCATTATTATTTTTATTATTATAATTATAAATAGCTTCCTCGAAACCTTACCGTATTTCGGATAAAAAATCTGCAGCAGACACTGTCTAATATTTTTAAATAACAAAGGTGGCAACCCTTACAAAGAAAATGTCTCCTTTTTTTAATCAGTTACTTACTATTTCTAGATGATTGTAAAGCTGGTAGCAGTTTAATTAAATCAGTATTCTTTTGATATACAGGTCTAAAAGTATCTATCAGATAAAAATCACCAGTTTCTTTAGGTTTGTCAGAATCTTCACCAATTACTAAAAAAAGACCATTTTAAGAACTATTCGGTTATAATACACAGAGTGGAAGAAAAGCCTGGATACTTCTAATTTTGTCCAAAACTGTGGTATATATTGGAATAAATCATTGCTACGCCACTGTTCTTAGAACCCTTTTCGGTATTGGTTTTTTGGGAAACACAGTTTACCGTTAAACATTCTTGCTTGATCCAAGCCAGTTTCATTCGTACTTTTAATTGAGTTAGTTGTTAATTTAATAAACAATTATTGGGAATTTAAGTACTTAGTGTATTATTATTGGAATATCGCGTCTAGGACACTTTCCTCTGCAGAAAAAAATTTCTCGCTGGTGGAAAGAGAAGGGTTAGCAATAATTTTTGCAAAAACAGTCCTTCCGTTAATGTTCTAAAACTGTTAATATCTGGTCACCGAGCTTCGCTCTTAATATTCAAATCTACATTTTTAAGCAGCCCAATGAGTATATAATTTAAGTATATTTATAACATGACAAATTATTAATTAATTCGCGAAAATCACGGAGTGGGCGACATCTACTTGAACTACTGATAGGGAGATAAATAAAAAGTTGATTGGCGATTGGCTTGAAAGTAGGCGGGAAAATTAAAAAAGCTGTCAGTGTTAATTTTCAATTGGCTGCAGCTGTTGTTGACGTTTATCAACTGCTTGTCACAGAGGTTAGTTAAATGCATTAAAGTTGCCTAGTTTCTGGGGATTTCACCCTTTTAGGGCAACTTCTACTGACGCTTGATCTTCGCGAATTGTCACGGTGGACAGGCCCCGTTTCCGGGACGTGCAACAGCAGCGTGTAGGGCACACGTCCCGTCAACAGAAGATCGCTCAGCTCACTCTATTTATCACTATATAAGAAAAACTCTATGTTCAATTGATTTTATTATTTTTTGATCTGCAGTGAAGGAAAATTATAGGTCTGATATTCATACTTGGGTAAAAACCTCCACAAAAACCTGTGACCAGACTCTCGAGGTGTGGCAGATATTGATATCATATTTTTTCAAAAATTCTTTCTCTCTCTCTCTCTCTCTCTCTCTGATCATGAAAACTTAAATATTAAAACTGTCCGCATAATAAAATAGTAGCCGTAAGGGGTAGTCTCACACTATCGGGGAAGGGAAGACAGGTGTCCATTTAACAGTGTTACTCAACGTTCCTATAAATATTTACCTAAACCCATGATTTCTGAAATTGAATTGGCAACGTTGTATTTTCAACTTTGAATTAATAAGATGGCTGTCATTTGACAAGCAAATTATTTATGTCCGTCAAATGAACCTTTCCTTTTTTATATAAAGCGACAAATTTAAAATTGAATTCTTTCTGATTAAAACGCCAGAAATTAAATAAAGTCAAACCTTTTTACTACTATACTATACAGAAGAAAGGAGTGCAGTATTTAATTTGCAGAACGTAGTACAGGTTCAAGAGGTAGAAATTTTATTTTTACCTCATCCTTCAATGTTTATTTGTAGTTAAAATTTAAATTTTAATACATCTGATCGGCCTAATATAGTTTTTGTCTAGATTCTTGTTTCCATGGTTTTTACTGTAATAAATTTGTTCTTTTGACAGATAAGTCAGACTTTATTTATTCATAGCCGTATCGTATGTATTTTAATTGATTCAGAATTTTGTATTAATATATATTTCAAAATGGCTTCATCAGTCCTCCTAAATCCTTGAAGGCAGAATTATTAGTAATAGCAAGGCAACATAAAAACAAATTCAAAAAATATATTATGGATGAGATGGCCAGAGAAAATGGAATTAAAATTCTCAGATTTCCTCCGAACCACGCAGAGTTAAATTCCATTGAACTGATCTGGTCTCAATTATTAAAAGGTTATGTTTCTCAAAACAATAAAACATTTAAATTTCCTGATGTGCGAAATTTGTTTTTGAAGGCAGTTTCAGATGTAAATAGAGAACATTGGGGAAAATGCATTGATCATGTTTAAAAATGTGGAAAATTCATTTAGGAAAGTGGATATATCAATGGATAATTTAATAGAACCGATAATAATTAACATCAGAAAAGACAATTATAGTGACGCCAGTAGTTTTAGTGAAGACAGTGACTTTTAAAGATAGTTCTTGAACTAACTTTTTTTTTAATCTTTGAGTTTAGGTAAGTACTGAAGCGTTACTTTTAATGCCAAGAGATTTAATTTAATCCCAACATATAATCCTCCTTGTTATTTATTGGTTAAATTTAATTCGTTCAATGTTAAAGTGTCGGATGCATAAAGTTTATTTTTATTTTTTGTAAATAATATAACTTCAAAATTTAATCTACGAAGTGCGTATATACATTTTATATGCTGTGACCTTATTTATATTATAGAAACTTATTTTGCAAAGTACGCCTATGGAATGTGACGTTATATCCCCACTTTGACTGTACTCATCTATCCTTTATAGTATATATTACTATAGAAACAAGTTATTATTATGTGCCGTTTCGATTTCGATTTCGAGATCCTCTGGACACACACACACACACACACACATACAAACCTTGCTCGTTTAATAGTATTTGATTTGGACGGTCACCAGAATGATCGTTTTTCGATAATTTTTCTTCTCTTATTCCACTCTGTAAACGTAAAAACTTGAATGTATTTGCTTAAACATCAAAATATACCTACATGGTGGTTTCCAGCCTCTGCAGTAATCATTTTTGTACGTAGATGTTGATACCCTCTTTATGTGTTGATTTTTGACAGCTATTTCATATTTGCGAAAATCGATCTATAATATATTTTGTTATTTTAATTTTTACTACGTACAAAATTGAGAATAGGAGGGTGGGTGGCTCGAGATAAAGTGGCATTGGGAAGCCATCACAGAGCCCTATCAGAACACGAGGCTAATGACCATAGCAGTCGATACAGAATTAAAAAAAAAACAGAATATCTACTGGCGGGGACTAGAAGTCTTAATTTGAACACACAGTTGTCTTATACCGATATGTATAGAGTCAGTATTTCGCCTCCCTACTCTGAAATAAAAGTTCTTTACGCGTTCCAACTTATGAGATATCAAGTTGCATTCTCTCACAAAAGTGAAAGGATCTTCTAAATTGGTTTAACTAATTTAGTTTACCGTTCATAAATTACATTACAAGCTCTAAGAATACAATTTTTGAAAGAAATTTGTAAAATTGGAATACTACCTCAAGAAACTCTCATACCTTTTCGTTTTCATGTCTGTACCAATCTTCTTTCTTTCCGTAACATTCTGGATAATACCTTTCTTGACGAATACTGAAATTACATTAGTAAAATATTTGTCCGAGTATCTACCACAATGAATGATAATTCAATTTTACTTCTTGTAATACGTACGGTGCAAAAGCTGCTTGTGGGGTATATCTATAATGGCTTTGAGTAGTAGTTACGAATGCTAGAGCCATTTTTTTTAATAAAAAATAGGGTTAAACTAAAATTTTAATTTACAAGAATTTGAGAAATAATATTTTTATATATACTTATAAGTCAAATACGCCTGGACATTTCGATTTCGCTCTAACGGAAATTTAGGTAAACAATCACAACCATTAACTTATGAGCCGCGCCACAAGATGTCGCTTTAGGCAAACACACATAACTGTTAAGATAAACAAACATAACATTTTGAGCGTTTTGAACTTGACACGAGCGCCACTCTGACGGAATTTTAGGTAAACAGAATAATGTTTTGAAACTTAGACAAGACATTACAAGAAAATAAAATTGGAAAATAGTACATTTAGCAACGCATTTCATTCTGTTATGACACGAATCCAAGTTTAAAGGGCGACTGTCATAACAGCCATATGAAATAAGTTGCTTATAATACTTTTCCTACGACTGCATCTGAAAATGGAGTTTTTCACACGCTAGGCAACTTTTGAAAATAGAGTTTTTCACATGCTGTCCAGCGTGTGAAAAACTTTTTCGCACGCTACAAATTTATGTGCGTGTGAAAAACAACATTTTCAGATGCAGCCGTAGGAAAAGCATTGTAAAAAAGTCGTTTTCAAAACTTGTTGTTTAAATAACTATTTTATATTTTGCCATTTAATTAATTTTTTAATAAATTTATACTTTGCATATTATAGAGAAGTTTGCTTTAAAAAAAATGAGTTGGTAGCACAGTTGTAGAATTTTTAAAATTTGACAGAGTTTATTAGATACAAATGACAAGACAAATGTCAATTCATGTTATTTGTCGATTCATATTACCAACAGTATAATACAAAAAGTTGCGTACTCTAATGAAACGTTAAAGTTCTCAAATGCGTATCATAATGTAAAATATTATAAATGCAAAATATAAAAAGTAAATTAAATAATGTCACTAATTAAGTGGGGTTTCCAAAATGTTAATAAGAGCGTCTTTCGACGAAAAAGTAATGTTAGGGAAGAAATTAGAGAGGATGGGTTTAGATTAATTTTCGGTACTGTTTTGAGGGAAACTCCTGGTGCAGAAAGCAAAAGGAAGCATGAAAACTCTTATTCACCTAAAGTAGTAAACTGTGGATTTACAGCAAACTGAGAAATTACAAGTGTACACATTCTTTTGACCAGCTCGGTTGGAATTTGGGGAAAACTAGAGAAAATGTGAATACGCCTGCCAATTTCGATTACGCTTGACACGAGCGGCGCTCTAACGGAATTTTAGGTAAACAAACTATTAACTATTAATTTACGGACCGCTCCGTAAATGTCGCTTTGAGTGTTGCTGGGTTGGCGTATAGACATTTTATGAGAGCTTACCATGAACTAAAACAAAAGGACTCGTATTACGTCAGTCGGACAACTCATATGATGGCATGGGCGGATCCAGCCGATTGTCAAGGGGGGGGCTGTTTTCCACATCAGTTGGAGTTAAGGGACGGGAGGCTATGGAATATATTAAAAAACGTAACCTAAAGGGGGGGTCTGCAGCCCCCACAGCCCTCCCCCTGGATCCGCCTATGTATGGTGGCCCATCAATTTATGAAGAGAGTGACATCTTGACTAGATTCAGTCAAAATTTAATGTCAATACTCTCTTCTTACCATAGATGGTAGCACATCTAAAAATCAATTTATGTTATACGTCGTCACTGAACCCGGGGGGGGGGGGGTAAAATCTAAAATTGTCAGAGAAGTGAGATATGGATGAACGATTATAGTTTAAGAGGGGCCTTGCCACTGCCGACCTCGTTTTCAGTTGGCAATACTGAATATGCATAAAAATTTGACGATTTTTTGGAGAGTTAATCTCGAGAACGGAATTTTTGTTTGTAGAAATATTTATACCCGTTATAGCTTATACCTTGGAATAGGACATCTCCTTTTTTGAGTCAATTTTAAGGATTAATAAAAAAGATATCAGCCATTTAGTGGAGGTGTGTTTTTGACAGTTTTGACAATTTGTGATCACCAATTTTAACGTGAAAAGGAGATGTCCTAAATGAAGGATACAGAATTAATTTCCGAGAATACCAATTCGCAAAACTTTATAATTTTTGAGATTAACTCTCCAGAAATTTTTTTTTTATGTAAGTTGCCTATATCCCAGTAAGATTTTCTCTTTCCATAGTTCAGGCGTTTTCCGCCTGACACTTTGAGACAGTGGCGCTTTTTGGTTTTATTTTGAACGATGTATGCAACCAGTTTTACGAATACGAAGTTAGGAAGAAAGAAAATTTAGATGTTTAGAACTGACATTTTAGGTTATGTTGGCTAATTTATTCGTGTGTTTTGCAATTTTTTTTAATGAGTAAATTAGTATTAACTAAAACCAGTTCTTCAATTTAAAGTATTTCAATTAATGCCGTATACCTCATGTAGGACATGTTTCACTTTAAAATTGGTGATCACAAATTGTCAAAAGCACACCTTCCACTAAATGATTAATATGTTTATTATTCTTTAAAATTTGTTGAAAAATGGAGATGTCCTATTCCAAGGTGTAAGCTATAACGGGTAAAAATATTTCCACGAACAAAAATTCCATTCTCGAGAGGCTGTTCAAAAAATCTTCAATTTTTATGCATATTCGAAGGAAGTGTGAAAGTGTGCAAAATTAGTGATTAGTAATATGGAGAATGTGCAATTCAACTATAACAGTTTTTTGTGATTTTTATTCGTGCATTCAAAATAGTGTCTGCATAGTTGGGAATCACATATTAACCCGTCCATGGGACTCTTGATGTAGGTTTGTTACACACTTTATTTGCTATTATGTCTTTTGTCCATTGCTAAAAAGCAATGCAGTTTTTTCATAGTGTATTGTTTTGTTTTTGTTTTAGTGAATAACTGTAATTAGGTACTTTTAAATAAAGAAATAATTATTAATTGTTCAATTTATTTTCTTACAAAAACGATTTTATAATATTTAATGATTTACAATAAAGTTAACATTAAAGAAATGAGTTTACAATTAATACATGCAAGTATTAGAACTAAGAATCTGAAATAAATTTGTGATTAATAAATGCAAGTACTCGAACTGAAAATCTGAAATAAATTTATGATTAATAAATGCAAGTACTAGAAATAAGAATCTGAAATAAATATATGATTAATAAATGCAAGTACTCGGTACTAGAAATAAGATTCTGAAATAAATTTATGATTAATAAATACAAGTACTCAAACTGAAAATATGAAATAAATGCAAGTACTCGAACTGAAAATCTGAAATAAATTTATGATTAATAAATGCAAGTACTAGAAATAAGAATCTGAAATAAATATATGATTAATAAATGCAAGTACTCGGTACTAGAAATAAGATTCTGAAATAAATTTATGATTAATAAATACAAGTACTCAAACTGAAAATATGAAATAAATGCAAGTACTCGAACTGAAAATCTGAAATAAATTTATGATTAATAAATGCAAGTACTAGAAATAAGAATCTGAAATAAATATATGATTAATAAATGCAAGTACTCGGTACTAGAAATAAGATTCTGAAATAAATTTATGATTAATAAATACAAGTACTCAAACTGAAAATATGAAATAAATGCAAGTACTCGAACTGAAAATCTGAAATAAATTTATGATTAATAAATGCAAGTACTAGAACATGTCGATAGCTAGCTGGCCAAGAATTTTCATTATGGTTTATAAGTCTAAAGATAGATATAATGTACCCATGCATTAAAAATATTAATTCGCCTAATTAGAATGCCTTGGTCAATACTGTCAACAAAACGGACACAAGAATTTCCTTGTTGTTATCTAGTTAAATTCTTGGTATGTAAAAACTCTATTTATGCAAATATTCTAATATTTCTTATCTGTCATATTCATCTGAAGAAATTATTCCAGGTTTTGAATTATTATATGATTTTAAATTTATTTCTTCTTGGCTCAGGAAGTGCTCTTCTAAATTTTCTTGTGTGAAATCCTCTTCTGTATTTCCTTCTCGTGGAAAGTCATTGAGTTGGATGACCTCTTCTAAAATATCCTCTTGCAGAAAACTCTCATCTTGTCAGCTTCTTTCTTTCTTTCTGTAATTATTTCTTGTGGGAATCCCTCTTTTTGGATGTTCTCTTCTGGGACGTTCGCATCTGGGACACTTTCTTCATTAAACCTCAGAAAATGTACATAATCAAAAAATTGAAATAAAAAGCTAGGTATATGAAAATTACTTTGACAGACTTTTTATTATGGGTATTTCATAGGAATAACTTATAAAAAATAAAACTTTATGAAAACTTACAATTCTTGTAATATTTCGCTGCAATCATTTGGGAATCCCTCTTCTTCGATGTTCTGTTCTGAGACACTTTTTTCATTAAATCTAGGAAAATGTACATAATCAAAAAATTGAAATAAAAAGCTTAATAACTTATAAAAAATATGGTTAAAACATAACTTTAGAAAACTTACGATTCTTCTAATATTTCTGTGGAAATGTTCCTGTTTTCTCTATTTTCCCAATTCAATCGCGCTGCTGCAGTGCACTTGTTCTTCTTTCTAGTTTTACGCGAACTTCGAGGCATCTTTGGATAATATCCTACCCTATATAAAAAATAATAAAAAAAAATTGTGTCTTTTTTCACAAAAATGAAAAGGGTGTCCTTTTTCACCGAGGAGGGTAAACAATCAGAATCTAAAACCTAAAAATACTGTTGTGTTCGTTTCACACCACTTTCGTACCGTAATAATGTAGCTCTAATGGAGATAAAAGCAAAAATGCAATATGCGTTAGGTGACCTGCTCAATCAGAGACCAACCAAATCACGAATAATAACAATAACTAAATTGTAAAATCACGTCACAAAACGGATGGAAAAACCGCCAAAAACATCACAAAACATTAGTTGCAAACATTTTCAAAGAATCCCCGCTCGAAGACACAATAAGAACTGCTTCGGCTCTTTGTCTAATCATTAAAATTAGTAGTGTTATCTTATTTTATTTCAGAATTAGAGAGCGGACATGGCAAAAACAAAGACAAAACAGCAAAAAACTAAAAACTGAAATGAAAAAACACACCAATATTGCCGTAATGCCCTCAACCTCTAAATTATCAATTACTAAAAAGCTGTTTTTCACTTTTTTAAAATAAATGTACATATTATATTTTCCATTTAAAATATTTTGGAATGTAATATAAAAACGCTTTTCATATAAATTCATATCGTATATTGATAATAAAGAAATATCTAGGTAGGTATTTTCGACACTGTTCTGATGCTGTGGTAAATAAATAAAGTATAAAGTTTAGTATGGATACTAAATACGTGGTTTTTTGGGTAAAATTTTAAAGTAGGTTTATATTTGTATATTATTCTTATAGGAAAAATCACACTGAATACAATGGTGACATTAAAAAATTTGTAAATAGCCGTCTTCATTGTTAAAAGCGATGGTTTTTGGTGAGCATTTTAATTTTTCAACCCTTTTTTTTGGACTTTTTAACGAAAACAGTGACACGGACAAAAAAAATTTCAAGGGATGAAACATGAACAATTTATCGTAACCCATGGTTTAAGACTTGCAGCGATTTTTTATCTGTAACCGTTCAATTGTTATATACAAATTAATGTTCCAACATTAACAATTTTTTTTATAAAAGGACTTGCAGATAATTTATTGTGGTTACAATGTTGCATTTTGTTCATAGAACGCAGTTTTTTGTGTCGATAACTCATGTATTCTGCAATTGTTTAAACAAATAGATATTGATAAAAACATTTTGCGTTTGGGGCTGCCAATTATTTATTAATTCATTTTTTTAAAAAAATTCTTGCTTCACCCTAAAGATTATACATTTATATAATTCTCAATTTTCGTATGAATCCATTCATGTTTAAATATTTTTTTTATGTTAGAAATATTATTTTCCGAGCTCCATTCCTATCTGATGTATTTAGTGAGATTAGTCGCGTGGCAGCGCTATTCATATTAAAATAAACGGATTTATACGAAAATAATTGAAAATTAATTAAATTAATAAAATATAAACTCTATTTTGATGCTAGAAAAAAAATAGTAAACAAAAAAAATGAAATTTCCTAAAAATAAAAAATAAAATTTCTGTCGTGGCTGAAGCCGGTATCGAACTCATGACAAATGGATTATTAGCGCTCTCTGCGACAAGACTAACCGTAAAAATAAAGAAAATTTATTCTCTCAGATTCCTTAGATATCCCAAATAATATATTATATTTTATTACTAGCAGCGCCACCTAGCATACAGGAGATTCACTGAAGTCTTAAGATATCTATCTCTCTTCATTATTGCAGAAAGACAGTGATAAAAGATAAAGATAAAGATGGGGATTTTTGGTGTTTGTACTTTGGCATACCTGTCGCGACGCCCCTCTTAAAAAAAAAGAACAGCAGAAATTACTATCGAAGGCAGAATGTTGCCAGAATAAAAACAGATTTGACAGAACCAACATTTAAACTAGAAAACAGTTTAAAAATGAAATCTGATATTAATAAAATTTAGTCCTGAAGCCTAAAATGCTTTATTTCTATGGCTTTCTCGTTTAAAAAATCTTTCTAATGGATAACATGTTTTTTATTCGACTCTTATGGTTTGCAAACTCGTCACGAAAAGTAACACTTCTCGTCCTTGCATCATAAACTACTATTTTGAGCTTAAAAAGGGCGTCAAAATAGTTATTTATGTACCAAGAATATAAATAGATGTTTATGCCCTGAGAGCGACGATTTTACAATCACGAGGGCCTCTGGAATTAAGTACATCATTATGTAGTTGGCAACTAAGCAATAAAAACATAATAATGAACTAGTATGACGCATAATAGTTATTTATGCACCAAGTGCGTCATATAGATCCGAACGCCCGGAGGGTCAGCCAGAGGGCCTCTAAGTAGAACCCGTGCAAACGGCCCCTAACCCTCCGGCGGGCGCAACCTTTTGTTTTTGTGTTATAATTAAAATGTGACGAGCCCTTCGAAACTGGGCATTTAGGTATTCCTTATGTATACATTTTCCCTATCCAAAATTGATACATTCGAAAAATTAAAATTATGATCAGTGACAAAATGATGATTTGTAAGACCAGTTTTTTAGTATTTTTCATTAGAGAGAAAAGGTATGTTTTTATCTACATAAATTTACTAGTTTATCAGACTTCTGTATTTTTCGTACTGTTTTTTAGCGTACATGATTATTGTGTACTTAAGTACTTGTCTTTTAGAGTGGTCTAACAATTCGTTTTTATATCGTTGTAGCCCCGAGGAAGGCCTAATAAAAGGCCGAAACGTCGGCAATATTTAATTAAGAGGTTTGATTTTTGTCCTAAACCTCAAAAACGACCATCTGTTAATTGTTAACGCTAGGGCGCTAATTTCTCAACTATTTAGATTTAATGTTAAAATAATTAAAGTTAACAATTTTTTTTTCTTAGCCCACGAACATGGGTACTTTGCCAATGCTAGTTAGGTGCTCCCTGGGGAACCTCTGGATTACTTATTACTTGAATAGGGGTGAGGTATTAGCATATACAGTGACAAAATAATATAGTTCGATATTTTAAGCAAGAGTTTTTGAATTTTCCTTGATATTCTGAAAAATTTAAACTCAATAAAAAAAGTAAAAATTTTATTAACAAAAACAGTAACATTACAATTTATATTCAATACTTATCATATTTAAACATTAATAGAAAAATCACCAACCGTCAGTAACAATTTTATTAATATACAACATATATTTAACAGGTCTAACTCCATTTCTTCTTTCCGCCGCCTTAAAATAGCCAAACCTTGACCTGTCATTCGACCAATCCTCTTTCTCTATAGGTTTGAGTGTCGTAAAATAAATATTATCGATATTCCGAGACTCTGCTTTCAATTCCGGTGGTTGGATCACTTCAGGTTGACTGTATTCTTTCTTACAACCCTTACCCTCACGATTTTCAACAAAATTCCTATCATTAGACTCATCCAGTTTCGGTAGGGTCACCATAGTCGTACCAGGTTGGATGGTAATGTTGATTTCATCAGGAAGGAGCACTTTCTCTTTAGTAGTACCGTAAATCAAATTATCATCCAGTATTTGCGATCTGTGGTTGAATTCTCTTTTAGCAGCAAAAGGTACGTGTCTGGTTAGGGTGGTATATACTGAATGTTTTTGTACAGGAGGGTAGTAAGGGACGTATTCAGGTTTGTATTGACTTTGGTGGTTTTGCGGGTAGTAATTTTGGACCAAATTGGTGTTTTTTTTCTCACGGTAGTTTTGTTTCGTACTGAGTTCATGAACAGGATTTTTAATGTAAGGAGAGTTTTGTAAATATTTATAATTATTTGTCGATCTGTTGGGTTTCTTTTTACGATTTCTGCTTTGATTAACTTGTTGCCAGTGATCTAATTTTATATAATCTTTGGTAGAGTAAACAGATTCTTTATTTTTTACTTTTATTGGAGGTTTCTTCTTGGGTTTATTAGCTAAATTATTGATTTGCTGTATATACTGTTTGGGAGCGTGTTGATGATTCTTTTCCAACTTTTCTAAATGTATCTCATACACCGCTGGTACTTTTACAACTTGTACTATCTTAGAATATTCAGAATTATCATCGACATTGTGTAAAATTTGTTGTATTTCTTTCATTCCCATTACGCTTTTAGGAACTTCGACTTTTTTGGGTTCTGTCTGAATTAAACTTTTGGATTCAACCATGTCCGAATCGAACTTTGGCACTCCTCCTGGAAATTTACCAATAATGACATGTTCATCTCTTAAAATAGTAGTTAGGGGATTCGTGGAATTGATTTGGGTAGTACTTTCCGGTAAAATTGGGGTGTTTTGGTCGATTCCCACCCCATAGCCTGCGCCTATATTTACGTTGAAGGAATCGTTCGTACTTCGTTTTTTTGGAGGTTTTTTTAGAGTGGCGACGTTTTCTTGGGGTAGGAGGAGCAATAACTGGAAAAAAATATTCAACGTTAGATAAGTAACGAAACAAAATATAATTTTAAAATGTACACGCCCCCTAGACTACCTTAAAAATGTTTTAAGGGCGGGGTCCTCCTGTGTATAAAATCCTAGGCTGCAGACCAAAATTTAAATCGACTGAATTCCGAATGTAATGGGATTTAAAATATAATTTTCAGACAAATTAAAGATAAAGGTCTAACTTAGGAAGTCTTACTATTTTAAATCGATAAATTTATTATTTTCTAGGGAAACCACAGGTTTAAAATCATCCAATTTTTTTTCCTTAAAAATGACATTTAACCTAATTTTAACCATTACCTACAATGTGGTTTAATCAAAATACATAAAAATACTTTAATTGATTGTAAATAGGTAGTTTATTTAATAATTTACAACATTTGAAAGAAAAACAACAACTGTTACAATTTTATAAATTTACCAAAGTTCAAGAATTAGAATTTTGTTTTTGGAATGTTCTAACTATTCTAACTTTAAATATTTTTTATGTTAATTCTTTGGACGTAAAATTTCATGTTTTTTTTTTAATTGCAGAAGAATGTCTTCTAAATTAAGATATTTATTGTTGAAGTAAAATATTTGTATTCTTAACAGTCAGTAGATTAACCTCACATTAATTGCTGTCCTTGGTGAAATTATATTTTGAAATTTCTAGCGTCACCCTGTATATCCCTGAAAGTATGATGATCGTAATTATTGCAATTTACCAAAAGAACGCACAATATTTTACGGCTTTTAATAAAAATTCGGTAAATGAATATATTTATCTGTGTATTATTTTACGGTCTAGAT
This sequence comes from Crepidodera aurea, assembly GCA_949320105.2. Taxonomy (NCBI): domain Eukaryota; kingdom Metazoa; phylum Arthropoda; class Insecta; order Coleoptera; family Chrysomelidae; genus Crepidodera; species Crepidodera aurea. The sequence goes on along the minus strand of OX439475.1, from coordinate 1,942,623 downwards.
ATTAGGAAATATTTTATTCATAAGAATATTGAATATAATCTATTCTATCCATCTAAAATTTTTTAGCGGCTAAAAGTTCGGTTTTACTTAATGGAAAATTAATTTATCAATTTATAATCATTGGACTTAACTGTCTTGAAGAGAATGTTTTCTATTTTTAATGGTTCATTTTTTGTTAAAAATAAATTGCCTAAAGAAAAACTAACTTTTCCATACCAAAATTCGCGAGAAACATCTTTTCAAGAGTAGAGACCTTTTTTCAAGGGCGGATTTACGGGGGGGGGGTACAGGGGGTGTTTAGTTCAGAAGTAGAAAACTTTCGATAGAGGCGTTTTTTTCATCAAAAAGTGAGGGAAAAAAAGAAAATAAACTTGCGCAATCGATAAATTATCCTTTGTTATTGAATTAATGTTAAATACAATTTTTCATGAAAATAAACCCCTCCCGAGTTATAGGGCGTAGAAAATTACGATTTTCACCATAAAAATCGTACATTTCTAAAAGTTTTTTTAAATATAACCGAGAATCTGATATTATTACGTAAAAATTGATATGAACTAATTTTATGGCCTTGAGCTAACAATTAAAATGATTTTTTTTTATTTTTCTACACATATTTTTCTTCAAGTTTTTGATTTTAATGGCTCAAGCTTTAATATTGAAATGACGAATTTTCCAAAAACTTCGCGACACATTGATTTTTAACGGCGAAATGCTTTTATGGTGGTACATATATTTTTGTTTCATATTTATGTGGTACAAAATTTGAAAAACTTGAGAACCGTTGTTCTAGCGTAAATATCTCAAAACATATGACTTCCACAAAAAAATGTATATAACATCTTAATGAGAGAACAACATTGGGAACATTTTAAGACCAACAAGAACCGTTTAACATAAAAAAAGCTATGGACAAAATACATTTTTTTTACGCCATTTTTTAGCGCCATCTAGACTGTGGTATTTGACAAAAAAATCCTTTTGCAGAAAGTCGTAACATATGTTTTTACAATTGTCTAGTAATTTTTAGCCCTATGGATAATTATTTTTTAAGTTTTGGTCTGTTAAAGTTGAGCTAAATTTTTGTTTTTTATGAGACATTTTCAATTTTTTTGGTCAATACCGTGAAAAGTATTGATTTTTGAAAAAAAATTAAAGAGACAGGACTTGGAGCAACTGTTCTTCCGAATAATTACCATCTTTTTTTATCTTTGCATTTATGCAATGTCATTTTTTCGGGTCAAATACTGAAAAAACGATCACTCCAATGAAAAAGTTTGTCATAACATGATATTTTGACGATATCCTAAGCTTTAAAATGGCAAAAAATAAATTTTTTTTAGAAATGTACGAATATTGTGGTGAAAATCGTAATTTTCTGCACACTATCACTCGGGAGGGAAGATTAATTCATTAAAAAAGGTAATTTATCAATTGCGAAAAAATTTTTTCTTTTTTTTCACACCCCTACTCAAAACGCAACTAACTAAAGTTTTCTACTTCTGGACACCTTTCCTAGCAATTTGCAAAAAATTTTAAGTCGATCTGATCAGTTATTATTTTTATGTATGAGAGAGTAATAAAACAGCATTTCTAATGCAAAACTTAGTACGGTCATTTTAAATATTTTTACGGAATAATCTAAATATTTCCTAAAATTGTCATAAATGTACCTGAGCTAATACAAGTACAATAAGTACCTATTTGCCAATTTTGTTTTATTTTAATTCCAAGAATTTCTTACAGTAATCGAATTATAACTAGATAAATCCCTTAGTAAGGAGGTCCAGTTGTGTATTCTTGACAGCTTACTAAATGTCGTTTAGTTGCAACATGCAAGGTGCAGTGTGCAGTCTATTGTGAATTCTAGTGTGATCATGGAAAATTTGGAAGTACCGCGTAAACGACAAAAAATCGGTCCTTTAACAGTTAATGAAAAAACATTAATATTTAATTGTTTTAAATCATTTACAGACAAACATTTATGTAAAAGTGTTGATGACACAGTGGAATTAGTTAGTAGCACGCTTGGTGTTGGGAAATCTACGATTTACAGAGTTGTTAAAGAAGAGAAATGTGGCGAGTTTCAAACAGCACGTAAAGCTCCAGGAAAACCAAAATTTCAAATAGAAAATCATTTGAACGGAAGACTTCGAAAGACTTCTTTAGAAAAGAATTTCCGACAGTAGACAAAGTTCTTGCCACGGTTCGAGATGATAAGGATTACCCTGAAATGAGTCGAAGCACACTATGGAAGAAAAGAAATAGGTTTTCTATGCAAAAAGCATTCCAGAAAGTCTATTTTAATAGAAAGAAGCGATATTGTAGTATGGAGAAGAAATTACCTAAGGACTATAAAAGAAATGAGAAACCAAAGAAGAAATATATTTTATTTAGATGAAACATGGATCATACAACAAATAAATTTTGGCAAGATGAAACTGTTACAAGTCGAAGACAGGCTTTTTTAAATAATTTATCTACTGGTTTAAATCCACCATCAGGAAAGGGGCGCAGACTGATAATAGTACACATCGGTAGTTCAAACGGTTTTGTTAAAGGTGGTTTATTGACTTTTGAATCTACTCGTACCGGTGACTACCATGAGGACATGAATGCTGATGTCTTTAAAGAGTGGTTCGAACAAATGATAGATCTTCTTCTTCTTCAGAACTGTATAATAGTAATGGATAATGCAAGTTATCACTCGAGACTTACAGAAAAAATGCCCACAACCAAGTGGTTAAAAAAAGATTTACAGAATTGGCTAAATTCAAAGAATATTAAGTTCCATCCCGGTTCTGTGAGAAGAGAACTGTATCATTTGTGTTCCCTTCATAAAGAGAAATTAAAAAAATATGAAATTGATGAAATTGCAAAAAATCGTGGGATGACGGTGGTTAGATCACCACCATATCATTGCGAAGTAAACCCGATTGAACTGACATGGGCACAGATAAAGGGAGAAGTTTCAAGAAAAAATAATTCTTTTAAAATGAGTGATGTTAAACAGTTGTTTTTGGAGGCTGTAAATAATGTGAAGCCTGAAAACTGGGAAAAGGCAGTAAATCATACGATTAAAGAAGAAGAGAAAATGTGGAAGTTGGACAATATTACTGATGAAATGATCGAGCCACTCATTGTAAATATTGGTTGCGACAGTTCATCTTCTGATTTCGATTTGTAGGTAAGAAGTAGTTTTTATATTAAAATTATTATTTATGAACGTAACGTTGTTTAAAAGTCAAAGTTTAAACCCTTATACCTACATAACCCGTTTGACACAATGTTCTTAACATACCTTGTGAAAAAATAAAATATTTTTAAGAAAAAATTGCACTTTTTTACCTTCAGCTGCTTAGAAGTTATAAGCAGGTTAATTAGGTGAAAATATAAGTGTACACCCGATATATTTATTATATTTATACAAAGGTTATTTCATACGAAAATACTCGAGGTATAACTTCACAAAATATTTTAACTGTCTACTAAAAGAAGTGGTACGCCTATGGATTACGAACGCTTTATTATTTTAATACTCTCTCATACATAAAAATAGACTATAGTTTCTGCTCGATATTACAAAAAAATTTACTAGCTTTCTTGGACTACTTGGTAAGTTTTACCCCTCCCATAAAAAAAGGTAAATTCGCCCTTGCCTTTTTTCCAGATGTTTGGCTAGTTAAAATTGAAAATTATTCAGATAGTCATATTTTTAAGAAAAGTTGAACAGAATTTAAAGTTGATAAACCTGCTGTTTTAAGGAACCCCATAAAAATAGTCAAGGGGGGATAAAACAAGAGATCTGGTTGGCCAACGGAAATGTATATGTCACTTTTAATTCTTCCGTACACACTGTATATGGACATTAATAATAATAACAAAAATCTACTTCTATAGTAACAACTGCTAATATTTTTGTAAGAATTTCCTATGAAAACATACTGGGAGGACACATTTTCGACTATGTGACTTTCAAAATATGGTCTCCACACATCTGAGACAAACTGTATAATTCATACGTGAATGCAGTGAGTGTGTGTTTTGCAGTTATATTTTGTAGAGCATAAAGTGAAAAACGCTACAGCATAATAATATAATAAACTTAGTGGGTAATTGTACGGCTATTTACCGTTAAAATTAAACGCTAACACGATTTTTTGGTAAAAGTGATTTTAATTATATGAAATTTATAGTGAAAATTACTATTGTTTTATATTTTGATATTTGAATCTGATATAATAATAAAAGGTGTTATGTAACAGCAAATTACAGTTGATTATCTAAAATTTTATATACAACAAATTTTTAGTATTTGTTTTTCTTCTCAATTTTTATGTTGGATATTAACGATCAAAGGTGGTTCTGTGCGTCATTTTCAATGATTTCTTAAAAAGGTTTTATTGAATTTTCAAAATAATTAGAAGTTAAAAAAAATCCATATTTTTTAAATAGTTTTCAACAATGACAGCTTCAAAATGTATATTTATTTAACCAACGGATTTGTTTTTTATTTCTCTAATATAACTTCCTAATTTCTTTCGCATTAAAACTAATTTATGCTTTTTTTATGTTAATTTTCTATCTTAACTATTTTTCTTAATTGATCATTGTACATTATTAAACATATAGAATATATATAAAAGGCTCGGAAGATATAGAACTAACTCAAGTCTACTGTTGATTAATATTCCTAAAATTCTAAATTGAGAATTCAAGCCTTCTAAATATGTCTAGTCTATTCGCAAAGTTAAATTCACAAATTGTTCCCATTTACACAAAAATAGACGAAATATCTATAGATGCTTCTCATTGTATCATAATCAAAATTACAGTGAAAAAAACCATAAAGCCAATCGAGCAAGGGAGATACTATTAATTTTGATTTGAAGATTTAAATTTTTGATATGTTAAGCAAATAATCACTAGAGACACAACCTGTTAAATTTCTGAAAATACACTTTATGTACCAGGATAGGAAATCTGATATAAATTCATAGTAGAAAAAAACAATGGAAATAGATATTATTAATATTAAATACAATACAATGGCCCCATAGTCGCATGTTTTGTTTGAAGAAAGTTATGCACGATTTCCTGAAGTCATGTGAAAATTTCTTTCGGTAAATTTATTTATTTTTTGCACATTATTTCGAAATTGAAATGAAAGAAAAGAGCAGTTTTCTATACTTGCGATAAACTGCTAAAGAAAACCAAACACGAATTCTACCTAAAACAAATAAAGGACGCCCAATATGATATGAAAAAAATATACCGTGTTATTAATGAAGCAACAAATGAAACCAAAAAAAATTCGAATGAAAAAGTTCATGTAGTTCATGAGGATGGAAAAAACTTTAATGACAATAAAGCTATGGCAAATTACTGTAACGAATATTTTAACAAAGTCGGTATAGACATGTTAAAAAATATTCCACCCCCGCAATTTACGCTGTCAAATATAAATGCCAATCTAAAATCAATGTTTCTATCACCAGTGACTGATTTAGAGATAATAAAGCAGATTTCATCTTTGAAAAACAATAGCTCTCCTTGTTCTGATGGCATAACTGCTAGACAAATTAAAAATATTCATATGCACATTTTAACACCACTTGCTCACATTTTTAATCTTACGTTTTTAACAGGTATTATACCCTCACAGTTTAAATCATCAATTATAACCCCTATTTTTAAAGCAGGTGATAAAACAAAAATTAGTAATTATAGACCGATAAGTGTTTTAAATAATTTTGGTAAATTATTAGAGAAATGTATAAAAGAAAGGCTAATGCATTTTATTACCTCGAACAAAATTTTAAATGAAAATCAATTCGGATTCCAAACTGGTAAAGCCACAAGTGATGCAATGTATAGTGTGGTAAGTGAACTAGTTGAGGGCTTAGATAACAACAAAAAATGTCTAGCAGTTTTCCTAGACCTGGCGAAAGCATTTGACACTGTAAATCATGAGAGGTTACTGGAGATTCTGTACACAAATGGAATAAGGGGAACAGCGTTAAATCTTTTTAAAAACTATCTGACTGATAGGATCCAACAAGTTAAAATAAATAATGCACTAAGTGATCCAGCCCTTGTAAAAATAGGCGTACCTCAGGGGACAGTTTTGGGTCCTATTCTCTTTTTACTTTATATTAATTCTATGCTTTCTCAAAAGTCGTATCATATGCCGATGACACCGTAATTATCTTTAAATCAGATACCTGGTTGGACGTTAAATTAATTGCAGAGAGGGAACTTCATCTAATAACGAATTGGTTAAATACTTATCAATTATCTTTAAATGTTAATAAAACACATTATATCGCATTCTCTGCAAATAATGCTAACAGACCAGCTTTTCAAAATATTAGGATTAATCAGTCAAACACAAGTATTACTGAGGTTAGTCAGGTAAAGTACTTTGGTATCGTTATTGATAAGAATTTAAAATGGGACAGTCATATCAACTACTTAACAACTAAACTTAGAAAACTAATTTATAAATTTTACCAGTTACGTGAAATTCTCTCTACGAAACTGCTAATAATTATATACAAGGCTCTGGTTGAATCACTTTTACGTTATGGGATATTAGTTTCGGGTGGGCTCTACGAAAATTCTCTTTACTCGCTTAAAATTATACAAAATTATATTCTTAAAATTATTTTTTAACGTAATAAACGATTTTCTACTTGCTTGCTGTACTCCAGTGATATACTTAATATTAGATCTTTATATTTTTTAACAGTCCTAACATTTGCTTTTAAAAGGGGATATTTCCAACAAATAATGTGCACTCATGAATATAACACAAGGGGTACGACGGATAAACGTCTAAATATTCCAAAAAATTTCAAAAATATCAGTCATCGATTTGTAACATTCATCTTACCAAAAGCTTCAAATTTATTACCACTGACTATTCGACAAATTTCTAGAGTAACTAATTTTGTAAATGAAATAAAAATATTTATTTACCAAAAATATTTCGAGTTTCAAAAACTTCTAGCCACATAATGCTTTCAATTGTATTTTTTTTTCTCTTGGATTAACATCCATTTATTGTCATTGTATATTATTTATGTAAACTGCATGTTATGCATTTATTTTGATATTTCTCTTCCAGATGATTGCAGCACTAATACAAGTGTTTGGTCACTTAGGGTGCAATGTTTTGGAAAACTTTTACACATCTCATTCTATTGTAAATTAAATTTATAAATTATTCTTTAATTTCGACATATTTTGTAATTTTGTTCTACAATATTTCTTTTGTAATTTTTCTTTTGTAATTTGTAATTTTCTTTTGCAATAATTTGTAATTTGTAATTTGTAACTTAAATTCAATTCAATAAAAAATTCAATTCAATGTCCATTAATTTTCAATATTAACAATTTAGGATGTTTTAAAATTTAACGAAAGTTAGACATCTTACCATTAAGCAAATCGGCATGCTGAGCATTTTTCAATTTCAACTTCTAATCCATGCTTTTATTCTGAGACACACTGTATATAACGAACACACTATTCTTATACTCATATCATAATTAAACGAAAGTCAAAGAACAAATGAAGGCAGAGCATAAAGCGCTCAACTGTTTATATTAATAATTTTTTAATTTGCGGAATAATTATTTCTACTTTCGTGATGCCTCTAATTAATTATGTGCCTGTAATTAAGATGTGTTTTTTTGTGATCGTACGATAAAGGTTGATTTTGTGATTGTAGATTGAAATCTACACTTTATTGGGATAAATAGTACGGAGAGTTTTTGATGCAAATCTCAAATAATAGAAATTTAAAAAAATGTTTGAAATATTTTTAATTACACAGTCCCCAAAAAAAAGTGGAATGAACTTTACAAGCCTATGGATTTTGAGCCGCTGAATCCGAATCCGGTCTAAGAATTTCGCCTGGAGTCTTCAGTTTTCCCCTAGCCTAGGGGAAATGCGTGAAATCTTAGAAATTTCAGTATCTGTGAAAGCAATTTCGATCTACGCAAAACGATAATGTTTTCACGTATCTCGAGTCGCTTAGTTCCAATCTCACTGTATAATTTCCCTAGAGTACCTCAGAATTCCCTTATTTTAAAATTGTTTACCTGATCATTCCTTTTTTCCAATTCCAGAACTCTCAAATCCGAATCTTCACCCATTGTTGTCAAATTTCTCTTTTCACTCTCTACCAAATTTTCATCTGTATAACTTTCCCCATTTTCCTCAGTTTCTAATGATTCTTCACTATCACCATCTTTAATCAATTCCTCTACTTTCTCGTTTTCTTTATCGTTCCTCATTTTTATGTTTAATCCTTTCTGCGTCATCTCAACTTCTTTTGGTACGATTCTTTCGGCACTTATTATTTCGTAAATATTTTTCGGTTTTTTATTAGCGTTATCAAACGTAATTGGATTTCTATTCGAATAATGATACTGATTAGGAAAATTCATAGTTATAGTTTCCATTTTATTCATAGTTTCATCAGATTTGGATTCAACTTCAGTTAGAATTTCGTCATTTTCGTATTTAGATGTAGTTTCTTCTTCACCGGTAAGCAGGTCCGGATTTGTCAAGTTAGGAGGTTTTTGTTTAATATTTTTGACGGAATTCGAGGTGGCAGAGTCCAAAAGGTATTCTTTAGCGTAAGTTACAGGGTGGTTAAAGATAAATTCTGAAGGTAAGGTGTAGCCTAAAGATTTTAGGATTTCTACGTGGGGTGCTGCACTTTGGGGTTCTGAAATAAATATTATTTTATTAAAAGCTACTAGTAAAACAAGGCCTAAATCTTTTGAGTTATCTGTCAAATTAGTGATGTTTGAGGAAAAAAAAATATTCTCACCTAAATTTTTGGGATGTTGATTGGTAACCTCATCACTCGATTCGGCTTGATCCGATTGGGGCCTAAAATACTGGACAGATGGTACAGAAGGTCCTATATTAACATTTGCTTGCTTCATAAAATCCGCTAAATTTATGAAATGCTCATTTTCCCCGTTGCCAAACTCAAAATTTGGATTCTGAACAGGATTATATCCTGCACCAAATCCAGGATTAAATCTTCCACCCAATCCGGGGATAAATCTTGGTCCTAATCCGGGTCCTAATCCAGGAGCTACCATATCGTACGGATTAAAGCCTAAATTTGGTATACCGTTGGGTAGACTGTTTGGTACTCCTATTGTAACGATAATGGGTGGCTGGGGTTTAAAAAAGGGTGGTATATTGAGTGGTGGAGGAATAGGCCTTACAATGATCGCTCTGTCTATGTTTTTCTTTTGGTACAAGTCCGATTTTGAGATTTCATCTTCTTGGTTTGTCAATTTACATAGAATTTGATTAATGAATATGGAAAAAAAGAATATCTAAAAAAAAATGGATTAAAATGTGATGTCTATCTAATAAGAAAGTAACATATTAAAAAACTACATTTAGTACTGAAGGTTTTTACCTCCGATTTCGTTGAACTTCCATCGATTTTCATGAAAATTGGTGAGTAGTTAGAGGATACCTCAAAAAACAAAAGTGACATGGTGCCAACTTGCGCTTTTACCTCTGGGGTGTAAATTATTTTATTAAAAATAACCCCAGAAATCGATAGAGGTACCAATTCTAAGCAAAATTTTGTGATATAAAGTTATTAAAATAAATCAATACTCTTTGAGTTATTAAAGATCAAAGATTTTGAATTTTCGTGTTTTAAAGCGGTTTTCCATAAATAACTCAAAAACTATAAGTTTTTACAAAAAAGTCCTTACTTAAAAAACCTTTTATTATTCATTCAAAGTGAGTTATAGGTAATTGAATGTATATTTTTTTTCTGCGAGTACTCAAATCTAAGTATTTAAGCTTAAATAACGAGAAAACGATGCATTTTATAAAATATATTTACTGAACACTTTTCAAAGTACTCAGAAATACCTATCAAATGAGCTCTAGAAGAAGTTGATAGCATCAAAATTAAGTAAGTTATGATGAAAATAATAGGACACTTTCGAATTTTTTAGGAAAAAGTGAAAAATAAAACATACGCCATTTCCATAAAAATTAAAATTTATAGTAATCCCTATAAGAAGGGGAGTGGGTGGCTCAGTGGTAGAGCACTGGACTCATAATCCAAGGGTTGTGGGTTCGAATCCCACCGTCGGCAGAAATCTTTTTCTGATTTTTAGTTAATTAAAAATTTAGAAATTGATTTTCATATACCAGGTGTGATTCCCCACTCGACCATTCACTGTTGGGTTCTAATTAACAGTGCTGTTCCTAAAGTGGCGCTGGGAAACAGTAACAAAGCCTACACAGAACACGAGGCTAATGACTAGAGTAGTCGATGCCGTTGACACAGAAGTAAAAAAAAAAAAAAAAAAAATCCCTATAAGACTTTCTTTATTTTTAGCATAAGTAATGACCTCAAAAATTTTGACCGGTTTAGAATGCATATTTTTGAAAAAAAATATGTTTGACAAAAATCAGAATTTTTCAAATTTTCGTAAATTTAATTTTCTTTTGATAATAACTCCAAAAATACTCGATACACGTAAAAAATAATAAAGAACGAAATTTTATTTTTTTTAACAAAGATTTTACTTTTTTTTTTATTTTTGTAGGATAAAAAATAACCGAGACAGAAACGTTTACAGCCTAAATTTTACTGCGAGAATCATGTAACCGGGGTCCTTTAACCTTTTATATTTTAAAAATAAGGGATTTAAAAGATTACATTTAATAGAATGTTATAGCTCTTGAAATTACCTTTCAAATGGTTTTTAGATGAACCTGATATCATAAAAATTAACGGAGTTATTGTAAAAAAACATTTTTTTGAAAAAAATTTTGGAGCAGAGATTTTGTTTGTATACAGGGTGTCCCACGACGTACTGTACACAGTCCAACCATAAGTACTATGGACGAGGCCATTTCATATCTGGTATTAAAAAATGCCTTGTTGCGTTTTTGACGGATATACAGGGTGATATTTGAAAATATGTGAATTATTCTACGTTAAGTATATCTGAAAGTAAAAATCTCAGACCAATCAAATTTGGCACACTGAGTGTGCTCCCTGAGCTTAATAAAATAGATTTTAAAAAAAATTTAATTTCAGGTCCGGACTTAGTTTTTTTTAGATTTTTATTGGTTTTTTGGAAACAACACCTGTAAGCCAGATCAGACAATTTTTATTTTTCTCACTTTAAAGCTTAAGGATGATACTAAGCAACAGGTAAAAAAAATTGAACGCGCAACTTTTTGTTTTCTGCAGAAAAAAATAAAACTTGGATTCACATTCTTCTTATGACTGATGCGGCACTACATTGATAGCACATCATCATTTTTCAACAAAAATCATAAATGCAGTTCATTTTACTCGATATAAAGTATTATTCAATCAACCGTTGAAATTCCAGGGCCGTATTAATTTTTTTAAAGTTTTTATTGATCCTATAAAAACAACACCCTGTAAAACGAGTTTTACAAATTTTCTTTCTGTAACGTCAAAGAAAAAACTATTACTTTTGATTATTTTGCAAATGCAAGTAGGCTTTGAATTCGCTTTGACGTCCATTTTGACAGTTTGTGAAAGAACGTGGTGAGCGACTGACAGAAGACCAGAAAGAGGGTATTTTGGAAATGGTAAATCAAAATGAGAAGCTAACTATCCGGCGAATATCCAGTATTTTGAATATTTCTAAGTCCACAGTTTTCAGGACGTTAAAGAAAGGTCTCCTCCATCCATATCACCCCCAACTGGTACAGAGACTGCAAAAAATAAATACGGCCCTGGAATTTCAACGGTTGATTGAATAATACTTTATATCGAGTAAAATGAAGTGTCCTTATGATTTTTGTTGAAAAATGATGATGTGCTATCAATGTAGTGCCGCATCAGTCATAAGAAGAATGTGAATCCATTAAAGTTATACTATTTTTCAAAGTTCTATTTTTTTCTGCAGAAAACAAAAAGTGTGATCTTCGTTCCCTCACATATAGGAAATGAGACCGCAGACAAGGCAGCCTATGAAGCAGCTTCATCCGAGGATACCCCGATATCCCAATTATATATTCAATCTGATATAGAAAATTTCCTAAAAAAATCTATTAAAGACAAATGGCAATCCGAGTGGAACAACAGAACATCGAAACTCAAAATGATTAAACCAGATGTGAATACACCGTTGCCACTACCATCCAACAGACAACAACAAATAAAAACCTCAAGATTAAGACTAGGACACACCCGTCTAACCAATAGTTACCTGATATCCAGACAAGATCCCACTATCTGTGAAACGTGCAACACCATTCAAACCATCAAACACTTAATAGAAGACTGTCCAAAGTATCAAGAAGAAAGGGAAAAACACCATATATCAAACAAGAATCACTCGGACAACTCGAACAAGTTGAAAGGACACTGAATTTCCTAAATGATATAAACTTTTTAAACCAAATTTAAACATTTTACCCAATTAGTTTCAAGTCACCACTCTAAATATTTTTTTTTTTTTGTAAAAGTATAATAATGTAAACTAATTTAAAAAATGCTAATGACCCTTAGCGGTCGAAGCTTAATTAAAAAAAAAAAAAAAAAAAACAAAAAGTTGCGCGTTCAATTTTTTTTACCTGTTGCTTAGTATCATCCTTAAGCTTTAAAGTGAGAAAAATAAAAATTGTCTGATCTGGCTTACAGGGTCTTGTTTTCAAAAAACCAATAAAAATCTAAAAAAAACTAAGTCCGGACCTGAAATTAAAATTTTTCGAGCTCAGGGAGCACACTCAGTGTTCCAAATTTGATTGGTCTGAGATTTTTACTTTTAGATATACTTAACGTAGAATAATTCACATATTTTCAAATATCACCCTGTATATCCGTCAAAAACGCAACAAGCCATTTTGTAATACCAGATATGAAATGGTCTCGGTCCATAGTACTTATGGCTGGACTGTGTACAGTACGTCATGGGACACCCTGTATATAGGAAAAAAGATAGATAGTAAGAAGTAGACGTGTCGATAGGTACATGCTCACAAAATATACATGTGTGGGTGTGTGTATGAATATTTCGAAGATAGAAAAAGTGAAAGGAATTCTGTACATCTGCTCTTTCATACATCGAAATTATCGTCAACAAAAATAAAAATTAATAAGTAAATAAAGGTTAGATTTTTATCGGTAAAATGATTAAAGTTTCTTGAAACCAATTTTTTTTAGTGATTCTGCTTTGAGGGGGTGGTTTTTAAGGGTTGAAATTTCACAGTCAACCAAAAATTATATCATAAACATTAAACAAACTGTTTGTGTAATGTTAATATTCGATTTGATATTTCAGAAATATAAAAATGATGTTTTCATGATTTTCGATTTAAGGGGTGGTTGCTAAAATGGTTGAAAAATTAATTAAAATCATAAATCATGCATATAAATGCTGAAAAATATTTATTTTATTTAATTAAACGAGATTATTTACGCCAGAATGCTTAAATCTGCATTTTTTACCATTTTGAACAAAAGGGGTGGATTTTACCCCTAAAATACAAAAAGCGCAAGTCGAGCATATGTCATTTTTGAAATTAAAATATACTCAATCCCAAATTTTCATGCAAATAGATGGAAGTTCACCGAAATCGGAGGTAACTGAACTAATTTTGGAAAATTTAGCGCGTTATTAAGGAGGGGGTGCCAATTTTTTCATCCTATTTTCTAAATTTTTGTTGGTATCACAAGAGGAAAACAAAATCAATTTACTAGCATCAAAAATTTTAATAAAATGCATACATGGTGCGACATTAGTTCGAATAAATCCAATTATTTATTTATTGGACAAAATTAGATAAAAGTGAAAGCATATATAGGGCCATATTTTGATATTTTCACTCATTTTCATATTTTTTTAAGATGAGTTGGTGGTGCTGTTCCCCAGGTAGAAATGTCGTACCTCTACACCTAGATTATTCGATTTATCCAATATGAAACAATTTTTATTTACATTTCCTCCAAGCAATTGTATTATTTCTTGAAAGTTTGGACATTTTCTTTATCATAAAAAGTAAAAATTTGACAATTTAAGAAATTAATTATCAATTTTAGCAATTTTTAAGATGTAGGAAGGTCCTGCGATTCCAGAATAAAAAGACCTCAAAAAATATCTAATAAATATTACCAAAAAAAAAAGAAACTCACCTCATTATTCCACATATTCATATCACATAACTGCTAACTTGTAAAAATAAAAAACCTCAACTTTGAGCCACCGACTTATTAGAATAATCTAATCAGAAATTTTCAAAGGAAACTGGTTTTATTTCATCCTCAACAAGTTAATTATTAATAATCATTATAATATTTTGTTTGGGTAATCGCAATCCCTGCATCAGATCGAAGAATCTCCTCCTTCTTCTCCTAATAGAAACTTCAACCTGCCCATATTAATAAGAACCGCAGAAATGCATAATTTAGTTTGAATATCATTATTTAAAATGCGTATATGAATGCTTCCATGATTTTTTTAATTTTATGATGACGGTGGTTTGCTCTTCCTCGTACTTTCGCAGAAAGAGACAGTTAAACAGTGGCGTGCATAAATTGTTTATTCAAAATATACGCATACGCAAAGAATATCCAGATTATTTTTCTGAACTTTTCAAGGGCGGATTTAGCTTTTTTTATGGGAGGGGTAAAACTTACCAAATAGTCCAAGAAACCTAGTAAATTTTTTGTAATATCGAGCAGAAACTAGTAACTGATCAGATCGACTTAAAATTTTTTGCAAATTGCTAGGAAAGGTGTCCAGAAGTAGAAAACTTTCGTTAGTTGCGTTTTGAGTAGGGGTGTGAAAAAAAAAGAAAAATTTTCGCAATTGACAAATTACCTTTTTTAATGAATTAATGTTCCCTCCCGAGTTATAGTGTGCAGAAAATTAAGATTTTCACCACAATATTCGTACATTTCTAAAAAAAATGTATTTTTTGCCATTTTAAAGCTTAGGATATCGCCGAAATATCATGTTATGACAAACTTTTTCATTGGAATGACCGTTTTTTCAATATTTGACCCGAAAAAAATGACATTGACGGTTATAAATGCAAAGATAAAAAAAAAGGTAATTATTCGGAAGAACAGTTGCTCAAAGTCCTGTCTCTTTAATTTTTTTTCAAAACTCAATACTTTTCACGGTATTGACCAAAAAAATTGAAAATGTCTTATAAATACCAAAAATTTAGCTCAACTTTAACAGACCAAAACTTAAAAAATAATTATCCATAGGGCTAAAAATTACTAGACAATTGTAAAAACATAAGTTACGACTTTTTGCAAAAGGATTTTTTTGTCAAATACACAGTCTAGATGGCGCTAAAAAAATGGCGTTAATTAAATTGAAAAAAAATTATTTTGTCCATAGCTTTTTTTCTGTTAAACGGTTCTGGTTAGTCTTAAAATGTTCCCAATGTTGTACTCATTAAGATGTTATATATTTTTTTGTGGAAGTCATATTATTTGAGATAATTACACCCTGTAGCCCCCCCCCCCGTAAATCCGTCCATGGAACTTTTAGTACAATTTCTTCCTCATTTTTGTATTACAGTTTTATTTCCCATTGTTTTCTTAACCATACATTGAAACTCTTCTTTTTTTATATTTTTGTTCTAGTTGAGTTGTCACTTTAGTGCCGAAAGTACGAAAAAATATATTTAAAAATACTATAGCTCTTTATCTCTGATAACGTGTTTTGTGCATTTAAGTGATACGCCTCTGCTTAAAGCGATTTCAGTGAAATGGAAACTTTGCCATCCCATTATTCTTCTTGATATATCTAGTTTAGATGTTATAAAAAAATAATGCGAGTATTAACTTTGAAGTTATGATTGTTGTAAGATTTGCTTCGATGAGTTTAAATAATAAGAAAAACAATTCAGTATGCAAAAAACAGTTGAATTATATCTTCGCCAACAAGTTTCAGCTTGAATGTTACTTCCCAAGACCGGTTTATGTATTTTGGCTTCTTCAGTTAGGTCTTGGATACATAAATTGCGAACAGTCGAGTATGTGGTCATTTTTTTTATCATACATGATGACGAGATGGAGGTGGGAAGTGGTACTGGAATTCCTTAATAGCTTTCCAACAACTCTATAGTTATTTGATGGCGCTAAGAATTGCATTTATCACTAAAAGTATCTCAGGGAATCAATAGTAATAAATAATAATTAGCTAATGGTATAAAAAGGGGTATTTAATAATGCCAAGAACGAATAACACAAATTAAATAAATACTAAAGTAATAAGTCTATTGACATTCCTGTCATAACTGTCAACTTCTGTTCTAACACAAATATCGGCTCTGCCAAAACCGCTTCCTCTTAAATCGAAGGAGGAATCCCTAACTTCGAGAAGGATTCTATGCCCGAAATTTTCATTTAATTCTGGAATGCAAACTTTAGTGCCATACGGTATCCCGAGGGTTTCATCCATCGAAAGGGTCACAAAGTCGGCCCTGTTGTCAATATAATCCTGAAAACAAAATGTTAAGCTTAGTGCAATGATAATAAGAACAAGAGAAGATCATTTACCTGCAACGTTTTCAGTTTTTGACCTTTTTTGTCTTCATAACCATGTTCGTGATCTTGGTCGTTGTAATCTGGATAGTAAGCCGTCAAAGTGACATTTTTAAAAGTCTTTCCTTTGCATTTTAGCGATATATCTAAAAAATTCAGTATATTCGAGAAAAACTCGTATAACTCCACCCAAAACCGCTAGAATTTATATTACTACGTTATAGCACAAGGAAATCTCGATAAATATTGCAGGCAAATTAAATTTTTTCAACAAGAATAATACCACCCTAAATCTACCAATGGGAAATGGTTAAGAGGGTTACAAAGAACTTCTAAAAAAAAACGACGCCATGGGGGTTGGTTCAATTAACGGG
Source organism: Crepidodera aurea (assembly GCA_949320105.2). Classification (NCBI taxonomy): domain Eukaryota; kingdom Metazoa; phylum Arthropoda; class Insecta; order Coleoptera; family Chrysomelidae; genus Crepidodera; species Crepidodera aurea. Next base: position 1,925,699 of record OX439475.1, on the reverse strand, counting down.
AGGGGTGATTAAAGGGGTTGAAAAATGGATTTGTGTGATTTTTCACGATTTCCGGCGAAACTGTACGTCTTATCAAAAAACTATCTATAGGCAAGTTGTAGCTTATAAAAAAACCTACAACTTTTGTAAAAGACAGTTGTGACCATAACCTGAAAATTTTTTTTTTGTTTTCCATTTTTCATTTCCGCAAAAATCATTCGATTTCGATGAAACTTTGTGAAAGTATTTGTTTTTGTGTTATAAATAAACAAAAAAATTTTGAGTTAAAAAAAATAATTTTTTTTGAGATATTCATTTTTAACACTTTTTTTTCAGATGAAAAGTTGCATGGTGAAATTTTCTCGTACAGAGTTCTCCGGGTGCGTATTTTTTTCGTTTTGACGTGAACTTTTTGATACAATGATAAACTACTATCGTTTCTATTTAAAAACATCCTCAAAAATGGAAAAAACTAAAAAAACACTGTTTTAAAAATAAATTTTTAACAATTGTTGATAATTTGTTTAAACTTTTGAGAAAATTAAAAAACTGATTACACTATTGAATTGTACGGGAAAACTGCTGAAGAAAATATGTTTTCTTTATTTATGTAAAATTTCATACGTATACAGTATTGTTCTAAATATTAAACGAACATGGAAGTCTCATAAAAATCAAAAATAATCGTTTTCTAATTTTTTTTTTAACAGAATCGAAAAAGTTTTTTATACAAAAGTTGTAGGTTATGAAAATTTCTTCAACTTTTGTAGAAGTCACTTTGACCATAACCTCCAAAATTTCCGAAAAAATGCAAAAAATCATATTTTTTTCTTTTTTTCCATTTTTAAATGATAATTTTTCTGCTATCTTGCCTGCACTAAAAATAATTATTAAAGAAAAAATCATTTTAAGGGGCCACAATTTTGTCCTTAATTTTTTCTATATTCACGGTTTTTAATGGAAAATTATAAATATTTTAAATTCTAAATTGCTTACCATTTTCAAAACCTGCACTAGCACAACCTAAGACGAGTATTGAAAAAACAAATGCACTATTAAATTTCATACTGAAAAAAAATTGGCAAATCTGCCAAAACATTCGAGATTTTAAATTAAGTGTGGCTAAAAGCGAACGTAAACCTTTTCGCAAAATTAAACATCAACTCAACAAAAAATGTGCAATTCAAACAATTTTTATTTTTATTACAAAACGAAATGTACAGAGCGGAATGGAATTTTATAGTAAAAAAAAAGTATAATGCTGTAATTCAAATAGTTTTATTAATAAAAATTTTAACTTATTTCCATTTGTTCAGAATTTTAATTTGGGATTTTAATTCTTTAATTTAATACTTTTTTTTAAGAATTAGATACGTGGATTTAAAAACCGTAATCACTCTGTATACTAATCTTATCTGCATGGTTCGGTTTCAGTTCTTCTTGACGTCATTAAGGGCTCTCTGTATTGCTGTCTATGCTTTATCAAATCATGTCCCATATGGTTGATGGTATCGTGATATTCGGTGGTACCGGTTTCGAGTTTGAACCATTCGTCTACTGGACTAGGTGCTAAATAGAAAAATGAGAGATGAGTTATACAATCAAAACCCTTTACAGAGATGTAAAACTCTCTGAACTTTTCTGCAGGCAAATAAGGTTAGTTAAATTCTGTAAAATTGTTAAGTAAAGGAGCAGCACTGATTCTACAATCAAAACCCTCATTTTTACATGTTTGTCTCAAAATTTCATACGTTCAGAAAAGCACCATGTTCATTCTGTTACTCAAAATAAAGTCGCCCTAAGCCCAGAAGACCATAAGCGATACCTGATTCCAGACAATATGGATATTGATACTTAAGTCGCCCTAAGCCCAGAAGACCATAAGCGATACCTGATTCCAGAGGATATTGATACTTAATTAACATCATTTTTTATCTATAATTTATATTACATTACATTTTTAAATTAAATTGTGTATTTTTTAAACTTAGACCCCTCTGATACCCTTCTGATACCCTCTGCTTTACCTTAACCAAAAATAATAGTAAATATAATCTCCCAACCTTACGCACATTCCATTCTTTATTGATGTAATATTGAAATGAACAAAAACAATGTTTAACACAACTATTTCTCCATCTATCCCAATATGCCGTTTTTCCCATTCAAATTGGCCCAATAATAGCCGAGATAAGGACCCTTTTGGCAACATGCGGCCTCCTCCTGTGACGTCATTAGCCAAGTCCCCAGTCTTAGCTAAGTTTAGAACCGATTTCCGAATATTGGGATGGCCTGTAGGCCCGCCCATATATTTGTGCACTTTACCCCTTAAGCCTGCCCATATATTTGTGCTCCTGAAGCAGGCTCATACTAAGACGTTATCACCGCCCGCCGACGTTATCTCTAAGCAATGACGCGTGACCTTGAAATGGGTAAAAATCCCCAGATTGGACTTTAAAATTCCTTATAGAGATTTACATGTAAAAATGAGGGTTTCGATTGTAGAATCAGTGCTGCTTTACTTTGTTAAACTATTAAATTTCTGAAAATACCTTTCTCTTTGCGAGACAAATTTTTTGGAAAAACCCACAGTACGAATTTAAAAATTCTAAAAAGGAAATAATTTTGAATGAAAAATCCATTTGCGTAAAAAAAATACTTTTAAGCACGGAATAATTCAGAAAATTTGTGAAAACGTCTGATAAATTCGTTTTTTCCTACGAAAATACAGAGAAAGTTATGAATTTTAAAAATATAAATCTAAAGAGTGGGGTATTTATATAACCGAAGCCAAGTAGTTAAAATAGGTAAAGTAACAAGTAATTCTAAAATTATTGAATATGGAGTTCCTCAAGGTACAATCTTAGGATCCATATTAATTACTATTTACATTAATAATCTATTTTTATTACAAAAGACTGGAACGAAAATTCAAGTAGGGAACGACTTGCCTTAATGGATATTTTTGGAAAATTAAAGGTAAAGAAAAAACCTGCTTAATTAACACATGGCGACCCTTTTGGGTCCTCGAAATTCTGAAGTAAATGCTCTCAAAAAAGGGAATACTTAATTGGAAAGAAGATCGGTCAAGGTTCATACATTGTCTGGTCTTTGGGTATAATTGTGTGGAATTTTTTTTTTAAATAGATACTTACTTGCTTGAGACGTTACGCAAGGACAAGGTTGTACTGCTGGCTTGGGGAAACAACTGAGTCTAAATTTGAATGGATCTCTGTATCCACTTCCCAATCCCAGGACCTCTCCTTTGACAGGTACTCCGAACGGAGAATCGATAGCCGCTTTCAATTTTCGATACTTTGTGACAGGCAAACCTAACAAATGTAAAGCATTAGAAAATCGACATTTTTCCGCTCAAAATACAATAAATTTAATTAATAAACCTTTTTTGATATAGTTGATTTGATAAAGGGTCTCCATTTTTTCGTCATCGTTGTCGCAAGGATGATCCAGTAAGCCACTAGAAAGTATGCCCATCTGAAAAGCAAATAGTTTTAATAAAGAAATGCTTTATGGACTGGATCTTAGATCATATATGCTATTTAGTCACAAGTAGCGCAACCTCTCAGATTATTCCCATTCCAAACAATTTTCGTAGTCTTCTTAGTATTTTATTTATTTTCGATTCACATTAATTCCCATTTTACTGTAACCTACATGGAAGTCACTCATTAGAAAATAAAATTGAAATATGTATTGTATATGACAATATATTATACTGTACCAAAATATTCCAAACTGTATCATAGTACGCTATTGCCCCTTCACCCCCTCTCATCGTTACCTAGCGAAGCATATATGATCTAAGGACTGGATAGTGGATAATATCAGCAGCTGACGTATTTTTTAGGTTATAATAATAATAATAATAAAAATAGTTTTATTAATTGAATTAAATAACAGTTTTTACTATTTTAATTTTTACAAAATAAATGTGATAGATAAGGTGAATATTGCTTACCAAAACATTTGACATTTTTTTACAAAAGTAACTAAATATATTTACAAAAATATTTCGTACGGATGGACTACAATATTTATTAGGATATCCATATATACGGTTCACTAGAAATATATTATTTTTAAGATAGCTTAAACTTTAGAAAATAAAAAAATAATTAAAATAAATATTCACATTGAATTTAATATAAGACAAACAAACAGAAATCTCAAAAATCTTCTTCAAAAATTCTTTAAGAAAATTTTTATCCGTGTTTCTTATATTTGGAAATAATTTTATTAAAAACATATTGCAATAATGTTGTATTTTTATTTATAAAAAAAAAATGTAATAAAACAGAGGAACCCTTAGAAACCTTGAAGGTTGTGCAAGGGATATATTTGTAAGTTTTTATTAGATAGGTACATACTTAATGTAAATTATTCAAAGAAAAAAAGAAAGAAGGTTATATCTGTATTAAAGGTTATTCAATAAGTTTATGGATGGGTTGCCTACTAATTTGAAATAAATATGATTTAAAATATTTTTTAAACATATTTGCGTTGTTTATAGTTTGAAAATAGGTTTTGTAAAGATCAGGTAAGTCATTAAAGAATTTAGCACAGAGGTGAGTATAGCATTTTGTCCCAATTGTTTTATTTGCTCTATTTATTGTTACATAATTATTTTCTTTTTGACGTGTGTTATAATTGTGAGTAATGTTTTTGAGAATTGATTTGTTTTTGTAGGAGTATAACATAACATTAAAATAATAAAGTTGCCGAATATCCAACACATGGCATCCATAAAAAAGTAAATCAGACGAGTATATTAGTGGCTTATTAAAAATAATTTTTTGCAGAATGTCTAACCTATGCAAGTGGGTATATGAACATGCACCCCAGCTTAGTATACAATACTGAAGACGTGATTCCACTAACGCATGATACAATATTTTCAACTGATTTCTAGTGAGTAATTTGCTTAAATATTTAAATTTATATAACATGATCCTAAGAGTTTTTGTGACTTGCTGGATGTGGTAATCCCATCTCAAATGAGGGTCAACTGTTATGCCTAAATATTTAATGTTGTTGGAATATTTAATTTTTATAGTTTTTTCTGGAGTGGGAATATTTATTGAGGTGTACGTGTAGGTGTAGGTGTAGGTTATTCTCATAACTTACAAATGGGATAAAAAATGTTTTTTCATAATTTATAGTTAGAAGGTGGTGATCAAACCAATGTATTATTTTCTTTAGGTCCTCCTCAACGTCACGTTTTAGGTTATCCCATGTATCTGAAGAATATAATACCACTGTGTCATCTGCAAAACTGTAGATTTTTCCAACGAAGTTTTGACTAAATATACCATTTATATAAATTGAGAATAGTAGTGGTCCCAAAACCGTTCCTTGTGGTACTCCATAATTAATTCGATTTTCATAGCTTACAGCTTTCCCAACTCTTACAGATTGTTGGCGATCTTCCAAATAATTTTTAAAAATGTTAAGTGCAACCCCACGTATGCCTGCCCTCTCCAAGGCCTCGATCAGTTGATGGTGATCAACGGTATCGAAAGCCTTGGCGAGGTCAAGAAATACGCATAAGGAAGGTTTTTTATTATCAATGCGGTCGTACAATTCTCCAATTATTTGTGCTGTTGCATCATTAGTAGATACTCGTTATCGTCTCGATAAAGTTGTTCACGAACCTCGATCGATTAGAGAATCCGAGTTTCTCGATAGTGACTAACTTCCATTAAGAAGAGTATTTGAAGTATCAAGCGATCAATCAATCTTTTCTTATTTTTGATATAAAAAATTCAATTTTTGACAATAATCAACAAAAAACATTAACATAACCTTAAAAAATAATTAACTCGATTCCTCCAGCGCAGTCGAGAAATATTTGTCCTTTCGATTAATTGAATCTCGTAAAACAAATTTATCTAGTATTTACCAAACTAGACAAACCGACGTCGAAAATCGAGTCTGGTGATCCCACTGCTGCTTTTTTTGAACGATGACAGGTGTCGCCATGGTTGCCAACGTAGCCTACTTTTAGACCTGCTCCCTTTTTGACTTTACTAACTTGACATAACAGGGTTGCCAACGTAGCTAACCTAGCATTAGCATATAGAGCTAACCTAAGCATTGATTACGTACAGACTAAAACATGCGATACATAGGGCTAACCTAACTATTGTTAAAATGCGCACAAAACGGCAATAGTTCTTAACGCGTCTCTTTCTAACACATTAAAGAGTGAGAGTGACATATGTCTGCCTTCAATGTGCTAGAACGTGACGCGTTAGAGAGAGAGAGAGAGAGAGAGAGAGAGAGACGTCATAAAAAACTTTATAACAAAAATGAAAGAAAAAATAATTTACGGGCGATCTGAGGTCGGGAAGTGGAAGGGGGTGAGTTTTTAAGGATAAAAAACTTTATCTCGATTTCCGGCAAAACTACAAGTCCTATGGAAAAAAGTTAAATGGCAAAGTTGTAGGTAATAAAAAGATCTACAACTTTTGTATTTACACTTTTTTCACATAACCTCAAAATTTATGTGAAAAATTCAAATATACAAGTATTTGGTTTTTTATTTTTATCTTTTACAAAAAAATTTTTTTTTTCACGAAATTTTGTGAAAACTTACCTTTTTATATCCCAAATACACTGTAATTTTTTTGATTTAAAATATTTATTTTTTCACCTTATTTTGACTTAATATCGAAAAAGCACCCTAATTTTCAATCGAAAATTGTCACGTCAAAATATCTGCTTTTTTAAAAAACTCGGTGGACTTTTTGTTCGTTGAAATCTCTACTTTTTGATGGTGTAAAAAAATATACATTACTATGGTAAATGTTCTCAAAAAATGCAAAGAAACGAAAAAAACTCGAATCCGACATTTTTTTTTTAATTCATCATGTATAATTTTGAGCTATTTATTAAAATGTATACTTTAATTACTCGAAAAACATGGAATGTAATATGGAATCTTACGTTTTTCGAGTAATTAAAGTATAAATTTTAATAAATAGCTCAAAATTATACATGATGATTAAAAAAAAATTTCGGGTTCGGGTTTTTTTCGTTTCTTTGCAGTTTTTGAGAACATTTACCATAGTTAATGTATACTTTTTTTACACCATCAAAAAGTAGAGATTTCAACGAACAAAAAGCCCACAGAGTTTTTTAAAAAAGCAAATATTTTGACGTGAGAATTTTTCGATTGAAAATTAGGGTGCTTTTTCGATATTAAGTCAAAATAAGGTGAAAAAATAAATATTTTAAATCAAACAAATTACAGTGTGTTTGGGACATAAAAAGGTAAGTTTTCACCAAATTTCGTGAAAAAAAACATTTTTTTGTAAAAGATAAAAATAAAAAACCAAAACCTTGGTTATTTGAATTGAAAATTAGAGATAACAGAATTTTTCTCCAAGAAACCTGTAAGTCTTTTTTAAAGTTTTCTCAAATATTTTAGAAAAGGTATTTATTAAGGAAATGGGTCTATAGTTAATCAATATCTGGTCACCGAGCTTCGCTCTTAATATTCAAATCTACATTTTTAAGCAGCCCAATGAGTATATAATTTAAGTATATTTATAACATGACAAATTATTAATTAATTCGCGAAAATCACGGAGTGGGCGACATCTACTTGAACTACTGATAGGGAGATAAATAAAAAGTTAATTGGCGATTGGCTTGAAAGTAGGCGGGAAAATTAAAAAAGCTGTCAGTGTTAATTTTCAATTGGCTGCAGCTGTTGTTGACGTTTATCAACTGCTTGTCACAGAGGTTAGTTAAATGCATTAAAGTTGCCTAGTTTCTGGGGATTTCACCCTTTTAGGGCAACTTCTACTGACGCTTGATCTTCGCGAATTGTCACGGTGGACAGGCCCCGTTTCCGGGACGTGCAACAGCAGCGTGCACATGTCCCGTCAACAGAAGATCGCTCAGCTCACTCTATTTATCACTATATAAGAAAAACTCTATGTTCAATTGATTTTATTATTTTTTGATCTGCAGTGAAGGAAAATTATAGGTCTGATATTCATACTTGGGTAAAAACCTCCACAAAAACCTGTGACCAGACTCTCGAGTTGTGGCAGATATTGATATCATATTAATTCAAAATTTCTTTCTCTCTCTCTCTTTCTCTCTGATCATGAAAACTTAAATATTAAAGCTGTCCGCATAATAAAATAGTAGCCGTAAGGGGTAGTCTCACACTATCGGGGAAGGGAAGACAGGTGTCCATTTTAACAGTGTTACTCAACGTTCCTATAAATATTTACCTAAACCCATGATTTCTGAAATTGAATTGGCAACGTTGTATTTTCAACTTTGAATTAATAAGATGGCTGTCATTTGACAAGCAAATTATTTATGTCCGTCAAATGAACCTTTCCTTTTTTATATAAAGCGACAAATTTAAAATTGAATTCTTTCTGATTAAAACGCCAGAAATTAAATAAAGTCAAACCTTTTTACTACTATACTATACAGAAGAAAGGAGTGCAGTATTTAATTTGCAGAACGTAGTACAGGTTCAAGAGGTAGAAATTTTATTTTTACCTCATCCTTCAATGCTTATTTTTAGTTAAAATTTAAATTTTAATACATCTGATCGGCCTAATATAGTTTTTGTCTAGATTCTTGTTTCCATGGTTTTTACTGTAATAAATTTGTTCTTTTGACAGATAAGTCAGACTTTATTTATTCATAGCCGTATCGTATGTATTTTAATTGATTCAGAATTTTGTATTAATATATATTTCAAAATGGCTTCATCAGTCCTCCTAAATCCTTGAAGGCAGAATTATTAGTAATAGCAAGGCAACATAAAAACAAATTCAAAAAATATATTATGGATGAGATGGCCAGAGAAAAAGGAATTAAAATTCTCAGATTTCCTCCGAACCACGCAGAGTTAAATTCCATTGAACTGATCTGGTCTCAATTATTAAAAGGTTATGTTTCTCAAAACAATAAAACATTTAAATTTCCTGATGTGCGAAATTTGTTTTTGAAGGCAGTTTCAGATGTAAATAGAGAACATTGGGGAAAATGCATTGATCATGTTTAAAAATGTGGAAAATTCATTTAGGAAAGTGGATATATCAATGGATAATTTAATAGAACCGATAATAATAAACATCAGAAAAGACAATTATAGTGATACCAGTAGTTTTAGTGAAGACAGTGACTTTTAAAGATAGTTCTTGAACTAACTTTTTTTTTAATCTGAGTTTAGGTAAGTACTGAAGCGTTACTTTTAATGCCAAGAGATTAAAAACAGTTTAATCCCAACATATAATCCTCCTTGTTATTTATTGGTTAAATTTAATTCGTTCAATGTTAAAGTGTCGGATGCATAAAGTTTATTTTTATTTTTTGTAAATAATATAACTTCAAAATTTAATCTACGAAGTGCGTATATATATTTTATATGCTGTGACCTTATTTATATTATAGAAACTTATTTTGCAAAGTACGCCTATGGAATGTGACGTTATATCCCCACTTTGACTGTACTCATTTATCCTTTATAGTATATATTACTATAGAAACAAGTTATTATTATGTGCCGTTGCTAGGAAATAAAACTAAAAGCTTAACTTTTCTTGTAAATATCTCGGAAGATCGAATTTTCACAGACATGAGACCTACATTTTTCGCCGATTTAGATAGGAATTAGTCTAGCCTGAAAGTTTCATTGAATTCTGACGAGTGGATTTCGAGATCCTCTGGACACACATACACACATACAAACCTTGCTCGTTTAATAGTATTTGATATCTGATTTGTTACCTTTTTTATAAATAGGAACTACTATAGCTTTTTTAAAATCTGGTGGAACTACCCCTCTTTCGTAAATACAATTTACTAGATGAACAATCAACGGAGCTAATTCCGCAGAGATTTTTTTAACAGTATCGCTTGTTATTTTATCTTCTCCTGGAGATTTGCCAGCTTTTAAATTTTTAATTATATCTAAAACTTCATTTTTGTTAACGGGTGACAAGTACAAGGATTTCTCAATAGATAATGATTTTGGTTTAGGTGTGAAGGGTTTTTTTTATCTTTAATGCATATGTTTCCCCTACAGACGCGAAATAGTTATTAAAATGATTAGCAATTTGAAATGAATCTGTTAAAATTTCCCTGTCGTTTGTTAAGATTTCTGTTATTTTTTGTTCTTTGTCCTTTTTAGTTAAATTTTTTACAACTTTCCACAAATTTTTTGTATTCCCTGAATTCTTTTCAATTTCTTGCTGAGAAAATTTTGATTTTGCATCTGTGATCACTTTATTTAATCTAATATCTGGTCACCGAGCTTCGCTCTTAATATTCAAATCTACATTTTTAAGCAGCCCAATGAGTATATAATTTAAGTATATTTATAACATGACAAATTATTAATTAATTCGCGAAAATCACGGAGTGGGCGACATCTACTTGAACTACTGAAAGGGAGATAAATAAAAAGTTGATTGGCGATTGGTTTGAAAGTAGGCGGGAAAATTAAAAAAGCTGTCAGTGTTAATTTTCAATTGGCTGCAGCTGTTGTTGACGTTTATCAACTGCTTGTCACAGAGGTTAGTTAAATGCATTAAAAGTTGCCTAGTTTCTGGGGATTTCACCCTTTTAGGGCAACATCTACTGACGCTTGATCTTCGCGAATAGTCACGGCAGACAGGCCCCGTTTCCGGGACGGGCAACAGCAGCGTGTAGTGCACAGGTCCCGTCAACAGTAGATCGCTCAGCTCACTCTATTTATCACTATATAAAAAAAACTCCATGTTCAACTGATTTTATTATTTATTGATCTGCATTGAAGGAAAATTATAGGTCTGATTGATACTTGGGTAAAAACCTCCACAAAAACCTGTGACCAGACTCTCGACGTGTGGCAGATATTGATATCATATTTTTTCAAAGTTTTTCAGTTACAAAAATATTTATTGGTTAAATTTAATTCGTTCAATGTTAAAGTGTCAGATGCATAAGGTTTATTTTTATTTTTTGTAAATAATATAACTTCAAAATTTAATCTACGAAGTGCGTATATATATTTTATATGCTGTGACCTTATTTATATTATAGAAACTTTTTTGCAAAGTACGCCTATGGAATGTGAAGTTATATCCCCAGTTTTACTGTACTCCTCTTTCCTTTATAGTATATATTACTATAGAAACAAGTTATTATTATGTGCCGTTGCTAGGAAATAAAACTAAAAGCTTAACTTTTCTTGTAAATATCTCGGAAGATCGAATTTTCACAGACATGAGACCTACATTTTTTGCCAATTTAGATAGGAATTAGTCTACCCTGAAAGTTTCATTGAATTCTGACGAGTGGATTTCGAGATCCTCTGGACACACATACACACACACATACAAACCTTGCTCGTTTAATAGTATTTGATTTCGATATTTTGTATATTCGTTTTTTTTGTTTATATTATGTGGATCCGCTTTGTATCTTTTATATAGTTCACTTTTTGTTTTTGAATGAAATGAAATGATTGATTAGCCATGTTTTTGAATAAGCGAAAGTATGCAAAAATGATCAATAGAATAGAAAGAAAAATCACTAATAGTAGAAAATTTGTGAAAATTAGGATGCGAAAATAAAAGTAGTAGAAATGGCCATTTAGTTTCTGCTTAGTCTTACTTTTTTACTAAGTTTGTCCAATTCCTTGTAGAGATGAGTTTCCTTCATTGCAAGTTTCATATACCTTCCAATTTCTGGTTCGTATAAATGGAAGTCGCAATGACAATAAGGTTCAACCAAGCGCGCCACATAGCAGTTGTTAGGTTTAGTACGTAGAGGTGGTTCATGCGGTCTACGAAGAAAATTTGTTATAAAAATACGTCTTAAAGACTATGATAAACAAATAAATTTTTTTTTACATATTTAGGATTTGGAATCAAAAAACGAAAATGGAAGGCAAATAAGGAAAAATTAAATTAAGCTTCTTCTTCTACCTAGAAACCAAGAGTATTATTGTATACTTACATTCTTGTAATTGGATTTCTGATGGGCCAGTCGAAGTCCCTTCTATTACTGGTCAAAAAAGTATCTTTAGCTGGCATGTTTGAGCTTAATTAGCACTTAAATTTTGTACGATAAAAAAATTATTTGGCGATAGCCTTTTTCATAATCCGAGTCTTCAGCTTCCACAATGGAGGCGAGAGAATTTTGAACGTCGCTCTCAAAATAGCGTAAACTAAAAAATTTTGTGTCAACCTCAGTAAAATGTTCCAGTACTCCATTTTGTTATTTCACTATTGTCATTTTGACAATTCCTAACGTGATTTTTATTTTATATATTTTTTCTAATACTTGAACGCTTTATACTTTTGCTATGGTCCAGGTCCATTAGAACTATCACTTTAAGTTGTCAATAAAATCGATCATTCCTTATAAAATACGTCGTCAATGGTAACGTACTTTCTAGCTATTTAAAATACGATTCGTATTAGAAAAAATCTTGAAGACACCACGTGTTTTATAGTTTAAAAATCTCGGTCTAGTAATTGGATTTAAACTTCGACCTCGATTTTTAAACTGTCTATAAAACCCTAGTTGTCTTAATAGCTATAAAATCTGGCATTGCTTCGAGTTAAGTTTTAAATTAGGGATCCCGTAGTTGTCGAAATATCCCAAAATACAAATCTATCTCACTTACTCCTAAGTGAAGGGAACGAAATATAAAGAATTAGCTGGTTTATTATTATTATTATTATTATTATTCCACCGATGAATATCTAATGTGACTGAAGCTAGCCCACCACTTTTAGCCCACCACAAATCGGACCGTGGAAGAATTTATTACAAATTTATTACAATTTATTACAATCTGAAAAAAATTTATTACACCTCCCGTTTTCGAAATATGAGGTTGTGGGCCAGGTTTCGGGTGAAGCTAGCCCACATCGTACAAAACTGGATAAATACGATAGAAATGAACGTAGAAATTTATTACAAATTTATTACAATTTATTACAATCTGAAAATAATTTATTACACCTCCCGATTTCGAAATATAAGGTTGTGGGCCAGGTTTCGGCTCAAGATAGGGGTGAACGTTGGATTGAAATGAATATATTTATTTATTACAGTAGTCCACTCACTTCTATATGGAAAAAAATTATTCCATGTAACTCTGAAATGCCCACCATGTACATATTTCGTGAGTGTACTACTGTAATAAATTGTAAACAGAGTATTAGAGGTGAACGTTGGATTGTAATGAATATATTTATTTATTACAGTAGCCCACTCACTTCTATATTGAAACTATTATTCCCTTTAACTCTGAAATGCCCACCAAGTACATATTTCGTGAGTGGGCTACTGTAATAAATTTAAAAACAGAGTATTAGAGGTGAACGTTGGATTGAAATGAATATATTTATTTATTACAGCAGCCCGCTCACTTCTATATGGAAAAATATTATTCCATGTAACTCTGAAATGCCCACCAAGTATATATTTCGTGAGTGGGCTACTGTAATAATTTGTAAACAGAGTATTAGAGGTGAACGTTGAATTGTAATGAATATATTTATTACAGTAGCCCACTCACTTCTAGATTGAAACTATTATTCCATTTAACTCTGAAATGCCCACCAAGTACATATTTCGTGAGTGGGCTACTGTAATAAATTTAAAAACAGAGTATTAGAGGTGAACGTTGGATTGAAATGAATATATTTATTTATTACAGCAGCCCGCTCACTTCTATATGGAAAAATATTATTCCATGTAACTCTGAAATACCCACCAAGTATATATTTCGTGAGTGGGCTACTGTAATAAATTGTAAACAGAGTATTAGAGGTGAACGTTGAATTGTAATGAATATATTTATTTATTACAGTAGCCCACTCACTTCTATATTGAAACTATTATTCCATTTAACTCTGAAATGCCCACCAAGTACATATTTCGTGAGTGGGCTACTGTAATAAATTTAAAAACAGAGTATTAGAGGTGAACGTTGGATTGAAATGAATATATTTATTTATTACAGCAGCCCGCTCACTTCTATATGGAAAAATATTATTCCATGTAACTCTGAAATACCCACCAAGTATATATTTCGTGAGTGGGCTACTGTAATAAATTGTAAACAGAGTATTAGAGGTGAACGTTGAATTGTAATGAATATATTTATTTATTACAGTAGCCCACTCACTTCTATATTGAAACTATTATTCCATTTAACTCTGAAATGCCCACCAAGTACATATTTCGTGAGTGGGCTACTGTAATAAATTTAAAAACAGAGTATTAGAGGTGAACGTTGGATTGAAATGAATATATTTATTTATTACAGCAGCCCGCTCACTTCTATATGGAAAAATATTATTCCATGTAACTCTGAAATGCCCACCAAGTATATATTTCGTGAGTGGGCTACTGTAATAAATTGTAAACAGAGTATTAGAGGTGAACGTTGAATTGTAATGAATATATTTATTTATTACAGTAGCCCACTCACTTCTATATTGAAACTATTATTACATTTAACTCTGAAATGCCCACCAAGTACATATTTCGTGAGTGGGCTACTGTAATAAATTTAAAAACAGAGTATTAGAGGTGAACGTTGGATTGAAATGAATATATTTATTTATTACAGCAGCCCGCTCACTTCTATATGGAAAAATATTATTCCATGTAACTTTGAAATGCCCACAAAGTACATATTTCGTGAGTGGGTTACTGTAATAAATTGTAAATAGAGTATTAGAGGTGACCGATGGATTGAAATGAATATATTTATTTATTACAGCAGTCCACTCACTTCTATATGGAAAAATATTATTCCCCTTAACTCTGAAATGCCCACCAAGTACATATTTCGTGAGTGGGCTACAGTAATAAATTTAGAAACAGAGTATTAGAGGTGAACTTTGGATTGAAATGAATATATTTATTTATTGCACCAGCCCACTCACTTCTATATGGAAAAATATTATTTCTTTTAACTCTGAAATGCCCACTAAGTACATATTTCGTAAGTGGGCTACTGTAATAAATTTATTAGAGGTGAACGTTGGATTGAAATGAATATATTTATTTATTACACCAGCCCACTCACTCTTTATGGAAAAATATTATTCCTTTTAACTCTGAAATGCCCACCAAGTACATATTTCGTGAGTGGGCTACTGTAATAAATTTAGAAACAGAGTATTAGAGGTGAACTTTGGATTGAAATGAATATATTTATTTATTACAGCAGTCCACTCACTTCTATATGGAAAAATATTATTCCCCTTAACTCTGAAATGCCCACCAAGTACATATTTCGTGAGTGGGCTACAGTAATAAATTTAGAAACAGAGTATTAGAGGTGAACTTTGGATTGAAATGAATATATTTATTTATTGCACCAGCCCACTCACTTCTATATGGAAAAATATTATTTCTTTTAACTCTGAAATGCCCACTAAGTACATATTTCGTGAGTGGGCTACTGTAATAAATTTATTAGAGGTGAACGTTGGATTGAAATGAATATATTTATTTATTACACCAGCCCACTCACTCTTTATGGAAAAATATTATTCCTTTTAACTCTGAAATGCCCACCAAGTACATATTTCGTGAGTGGGCTACTGTAATAAATTTAGAAACAGAGTATTAGAGGTGAACTTTGGATTGAAATGAATATATTTATTTATCACAGCAGCCCGCTCACGAAATATGTCTTTCGTGAGCATTTCGGAGTTAAAGGGAATAATATTTTTCCATATAGAAATGAGTGGGCTGCTGTAATAAATAAATATATTCATTTCAATCCAACGTTCACCTCTAATACTCTGTTTTAAATTTATTACAGTAGACCACTCACGAAATATGTACTTGGTGGGCATTTCAGAGTTAAAGGGAATAATATTTTTTCATATAGAAGTGAGTGGGATACTGTAATAAATAAATATATTCATTTCAATCCAACGTTCACCCCTATCTTGAGCCGAAACCTGGCCCACAACCTTATATTTCGAAATCGCGAGGTGTAATAAATTTTTTTCAGATTGTAATAAATTGTAATAAATTTGTAATAAATTTCCACGTTTATTTCTATCGTATTTATCCAATTTTGTACAATGTGTGCTAGCTTCACCCGAAACCTGGCCTACAACCTCATATTTCTAAAACGGGACGTGTAATAAATTTTTTTCAGATTGTAATAAATTGTAATAAATTCTCCCACGGCCCGATTTGTGGTGGGCTAAAAGTGGTGGGCTACCTTCAGTCACATGATTATCTAGGACTTTCTTTTAGAGGTATGACTTGTGCAAGTAAATAATTATCATTGTCATCAGGTCAGGTTTATTTTCCACAAAAACTGTTTTAATAAACTGCCAAACTTTTTCTCTAAAAAATTTTTAGTGGCATATCAAATTTAAACAATTTTTAGCACTTCCTTTATTCAAAATTTCTTACAAAAATGTATTTTATGATAAAAGTAAGATCTTTGTCTTTATCTTTTTTTGCGTAGTTCATAATGACATGTATGACGATGAAGACAGTCGTTCAAAGAGTTAATTTTCCCCCACTTCTCTACACAATCTGAGCTCGGTGGTTTCTTTTTATCATACGGGTCCCAGCCACTCATTTCCCTGATGTAGTTCTTTGCACCTAAAAATGGTTTGTTTGAGAAACAAAACTGGAAATCGAAGTCCAGAAATATTAATAGAAATTCACCCTTTCCAGATAGCCACCAACATACATTACTTAAAGAGAGTCTTCTGACTTTTCGCAAATTGTCACTCGCTGGTCGGTATTTTTAGCCAGCAAGACAGTATGATATCTACTTCGTGACCTATTTTAATACCATTTAACTCACATAAAGTTACATCGGTTTTGCTTCTTCAGGTTCATGATTATCTTTCTAAAATTGCTAGGGTAAAGTCACACACAGCGGTTTTCAACGAGTCTGTCGCAGAATCATTTTATCATTTGATTTTGCTCACATGTAATAGGCAAATGATAAATCAGTAACATCCGCTCAAATGTCCACCCACATCCCCTTTCAGCAACTCACCAGATACATCAAGTGTGACTGGAGAGGATGGGGATGTGTTTCAAACAAATTTCATTCTCTGCTCGATTTAATCAAAGGTAATACCACGAGTTCTCCAAATTTTATTGATTAAATTTTTGGTTTTCACGAAAACGGCTTTATTTGGAAAAACCACGAAAACAAACTGATTGATAAAATCACGAGTCCGCAGGACGAGTGATTTTATCTCAAATCAGTTTGTTTGAGTGGTTTTGCCTAAAATAAAGGCGTTTTAGTATGAAGTTCAAAAATTTAATCTATAAAATTTCAGAGGACGAGTCGTATTTGAAAGGATTATTTTTTGAATCATTTTGTATTAAAAACAGAGAACATAATCATTTATGCAAAAGACACTTTACACACAAATATTGAACATTTTCTTTACCAATTTAAATTGAAACCTGAGCTGTTATAGTTTTACATACAGGGCCACCAAGACGATTTTTTGACTGGCTACCCCGCGAAACGGCGCCGTAAATAAAAGCGAAGAAGAAGAATGAAATGAAGTCTTTCTTAATTTAATTAATTTTAAGTTTGGTGTTGAAGTGAGGTATGTAAAAATGTTAAAGGCGTTTTGAAATAAACTAATAAAAACAGGTTAGTTTACAAATACATTTTGAAATTTGGTTATTAACATAGATTTGCAATACATTTTAGTATAATAAAGTATATCAGTATAAAACACAATGATTGGTTGTTATTGGCTGAAACCACAAAATCTGACTGTATTGACAGATGAAAAAAATAATCAGTAAGAATATTTATGACTATGCTGATATCTAGTGGCAATGTGGAGCAAAGAATCGATCAAATAAAATCCTATAGATTCTTTGATCTCTAATAATGTTCTAAAGCGTGTAGAGGTTATGTTTACTATTATCCTACAATTTGTAATATTATTAGTGCTTGGAGATCTTTTACTTACAACTTTTTCTATCGTCAATTTTGTTTTGACAACGTGAGAAGTTTTCTTTTGTGGTAGTCAAACATGATTTAATCGGATAGGGTGAATAATATGGTCCTGGTGGTGATTTTGGAACTGTATTGAATACTCGTTCAGGAAAAATGTGGGGTTTCTCTGAAAGTAATAAATGATGTTTGTTTTGTTTTTATTTACTCACCTATTCGAAGCATTTTAGTGGAGCGAAATTAGAATTTTATATGGATGTAAGAGCTAAGTCAATTTTTTTTCGATTTTATACATAAGGAGAAGTTTGTTTCAATAAATTTGGGCTGGAGCTTCGCGGGATATGTGCCAAAAATGGCATTTGTGGTATTTTTCGTGTGGATTGCTTCACTACTTTTTAAATATCTTCGGCTCTAAGAGTCGTGGAAAAATAAAAAAAAATTGAAATGACCGTGCTGAAGTAGAGTATCGATCCGTATAATAGGGTTTTTTTTAAATGTATCCTAACCTCAAAAAACAAATTCGCACACTTTATTTTTTTTTACTGAATTGGCAATAAATAACCAAAGAATCCTCGAATTTTCTTAAAAATTGTGGAAGATATGTATTTTTATGTCGGGAAGATTTGTAAAAACAATAGTAGAGAAAAAAAGAAGGATTTTGTGTGTACTTTTGTCTAAGAAAATTCAACACTTTATTTCTTTATTTGAAGTGCCCAATTTAGGAAATAAACAAAAAATTCGATTTTCATTTTTTATATTGATTTATATTGATTCGTTCCCTCATAAAAATATTACTTTGGAACCTGAAATATTTTTTGGACTGAAATATAGTTTTTCTAAGAGAATCAAGCATAAATATCGCTATAAAAATATTGAAAAAAATAAAAATCGAATTTTTATTTTTTTATTATTCCCTAAATTGGGCACTTTAAACAAAGAAATAAAATGTTGGATTTTCTTAGACAAAAATACACACAAAATCCTTCTTTTAAGGTAAAAAATTTTTCTCTACTATTGTCTTTCCAAAAATGGCGGCCAATTCAATTTTTTTGGGTCATTTTTAAAGGAAAAGTGAGTTTTTTGGTATATAAATTGACCTAAAATCAAAAAAATTTACTCAGAATGAATTTTGTATAAGTAACGATTGGCAATGTCAAAATTACCGAAAAAAAATGTTTGGGCCATTTTTGAGGGACATAGTGAGTTTTACAGGATATAAATGGACCTAGAATCTACAAAAAAAATCAAAAAAATTAAAATTTGGTTTATGCAGAATAAATTTTGTATAAGCAACAATTGGCAATGTCAAAATTACGGAAAAAAATGTTTGGGCCATTTTTAAGGAAAAAAAAGTGAGTTTTTTAGGATATAAATTGACCTAGAATCTAAAAAAAAAAAATTAAAATTTGGTTACATAGAATTAATTTTGTATAAGAAACCAACGGCGGCTCCAAGGGGGGACAGTAGGTGTAAGATTATAAATTAATGTTTGATAACTCACATTTCTCTATATTTTTATATTTAGCAAATTTTGAATCAAAATAACGTTTCAAAACAAAAAAGAAAAACATAGGCGTATCAAAATATTGTATACAGGCTAATTTTGTTTATTTTCCCAACAATTAATATGCCAGAAATTTTTAATGTCATCATTTATTCACTTATGTGGAATTTCTTCTTTCTTCACTTCGAAAGAAGCGTTTTTCATTTTTTATATTGATTTATATTGATTCGTTCCCTCATAAAAATATTACTTTGGAACCTGAAATATTTTTTGGACTGAAATATAATTTTTCTAAGAGAATCAAGCATAAATATCGCTATAAAAAAATTGAAAAAAAATAAAAATCGAATTTTTATTTTTTTATTATTCCCTAATTTGGGCACTTTAAACAAAGAAATAAAATGTTGGATTTTCTTAGACAAAAATACACACAAAATCCTTCTTTTAAGGTAAAAAATTTTTCTCTACTATTGTCTTTTCAAAAATGGCGGCCAATTCAATTTTTTTGGGCCATTTTTGAAGGAAAAGTGAGTTTTTTGGTATATAAATTGACCTAAAATCAAAAAAAATTACTCAGAATGAATTTTGTATAAGTAACGATTGGCAATGTCAAAATTACCGAAAAAAAATGTTTGGGCCATTTTTGAGGGACATAGTGAGTTTTACAGGATATAAATGGACCTAGAATCTACAAAAAAAATCAAAAAAATTAAAATTTGGTTTATGCAGAATAAATTTTGTATAAGCAACAATTGGCAATGTTAAAATTACGGAAAAAAATGTTTGGGCCATTTTTAAGGAAAAAAAAGTGAGTTTTTTAGGATATAAATAGACCTAGAATCTAAAAAAAAAATTTAAATTTGGTTACATAGAATTAATTTTGTATAAGAAACCAACGGCGGCTCCAAGGAGGGGACAGTAGGTGCAAGATTATAAATTAATGTTTGATAACTCACATTTCTCTATATTTTTATATTTAGCAAATTTTGAATCAAAATAACGTTTCAAAACAAAAAAGAAAAACATAGGCGTATCAAAATATTGTATACAGTCTAATTTTGTTTATTTTCCCAACAATTAATATGCCAGAAATTTTTAATGTCATCATTTATTCACTTATGTGGAATTTCTTCTTTCTTCACTTCGAAAGAAGCGTTTTTCATTTTTTATATTGATTTATATTGATTCGTTCCCTCATAAAAATATTACTTTGGAACCTGAAATATTTTTTGGACTGAAATATAATTTTTCTAAGAGAATCAAGCATAAATATCGCTATAAAAAAATTGAAAAAAAATAAAAATCGAATTTTTATTTTTTTATTATTCCCTAATTTGGGCACTTTAAACAAAGAAATAAAATGTTGGATTTTCTTAGACAAAAATACACACAAAATCCTTCTTTTAAGGTAAAAAATTTTTCTCTACTATTGTCTTTCCAAAAATGGCGGCCAATTCAATTTTTTTGGGTCATTTTTGAAGGAAAAGTGAGTTTTTTGGTATATAAATTGACCTAAAATCAAAAAAATTTACTCAGAATGAATTTTGTATAAGTAACGATTGGCAATGTCAAAATTACCGAAAAAAAATGTTTGGGCCATTTTTGAGGGACATAGTGAGTTTTACAGGATATAAATGGACCTAGAATCTACAAAAAAAATCAAAAAAATTAAAATTTGGTTTATGCAGAATAAATTTTGTATAAGCAACAATTGGCAATGTCAAAATTACGGAAAAAAATGTTTGGGCCATTTTTAAGGAAAAAAAAGTGAGTTTTTTAGGATATAAATTGACCTAGAATCTAAAAAAAAAAAATTAAAATTTGGTTACATAGAATTAATTTTGTATAAGAAACCAACGGCGGCTCCAAGGGGGGACAGTAGGTGTAAGATTATAAATTAATGTTTGATAACTCACATTTCTCTATATTTTTATATTTAGCAAATTTTGAATCAAAATAACGTTTCAAAACAAAAAAGAAAAACATAGGCGTATCAAAATATTGTATACAGGCTAATTTTGTTTATTTTCCCAACAATTAATATGCCAGAAATTTTTAATGTCATCATTTATTCACTTATGTGGAATTTCTTCTTTCTTCACTTCGAAAGAAGCGTTTTTCATTTTTTATATTGATTTATATTGATTCGTTCCCTCATAAAAATATTACTTTGGAACCTGAAATATTTTTTGGACTGAAATATAATTTTTCTAAGAGAATCAAGCATAAATATCGCTATAAAAAAATTGAAAAAAAATAAAAATCGAATTTTTATTTTTTTATTATTCCCTAATTTGGGCACTTTAAACAAAGAAATAAAATGTTGGATTTTCTTAGACAAAAATACACACAAAATCCTTCTTTTAAGGTAAAAAATTTTTCTCTACTATTGTCTTTTCAAAAATGGCGGCCAATTCAATTTTTTTGGGCCATTTTTGAAGGAAAAGTGAGTTTTTTGGTATATAAATTGACCTAAAATCAAAAAAAATTACTCAGAATGAATTTTGTATAAGTAACGATTGGCAATGTCAAAATTACCGAAAAAAAATGTTTGGGCCATTTTTGAGGGACATAGTGAGTTTTACAGGATATAAATGGACCTAGAATCTACAAAAAAAATCAAAAAAATTAAAATTTGGTTTATGCAGAATAAATTTTGTATAAGCAACAATTGGCAATGTTAAAATTACGGAAAAAAATGTTTGGGCCATTTTTAAGGAAAAAAAAGTGAGTTTTTTAGGATATAAATAGACCTAGAATCTAAAAAAAAAATTTAAATTTGGTTACATAGAATTAATTTTGTATAAGAAACCAACGGCGGCTCCAAGGAGGGGACAGTAGGTGCAAGATTATAAATTAATGTTTGATAACTCACATTTCTCTATATTTTTATATTTAGCAAATTTTGAATCAAAATAACGTTTCAAAACAAAAAAGAAAAACATAGGCGTATCAAAATAT
Organism: Crepidodera aurea; assembly: GCA_949320105.2. Classification (NCBI taxonomy): domain Eukaryota; kingdom Metazoa; phylum Arthropoda; class Insecta; order Coleoptera; family Chrysomelidae; genus Crepidodera; species Crepidodera aurea. Next base: position 1,903,284 of record OX439475.1, on the reverse strand, counting down.
TGTATACAGTCTAATTTTGTTTATTTTCCCAACAATTAATATGCCAGAAATTTTTAATGTCATCATTTATTCACTTATGTGGAATTTCTTCTTTCTTCACTTCGAAAGAAGCGTTTTTCATTTTTTATATTGATTTATATTGATTCGTTCCCTCATAAAAATATTACTTTGGAACCTGAAATATTTTTTGGACTGAAATATAATTTTTCTAAGAGAATCAAGCATAAATATCGCTATAAAAAAATTGAAAAAAAATAAAAATCGAATTTTTATTTTTTTATTATTCCCTAATTTGGGCACTTTAAACAAAGAAATAAAATGTTGGATTTTCTTAGACAAAAATACACACAAAATCCTTCTTTTAAGGTAAAAAATTTTTCTCTACTATTGTCTTTCCAAAAATGGCGGCCAATTCAATTTTTTTGGGCCATTTTTGAAGGAAAAGTGAGTTTTTTGGTATATAAATTGACCTAAAATCAAAAAAAATTACTCAGAATGAATTTTGTATAAGTAACGATTGGCAATGTCAAAATTACCGAAAAAAAATGTTTGGGCCATTTTTGAGGGACATAGTGAGTTTTACAGGATATAAATGGACCTAGAATCTACAAAAAAAATCAAAAAAATTAAAATTTGGTTTATGCAGAATAAATTTTGTATAAGCAACAATTGGCAATGTTAAAATTACGGAAAAAAATGTTTGGGCCATTTTTAAGGAAAAAAAAGTGAGTTTTTTAGGATATAAATAGACCTAGAATCTAAAAAAAAAATTTAAATTTGGTTACATAGAATTAATTTTGTATAAGAAACCAACGGCGGCTCCAAGGGGGGGACAGTAGGTGCAAGATTATAAATTAATGTTTGATAACTCACATTTCTCTATATTTTTATATTTAGCAAATTTTGAATCAAAATAACGTTTCAAAACAAAAAAGAAAAACATAGGCGTATCAAAATATTGTATACAGTCTAATTTTGTTTATTTTCCCAACAATTAATATGCCAGAAATTTTTAATGTCATCATTTATTCACTTATGTGGAATTTCTTCTTTCTTCACTTCGAAAGAAGCGTTTTTCATTTTTTATATTGATTCGTTCCCTCATAAAAATATTACTTTGGAACCTGAAATATTTTTTGGACTGAAATATAGTTTTTCTAAGAGAATCAAGCATAAATATCGCTATAAAAAAATTGAAAAAAAATAAAAATCGAATTTTTATTTTTTTATTATTCCCTAAATTGGGCACTTTAAACAAAGAAATAAAATGTTGGATTTTCTTAGACAAAAATACACACAAAATCCTTCTTTTAAGGTAAAAAATTTTTCTCTGCTATTGTCTTTCCAAAAATGGCGGCCAATTCAATTTTTTTTCGAAAAATGCCAATTTTGGCTGGACAAACACATTGTTTTCTTTAATTTTTACCATGTCTTCCCGACATAAATGTGCGCGAATCCGTTTTTTGAGGTTAGGATACGTTTTTAAATTTAATTTTTTTTTTTATTTTTCTACGACTTTTAAAGCCGGAGATATTTAAAAAATAGTAAAGCAATCCACTCGAAAAATACCAAAAATGCCGTTTTTGGCACATATCTCGCGAAGCTCCAGCCCAAATTTATTGAAAAATTTTTTTACAAGCTTCTCTTTTCCAAATTCCATTTAATAACAATTTTCAATATTCAATATATAATTATTTAAAATTTCATATAAAAATCGTCTACAATATAATTGCAAGTACATTTACCTTTATTTCTATCATGAGAATTTTTTAATAAAACATATCATATTCTAATTAATTATAAACAATTTTCAGTTTTTATTTCATACTTTTATTTCATATACTTCCGTTCATTCTGCATAATATTAAATATGGTTAATTCAGCTGAACTAGCAATTTGCTAAAGGTACAAAAATCATGACGTTGAATCAACCTAAAATATTATGCAGATCTCAGCAAATGAGTTGTAAAGGTAACTGTACGAACAAATTGATTTCATTCAGATTCTGAATTCAGGACTCTCCTGATATTCAAGTGCCAAGAGCTCCGCGCCTTTAAAAATAAAATAAAAAGAATTTGTGAAGTGCCCCAGCAGATAAATGTAGTAAGAATTAACTTTAATTATATATTTTCATTTTTTATTTTGGGAACTATAGAGTCCTTACTTTTGTAATAATCCATTTTTGCTTGTATTGGTTTTTGTTTGGTTGGACAAAGACAAATTTTAAGTTTTCCATTTTTTTATATTTTGGCAGAAAAAGTTTTTAGTTTTCTGAAATAAATCATTTTTCATTTGTTTTGTTTCCCTTGTAAATGATTTTGTGTAAATAAATGTATATAATTTTTAAATCAGTGATTTTATTTCTGGTTCTAATCAGTAATTAAAATAAAGCGTTTTTCTTGACAAACCTCTCCAGGTTGTATTTTGGGTCGGGCGGACTTTACTCAAACCCTGAAGAAGTCCGAGCTACCCAGATAAAAATCTGAGCTACAAAACCCCAAAAAACGAACTGAACGTCACGACGTGACAGTATATTTAGGATTTTTTTGTGTCTTTCCAACTTTAAGAACAAAAACAAAAACACCTTGCAGTTAACGATTTATTAAAATAACGAACAAATAACGCACAAATTAACAATAAAGGTACATGGTTCATTTACTAAACCATATTAGTAAATAACGAAAGAATAACGCACAAATTGACAATAAAAGTATTTGTTTAATTCACTAAACCATATTAGTAAATAACGAAAATAAATCACATCATTCAGAAAATATGTAATTCATAATGCGCGTATGAGATGTTTCGTCTTTGAGTGGTGATAAAACACTAATTTTAAAAAGTTGATGAAGTCTAGTCGCTCAAGCTTATCCCCGCCCGTCCGATTATTCTAGAAAGAGTTGTTATCGTGTGGGCGAATCGATTTTGGTTAGACGGGTGGATTTTTTACGTCCGTCTTTGTCTCTCGCATTGGAGAAAACAAAAATTAATTTGGATCTAAAGTTTTAAAATTGTGGTGTACGTGTCAATATACATGTAGTCATAAAATTCGTTGAAAGCTCTGCGTGTCGTGCGATATTTTCAGATTGTTGTCGAATAGGGCCTACGTGATAAAATGCCCGTATGATATATTTGAATATTTGGTACGATGTTGTCGGTTTGAGATTATATGTTTAATTTTATTTTTGAAAATTAAACAAAAAATATGACAAATAAACATGGAATATAAAATTTTGTTGCTTTGCAAAGTTGCCAAAACTCTCTTCTAATTATCACTTTTACTGATAGATATTTGGGAATGTCCTGCAATTCTAGCAGGAATAAAACTTCACAGTTACTGGCATTATTTATTATTTTTTTAATACAAATTTTACATATAGACACAAAACGATACACCATAAAAAACAATATAAAATTTGGACAATAACAAACACAGACAATGACAATTTAATATTTTTTTAAATTGGTGGTTGAGTTTTTAAAATTTCCCGAAGACATAAATAACTTTTAAAAAGTATTGGACATCATAATAATAGTTATATTTTATCTCAGTAGTCTTCAGCTATCTTCACACTAAACGGAAATTAAATGCGGTTTTATACGCACACGGGCAAATGTGAACAGAGCTTTAGATCACCAATTTAACGACATTTCTTCTCGATCGACGTCGGTTTGAGATTTTAGATATTCTTTAACCCGTGAATAATGCCTTATTTCTTGTCGGATCATGTATGCCATCGACAATTATTAAATTCCCAAGTCGCGAATGGGTATCCATATATTCTGTGCTGTTAGGCGAAACGGTGAAGGCACCTCCTCTACAACTACCAACTAAAATAATAAAATTATGCATCAAATTAAAGAAAAATAATTTACTAAACCACTTGTCAAAACTTATAGACAAAATCACCCGTTTTATCGTTGAATGCAATATAGAACTAGGCCAGTAGTTTGGATTACACGGTTTCCAGACTTAAATCAGTTGGATTATTTTTCTGGGAGTCATTTAGATTTTGATAGTTACAGCAACGGCGGCTCCAGGGGGGGGGGGGGCAGTAGGGGAAATTCCCCCATAACGATTGGCAATGTCAAAATTACCGAAAAAAAATGTTTGGGCCATTTTTGAGAGAAAAAGTGAGTTTTTTAGGGTATAAATGGACCTACGATCTACAAAAAAACATTCAAAAAAATTAAAATTTGGTTTAGGCAGAATGAATTTTGTATAAGAAACGATTGGCAATGTCCAAAGTACCTCAAAAAATGTTAGGGCCATTTTTGAGAGAAAAACTGAGTTTTTTAGGGTATAAATGGACCTAGAATCCACAAAAAAAAATCAAAAAAATTAAAATTTGGTTTAGGCAGAATGAATTTTGTATAAGAAACGATTGGCAATGTCCAAAGTACCTCAAAAAATGTTAGGGCCATTTTTGAGAGAAAAAGTGAGTTTTTTTTGGGGTATAAATGGACCTAGAATCTACAAAAAAACATTCAAAAAAATTAAAATTTGGTTTAGGCAGAATGAATTTTGTATAAGAAACGATTGGCAATGTCCAAAGTACCTCAAAAAATGTTAGGGCCATTTTTGAGAGAAAAACTGAGTTTTTTAGGGTATAAATGGACCTAGAATCTACAAAAAAACATTCAAAAAAATTAAAATTTGGTTTACGCAGAATGAATTTTGTATAAGAAACGATTGGCAATGTCAAAATTACCGAAAAAAAATGTTTGGACCATTTTTGAGAGAAAAACTGAGTTTTTTAGGGTATAAATGGACCTAGAAAAAAATTCAACAAAATTAAAATTTGGTTTATGCAGAATGAATTTTGTATAAGAAATGATTGGCAATGTCAAAATTACCGATAAAAAAATGTTTGGACCATTTTTGAGAGAAAAACTGAGTTTTTTAGGGTATAAATGGACCTAGAATCCACAAAAAAAAATCAAAAAAATTAAAATTTGGTTTACGCAGAATGAATTTTGTATAAGAAATGATTGGCAATGTCAAAATTACCGATAAAAAAATGTTTGGACCATTTTTAAGAGAAAAACTGAGTTTTTTAGGGTATAAAAGGACCTAGAATCCACGAAAAAAATTCAACAAAATTAAAATTTGGTTTACGCAGAATGAATTTTGTATAAGAAATGATTGGCAATGTGAAAATTACCGATAAAAAAATGTTTGGGCCATTTTTGAGAGAAAAACTGAGTTTTTTAGGGTATAAATGGACCTAGAATCCACAAAAAAAATTCAAAAAAATTAAAATTTGGTTTACGCAGAATGAATTTTGTATAAGAAACGATTGGCAATGTCAAAATTACCGAAAAAAAATGTTTGGACCATTTTTAAGAGAAAAACTGAGTTTTTTAGGGTATAAAAGGACCTAGAATCCAGGAAAAAAATTCAACAAAATTAAAATTTGGTTTACGCAGAATGAATTTTGTATAAGAAATGATTGGCAATGTGAAAATTACCGATAAAAAAATGTTTGGGCCATTTTTGAGAGAAAAACTGAGTTTTTTAGGGTATAAATGGACCTAGAATCCACAAAAAAAATTCAAAAAAATTAAAATTTGGTTTACGCAGAATGAATTTTGTATAAGAAACGATTGGCAATGTCAAAATTACCGAAAAAAAATGTTTGGACCATTTTTGAGAGAAAAACTGAGTTTTTTAGGGTATAAAAGGACCTAGAATCCAGGAAAAAAATTCAACAAAATTAAAATTTGGTTTACGCAGAATGAATTTTGTATAAGAAATGATTGGCAATGTCAAAATTACCGATAAAAAAATGTTTGGGCCATTTCTGAGAGAAAAACTGAGTTTTTTAGGGTATAAAAGGACCTAGAATCCAGGAAAAAAATTCAACAAAATTAAAATTTGGTTTACGCAGAATGAATTTTGTATAAGAAATGATTGGCAATGTGAAAATTACCGATAAAAAAATGTTTGGGCCATTTCTGAGAGAAAAACTGAGTTTTTTAGGGTATAAATGGACCTAGAATCCACAAAAAAAATTCACAAAATTAAAATTTGGTTTACGCAGAATGAATTTTGTATAAGAAATGATTGGCAATGTCAAAATTACCGATAAAAAAATGTTTGGACCATTTTTGAGAGAAAAACTGAGTTTTTTAGGGTATAAAAGGACCTAGAATCCAGGAAAAAAATTCAACAAAATTAAAATTTGGTTTACGCAGAATGAATTTTGTATAAGAAATGATTGGCAATGTGAAAATTACCGATAAAAAAATGTTTGGGCCATTTCTGAGAGAAAAACTGAGTTTTTTAGGGTATAAATGGACCTAGAATCCACAAAAAAAATTCACAAAATTAAAATTTGGTTTACGCAGAATGAATTTTGTATAAGAAATGATTGGCAATGTCAAAATTACCGATAAAAAAATGTTTGGACCATTTTTGAGAGAAAAACTGAGTTTTTTAGGGTATAAAAGGACCTAGAATCCAGGAAAAAAATTCAACAAAATTAAAATTTGGTTTACGCAGAATGAATTTTGTATAAGAAATGATTGGCAATGTGAAAATTACCGATAAAAAAATGTTTGGGCCATTTCTGAGAGAAAAACTGAGTTTTTTAGGGTATAAATGGACCTAGAATCCACAAAAAAAATTCACAAAATTAAAATTTGGTTTACGCAGAATGAATTTTGTATAAGAAATGATTGGCAATGTCAAAATTACCGATAAAAAAATGTTTGGACCATTTTTGAGAGAAAAACTGAGTTTTTTAGGGTATAAAAGGACCTAGAATCCACGAAAAAAATTCAACAAAATTAAAATTTGGTTTACGCAGAATGAATTTTGTATAAGAAATGATTGGCAATGTGAAAATTACCGATAAAAGAATGTTTGGGCCATTTTTGAGAGAAAAACTGAGTTTTTTAGGGTATACATGGACCTAGAATCCACAAAAAAAATTCAAAAAAATTAAAATTTGGTTTACGCAGAATGAATTTTGTATAAGAAACGATTGGCAATGTCAAAATTACCGAAAAAAAATGTTTGGACCATTTTTGAGAGAAAAACTCAGTTTTTTAGGGTATACATGGACCTAGAATCCAGGAAAAAAATTCAACAAAATTAAAATTTGGTTTACGCAGAATGAATTTTGTATAAGAAACGATTGGCAATGTCCAAGTACCTCAAAAAATGTTAGGGCCATTTTTGAGAGAAAAACTGAGTTTTTTAGGGTATAAATGGACCTAGAATCCACAAAAAAAATTCAACAAAATTAAAATTTGGTTTATGCAGAATGAATTTTTTATAAGAAATGATTGGCAATGTCAAAATTACCGATAAAAAAATGTTTGGGCCATTTTTGGACATAAATGGACATATAATCTACAAAAAAAATTCAAAAAAATTAAAATTTGGTTTACACAGAATGAATTTTGTATAACAAACCAACGGCGGCTCCAAGGGGGGGACAGTAGGGGCAAGATTCTAAATTAATGTTTGATAACTCTATATTTTTATATTTAGCAAATTTTGGACCAAAATAACGTTTCAAAACAAAAAAGAAAAACATAGGCGTATCACAATATTGCATACAGGCTAATTTTGTTTATTTTCCCAACAATTAATATGACAGAAATTTTTAATGGGGCATTACTTACGTGGAATTTCTTCTTTCTTCACTTCGAAAGAAGCGTTTTTCGAAAAAGAACTGTCCTTCTTGGCGTTCACCTTTGCACCTCGTCTGCAAACGTCTCCGGGAATCTTCACAGGTTCAGGACAAGGGGGTAGTCCCTCTACACCGGCGGCGGCGAGCAGTTCGTCGTAAGGAGCAGCTGGGAATTCTCCTAAAACGGAAAAAATAAGTATAAGAGAATAATTGTTGTAATGGTCTCGATCTTACCACGTATTAGACTCTATTTATGAATGAAATATTGGTTCACGATAGAGCAAAAAATTCTTCCTTGCTTTTCAAATCCCGATGGAATAGCCGTACAAAGTTTGTTTTTAGTGGTAAATATTGTACGGGGAGCGGTAAATATAACAGCACTGGTTTATTGGTGGGTTTATTATACCAAGAAAATTGTTTTAAGGACTATAGAAGTTTTTTACTTACTTTTTTTACAATAGTCTACTTGGTATGTCGTGGAAAGTCTCTCTTTATTAATTCTGCTGATGAGATCATCTGGGGGGGCAGTTTTTAGACATTCATAAATGAACGGATATTTTTCTTTTAACTAAAAAAAATATTAAAAACAGGTTTAGTTATGTCATCTAGTCTTCAGGATCACGTAATTTTTATAATTAATATAATTATTAGGATTTGGCAATTGTTGCATTATATATAAAAAACGGAAAAATTTTACTATCGGGGCTCAGCCCCAATTTTGATGGGATATTTTTTTTTAGACTAATTTTGGGTCGCTGATCACGAATCTGCAATCAGTTTCGTGCGGTCTCATCAAACAAAAAAGTTAAATGGTCACCTGAATAGCGGTCAGAACGTAAACTCTTGTCATATTTTTCGCTGTGGCTAGGGTCCCGTCCCTCGGAACTCCAATTTTTTCACGTCTCTAATAAACGCATGCGCATTGCGTAACATAATAAATATATTTACTTGAAATATTACTTTGTACCTCATTAATATGAGCACACCTGAACTTATCTTTCACCTGACCTCATTATTTTGTACCTCATTAATATGAGCACACCTGAACTTATTTCTTACCTGACCTCATATTATTTTGTACCTCATTAATATGAGCACACCTGAACTTATCTTTTACCTGACCTCATATTATTTTCTACATCATTAATATGAGCACACTTGAACTTATCTCTTACCTGACCTCATATTATTTTGTACCTCATTAATATGAGCACACCTGAACTTATCTTTTACCTGACCTCATATTATTTTGTACATCATTAATATGAGCACACCTGACCTTATCTCTTACCTGACCTCATTATTTTGTACCTCATTAATATGAGCACACCTGAACTTATTTCTTACCTGACCTCATATTATTTTGTACCTCATTAATATGAGCACACCTGAACTTATCTCTTACCTGACCTCATATTATTTTGTACCTCATTAATATGAGCACACCTCAACTTACCTTTTACCTGACCTCATATTATTTTGTACCTACATCATTAATATGAGCACACTTGAACTTATCTCTTACCTGACCTCATATTATTTTGTACCTTATTAATATGAGCACACCTGAACTTATCTCTTACCTGACCTCATTTTATTTTGTACATCATTAATATGAGCACCTTATCTCTTATCTAACCTCATTATTTTATACATCGTTAATCTGATCACACCTGACCTTATCTTATCTGATCTCACCTGACCATTATTTTCTACATCATTAATATGAGCACACTTGAACTTATCTCTTACCTGACCTCATATTATTTTGTACCTCATTAATATGAGCACACCTGAACTTATCTTTTACCTGACCTCATATTATTTTGTACATCATTAATATGAGCACACCTGACCTTATCTCTTACCTGACCTCATTATTTTGTACCTCATTAATATGAGCACACCTGAACTTATTTCTTACCTGACCTCATATTATTTTGTACCTCATTAATATGAGCACACCTGAACTTATCTCTTACCTGACCTCATATTATTTTGTACCTCATTAATATGAGCACACCTCAACTTACCTTTTACCTGACCTCATATTATTTTGTACCTACATCATTAATATGAGCACACTTGAACTTATCTCTTACCTGACCTCATATTATTTTGTACCTTATTAATATGAGCACACCTGAACTTATCTCTTACCTGACCTCATATTATTTTGTACATCATTAATATGAGCACCTTATCTCTTATCTAACCTCATTATTTTGTACATCGTTAATCTGATCACACCTGACCTTATCTTATCTGATCTCACCTGATCTGTTACATTCTGATTTATTCAGACGTCCATTGGATATTGGTTATTTTTCAATAACCATTAATCATGGTTTCCTATTCAGGTGCACATTGACATTAGTTCTTCAATAGCCCCATTCAGAAGATCATTTTTAAGCAAAAACAGATAATCGAATATTGGATTTTAAAAATAGTGCTCAGGCTACTGTTGATTGAGTATTGGTTATTTGAATTTTGTCTGTTACACATTTGTTTTGTTGTGTCAGAAGAATAATAAATGATATTTGTCAGTAAAATTTTTACTTTTCCGCCCTCCACTATACCATAGAGGAAAAGTAATGTAATCGTGCAAAAAAAAAGTCCAAAAAATATTTTTTTTTGCGTCCATTCATCGTTATTTGGCCTGAAAAACGCGAAAAAATACGTATGGAACCGATCGGGTCGAGACCACTGAAATGATACAAGGATGACGCCTATTGATTTTGGGACAGGTCGGATTTCTCCATACAAAAAAATTCTTGGAAAAATTTAACACTGAGGAATCCTGATAACCAATATTGTTTATGGAGAAATAACTAATTGTCGTCTGAATAAGCCAGATTCTATTAATTTCAAGTAATACGCAATAGAGATGCGTTCATTACAGACGAGAAAAAAATTGAGTGCCGGAAGGACGGGACGCTAGCCACAGCGAGAGTTTACGATAATCGCAACTCAAGTGACCCTAGTATTGCCAAATGTCAGTACGTCAAATTGCTGTATGAATTTTTAGGTTATCTTTTATAATTTAGTATATTTAGCCGAAAATATCTGGTCACCGAGCTTCGCTCTTAATATTCAAATCTACATTTTTAAGCAGCCCATTGAGTATATAATTTAAGTATATTTATAACATGACAAATTATTAATTAATTCGCGAAAATCACGGAGTGGGCGACATCTACTTGAACTACTGATAGGGAGATAAATAAAAAGTTAATTGGCGATTGGCTTGAAAGTAGGCGGGAAAATTAAAAAAGCTGTCAGTGTTAATTTTCAATTGGCTGCAGCTGTTGTTGACGTTTATCAACTGCTTGTCACAGAGGTTAGTTAAATGCATTAAAGTTGCCTAGTTTCTGGGGATTTCACCCTTTTAGGGCAACTTCTACTGACGCTTGATCTTCGCGAATTGTCACGGTGGACAGACCCCGTTTCCGGGACGTGCAACAGCAGCATGTAGGGCACACGTCCCGTCAACAGAAGATCGCTCAGCTCACTCTATTTATCACTATATAAGAAAAACTCTATGTTCAATTGATTTTATTATTTTTTGATCTGCAGTGAAGGAAAATTATAGGTCTGATATTCATACTTGGGTAAAAACCTCCACAAAAACCTGTGACCAGACTCTCGAGGTGTGGCAGATATTGATATCATATTTTTTCAAAAATTCTTTCTCTCTCTCTCTCTCTCTGATCATGAAAACTTAAATATTAAAACTGTCCGCATAATAAAATAGTAGCCGTAAGGGGTAGTCTCACACTATCGGGGAAGGGAAGACAGGTGTCCATTTTAACAGTGTTACTCAACGTTCATATAAATATTTACCTAAACCCATGATTTCTGAAATTGAATTGGCAACGTTGTATTTTCAACTTTGAATTAATAAGATGGCTGTCATTTGACAAGCAAATTATTTATGTCCGTCAAATGAACCTTTCCTTTTTTATATAAAGCGACAAATTTAAAATTGAATTCTTTCTGATTAAAACGCCAGAAATTAAATAAAGTCAAACCTTTTTACTACTATACTATACAGAAGAAAGAGTTGCAGTATTTAATTTGCAGAACGTAGTACAGGTTCAAGAGGTAGAAATTTTATTTTTACCTCATCCTTCAATGCTTATTTGTAGTTAAAATTTAAATTTTAATACATCTGATCGGCCTAATACAGTTTTTGTCTAGATTCTTGTTTCCATGGTTTTTACTGTAATAAATTTGTTCTTTTGACAGATAAGTCAGACTTTATTTATTCATAGCCGTATCGTATGTATTTTAATTGATTCAGAATTTTGTATTAATATATATTTCAAAATGGCTTCATTCTAAAAATATTATCAGTCCTCCTAAATCCTTGAAGGCAGAATTATTAGTAATAGCAAGGCAACATAAAAACAAATTCAAAAAATATATTATGGATGAGATGGCCAGAGAAAAAGGAATTAAAATTCTCAGATTTCCTCCGAACCACGCAGAGTTAAATTCCATTGAACTGATCTGGTCTCAATTATTAAAAGGTTATGTTTCTCAAAACAATAAAACATTTAAATTTCCTGATGTGCGAAATTTGTTTTTGAAGGCAGTTTCAGATGTAAATAGAGAACATTGGGGAAAATGCATTGATCAGGTTTAAAAATGTGGAAAATTCATTTAGGAAAGTGGATATATCAATGGATAATTTAATAGAACCGATAATAATAAACATCAGAAAAGACAATTATAGTGATACCAGTAGTTTTAGTGAAGACAGTGACTTTTAAAGATAGTTCTTGAACTAACTTTTTTTTTAATCTTTGAGTTTAGGTAAGTACTGAAGCGTTACTTTTAATGCCAAGAGATTTAATTTAATCCCAACATATAATCCTCCTTGTTATTTATTGGTTAAATTTAATTCGTTCAATGTTAAAGTGTCGGATGCATAAAGTTTATTTTTATTTTTTGTAAATAATATAACTTCAAAATTTAATCTACGAAGTGCGTATATATATTTTATATGCTGTGACCTTATTTATATTATAGAAACTTATTTTGCAAAGTACGCCTATGGAATGTGACGTTATATCCCCACTTTGACTGTACTCATCTATCCTTTATAGTATATATTACTACAGAAACAAGTTATTATTATGTGCCGTTGCTAGGAAATAAAACTAAAAGCTTAACTTTTCTTGTAAATATCTCGGAAGATCGAATTTTCACAGACATGAGACCTACATTTTTCGCCGATTTAGATAGGAATTAGTCTAGCCTGAAAGTTTCATTGAATTCTGACGAGTGGATTTCGAGATCCTCTGGACACACATACACACATACAAACCTTGCTCGTTTAATAGTATTTGATATTACTGTGTACATCATTAATCTAACCAGACTTGACCTATCTTGTACCTTAAGTCTTTTGGTTTTAATATATATTTATATAAACCTACTTACATACATATTTTTCTGGTAAGTATTAAAGAAAAGTTGACAATTTATTTCACTTAAAAAATTCATAACTTTTTTGTTTAAAGAGACCGCAAGCAACTGATTGCAGATTCAAGATCAGCGACCCCCAATTAGTCTAAAAAAAATATCTCATCAAAATTGGGGCTGAGCCCCAATAGTAAAATACCTAAAAAACACTCACTTTCGTCATGAAAACATTGGGCTGATTATATTTGCTGATTTCCGTTTCTGGGGCGGCCGAAGCTCTCGCACCGAAAGCTTTCGGTTCCAAAAGTGGTCCCATTGGTCCCAGTCTGCTCCATTGGTCGTCCTTTATGGCGTCGGGACCGATTTTTTGTCGATTTGTCGGACTAACGCCTTTCAACTGGTGGCAGTGACACAGTTTTGCTTTGACCTCCGATGACGAAGGTTTTTCTGGCTCCGGTCTAAAATTTCAAAAGAAAAAAATTAATCTACTTGGATTTGGATAAAATAAATTTGATCTGATTCTGAAATACCTACTTGAAACCTAACGTCGTCACATAAGGCCATAAAAAATCTTTCCTTTGCGTGGTTAAAAATTGACCCATCACCATCTTGACTATTTATTTTTTTTAACTGAAAATTTTGCTTCCAAAAAATTATGTTACGTTAAATTTCGAATTTTCAAAGGAAGTGCAGTTAACCAATTTTCATTTGACAATTTAGTGACTTTTGTTACAAGAAAGTAGGCTTTTGTAGAATTTTTGACATTACTTCACAGTATTGATATAGTCCAGTAATAAAACTTATCAAAAATAGCCAAAATGTTATAATTTATTCTTATACAAAAAGCATATTTCATATCGGTAGAACTACTAAAATAAAAGAAGGGATGGCAACGCTTTAACCCTTTCGAATTACATTGATTAATATAGACGCTACAGCGATATTTTCTAGTCTACTCAATAGTGTCAGCAATTATATAGTTATACCATTTGTTTAATTTTCAGGTAATTAAACATGTAAACTCATATTCGTTTATTCGTTCAACCGGCAACGCCGCACCAAAATACGTTGGCGAGCGGCGTCAAACCAGGAAGCGGTGTCAACAAAGATAATTTTTTGCTCTATTTCATAATGATGGTATCAAGTCGTAAATCTAACCGTCGCGTCTAGACAATAGAAAAAATTTTACATGCTTGTTTACGCGGCTCACGATAAAGAATCTTTCTAGAACAATTACGCAATCGGGAAGGGATACATTTGAAACCGATAAACTTCGCCGATTTTAAACTCAGTGCTTAGCGACGCTCCGAGGCCACAACAAGGCCTCGTTAAACCAGTGGGACTTAGCTGCAATCAAGCGGTCCATTTTTATTTTAAAAATATTTCTTCACAGTGGTACTTTGCTGCGTATCAGGCGGTCCACTTTACTGTTCATTTTATACTCAAAATCAAAACTCAGTGCTTCGAGAATTTAACACACGCAAAAATAATATTTTCTGAATGATGTGGTCATTTCTTTAAATTAACCATAATACTTTGTTCACGATTACTAGTTTAATGTAATCTTTGTTACGTTGTTGTTTTTGTTCATTTATTTATTTAACAAGTCTAATAAATGGTTAAATAAAAGTGTCCATTGTTTTTGTTGGATGAAGTTGAGAAGGCAAACCTACTACAGCACATTTCTTCAATCTAAAATTACAGTCCACTCGAAATTCGAACTACGATGCAGTTTAAAAAGGCGGTAACACATTGTTGGCCGTCCTGGGAAACTGGCACAACATAGGGCTTATTCCACAACCCTCAACACCATTGTATAAAGATGATATAGTAGTATCGCCCTACGGACTTTTATAAGTCGACTTATGTGAACGCACTGGAGATGGCAGCACTCCAAGTGGACACAAGTCATGTCTTTAGGTCATGTCGTTGCTTGAGTGAAATTATAATTTGAAATCTTCTTTTTCATTTCTGCTTGTCTTTTGTTAATGTGTTATTTAGTTACAACGAAAGGGAATTGGAAGACGTATGAAATTGAAGGCCCAAAATATTTAATTATCTCCCGAGAAACCAGGGTTGCCAATTTGTGAGTATTTTACTAGTATGTAAGTAATTTTGTGGGTAAAGGGCAATTGTGAATTGTAATCAAAAGGTCTATACTATCGATAATGGTAATTATAAAATATTCTAATGTGATAATTTATTAAACCCGTTTAACTTTTAAAACTAAAATTTGGAATAAAAAGCACTAAGACTAGAGAGTCAATGTTAAATCGAAGTATTTTTTTCTTAAAGTATATTTTTTTGCAATAGTTTGGTTTCTTGTTTATAATATGGATATTATATGATTGTTTTAGTTAATTTTAAAAGTATAAAATAATTTATTTTTTATTTATTAGTATTTTATATTCTGGTAAAATTAATAAATTATTATATGTTGTTGTTTGATGCTAAACAACTTTAATCTTTTTTATCTGATGCTGGTTAGACAGATATTAGTTTATTATATTTAAAAAAACTGTCTTGCTATTGATATTTTAAAGTTGTGAGGAATCCACCAAAGTTTTGAAAGTAAATAGGTAAAAGCTATTTGGCAACGCTGTCATCAAGAACTCTAGACGCACCAAGACAACCTGAGTTTCAGTGGAATTTTCCTGTTTATAGGGTTAATAAATAGTTTTGAATAGATTTGCGTTGTTAATTGAAGGTCACCAGAATCTGATGACCTGCCCAATAATCTTTATACAATGGTTACACTATTGTAATACTGCCCTCTCATCTGCTGACTTGTAGCTAATGATGATCCAAGTTTTATTGATGTGCAGCGTTCGTGGTTACCCTGGAAACACGTGGCAAAGAAAAACAAAGATGGAGCGAGTCACTGTATATTACAAAAAGTCTGGTACTGTGTACGTGATAGTGAATATCAACTAAACCGATTGTTTGTGTTAAAATAGTTCGTTGTGTGCTAGTTCGTGCTCAAGAATTTTTTGACAACTGTTGTCAGCAATTGATGACTGCGTGAACCAGTGGAGTGCATTTTCTCAAGGTAATGATAATATTTGTTGTTTATTACTTTGATTTTTATTTTGCTATTTGTTTAGATAATGGCCTTCAGACGCAATAAACCGTTGAAATATGAAGAACTGTTGGAAATGTTACCATTATGACTTGAAATATGAGTTAGTGTGTCTATAGACGTAGAAAAAATGTCCGATTTTGAATGTGAAGGATTGTTAAATCTTGAAAATCAATGTGAAGATATGGAAGTAGGTGAACGGGAAGAAATGCGAGACAATGAGAGTGAGAAAACGGACAGGAGAATGAAAAAACTAAACAAGAGATGCAGGAAAAAGAAGCACAGGAGAAGGAAGCAAAAAAGAGGAGGAAAAGTCTAAAACAAAAACCAAAAAAGCAGTGAAAACACATTGCCGCCTCCAAGTGGCCGTTACAAAGATGCTGTTGACTCATAATGTCGTCAATTGACGACATGCCACCACCGCCTTCTGGGGACAGCTTCAAATATCTTAAAAATCATTAAAAAAATTAACAAATAAGCATTGCCATTGACATAATTTTAACTCTATTAATAATAATTCGTGAGCGAAAGGGTTAAGATCTATCCTTTTCCTCTTTTAAAAAAAATTTGGTAATATTAAATATTAAAAGTGACCCTATAATTTAGGAACACCCTGTATGCACGCCTACATTGTTGCATTTCAAGGTAAACGCTTACCAAGATTTTAAAATTAACATTTGTTTCCAAGCGAACTCAACCCAAACAGAATAATGTTCCTTCATATACGAATTTGATTGCAGTTTCGGATAATTATTTAAATATCGGTAGAGCTAGGAAGCGCGTCGCATCCCATTCGACCAGTTGTACATGATTTCTAAATATAATTCGTTCTCTTTTGTACACATATATGTTCCATAAATACATTTCGAGTTGCATATTATATGTTAATGACGTCAAACGGCTATCGATCTGTTAATTCATCAACGGCACTACGAAATTCGTTTGTTTTATACGTGTCGGAAGTTTAAATATCAAACGATTCGTGTCTCTACAAAGGGAAGAAGTTTTTTGATAGATCAAAATAAAATTATGACCAAGGGCGCCCATACATATGGGCAAGGTAGGGCACTTGCCCACACCTGGATTTTTCCTATGCATACTAAAATTAAATCCCAACCCTGGTAAATAAGCAAGCGCATCCAAAGTTTATTTTTTATGTATTTTTTTATATTTTCTTACATTACAGTCATTTAAAAAAACTCAACTTTGTTTTACTGTTTATATAAGTACAGTGATAGACAGTAGTGGTACTGCACTGTACAAATGTCAATAATTGTATATTTTCCTTCTTCAGAAAACCCTTTTACGTAAAAAAGCGCTCACAAATCCGCTGGCATGCAGGGGACAAGCCCTAATTTTTTCGCGGGGGCTACGCACCCCCTCTACCAATTCTTACCTACCACCCCGAAACCCACCAACTCTCTGCTTACACCTACATATTCTACTTTATAAATTTATACTTGCCCAGTCCTAGATTTTTACAGATGGGCGCGCCCTTGATTATGACATTACAAAAGTTGCAAAACAGGCATATGAGAGTGATATTAAAGTGTAATAGATACACAAGCATATCATTTATGCTAAATACATCCATACTTGATATTGATATTGTATAGGGCATCAATGATATATATTTTTAATATCACAAAAAATCTTTTATCTACTAATGTCAAATAATAAACCAAAAATCAAACCGGAATTTGACCTTCATTATTCAATAGTGTGTTTGTAAAATTGATTTGATTGGTTAAAAAGCGTTGAATAGTGAAAATTCAACACTTTTAATAACCAATAATCATAAGGCAACTAAATTTAACCAATCAAGATCTAGAATGCATTTACACTTACTATGTAGCACGGCCTTTAATTTATACGTCAATGTCAAATTAAATTAATACCAGTAAAAGTAATTCACTAAAAACTTTATCAAATTTGTTGAAATGGATATTTTATTAATAGAATTTTACACCAAATCCATAAAAATAATACTAATAATCCAACAACATATGCTAGTTCTAGTAATTTCATATCAAATACAGATCACAATATGAATTTTGGTGTTGCAGATACAACAATTAATTTCTCGAATTGCAGCAACATAACTTTAAATTTTAATCACAAGTAAGAATTAATTTAATATAAATAAGCATTTATATTCGTATAATAGTTTCGTTATCATTTACAAATGTTTTGTTCTTGATTTGATTTTATAGATATTTTTAAGGTATAAATAATCTATTATTTGTCGACATTAGTAGATAAAGTATTATATTCAACTCGTTGTGTGGTTATTTTATTACACTCGGATGATTACAACACTCGCTCGCAAGCTCGCTCGTGCTGCAAACTTCATCCGCATGTAATAAAATAACCCACCCAAACTCATTGAATAATATACTATTATGTACGATTGACCAATAAAACGCTGTTTATAGAACAGTTTTGCGTCAATAAAGTACCACTTTATTTTACTAGTAAAATAAAGTAATTGCCAACGTCACTGACAAGTTGCAAGACAACTCATTTGACATGTTTAAAAAATAAACATCTACTTGTCATCGCAACTGCTGTCAGCCAAAATCGTATCAAATTTTAATTTTTTCAATTTATTATTATTTTTTAATTGCAATCGAACATAAAATCATGTATATAACGCGTACATAAACAGTCTTTATGGACTCATCATTTTATAGCCTCTCTCGCAAGCTCGCTCGGCTATAAAATTATTCGTTCAATAAAGCCCTTGTTTATGTACTTGTAATATAAATAGCTATTACCGTCACATTTTGATGAATTTATTTATTGTTTATAGAGGTAGTACACATGATCATTACACCAGACACTCAGATAATTTTCACCTGCCAAGATGTAATTTATCTAGTTCAATAAAAATACTTATGTACAAAGGACTTGTTGAATATAATAATTTACCACCAAATATTAAATACAGTGAAAATCTATACCAATTCAAGAAAGAACTAATTAGATATATACATAGTAAATAATCGTGTAATAGTTTAAGGGTTAATAAGGTATGTTAGTTTATAATTTCTGTTTTTAAATATAAAAATTTTTTAGTATTAGTTATAATTTGAATTTGAATTTGAATTATTAGTATTATTATTAGGTTATTTTTACTAATAAAAATTCATTCATTCATTCATAGCTGTCATTAACATTGACGTTTATAAAGTGGCATTTGAAAAAAATCTGTTGTGTCGCCACAAGACTTTCCCGGCAGTTATAAAATAAAAATTAAAAAAATTAATTTGGTGTTAAAATAAAATAAAATAAAAGTTCAAATCAAATGATATTTGGTATCCCAAAAAAAAATTCGTTTCGAATTTTTTTAAGGTAAAAGTGACATTTGAAATATTATAAAAGGAAAGACATTTCACATGTCAAAAAAAGTAAAATAATTTTTTAGGATCGCAATTTTGTTTACTTTTTCTTTGACATGTAAAATGTCATTTGGATTTTAAATTTTAAAATTTTTTTCCATTGCTTAGTTTTAAAATTAAGGAATGAAAATATCAAATAAAAACTTTAAGTCTTATATTTTTTTGCGATGTACATAGGGCTCCTGCGCCCCCTGGTGGGGAGATTTCAACCAAAAACTAATGGGTTCAATCCCCGATCACCCGAAACCCATATACTAAATTTCAGCTCAATCGGATTAAGCGTGCGGATGCTATCGTGGAAGAATACAGACACACAGACACACAGACAGACGGACACAGACTTCCATCTGGAAATCGTTTTAATCGTCTTAGGGGACCTCAAAATGGATATATCCGTCGTTATCTCAATTTTTTTTAGCGCGTTCACAATACTTTCCCTTTGCGAGGGTAAATGGTAAATTTTTTGTTTCCTATTATTTCAATTTACGGGAAAGGATTTGATTTTGTCGCCGTTATTAAACATCTGTTTACGTTTAAATTAATTGTGAAATAGAATCGCGTTTTTACAAAATTTCGGTTTATTTTTCGTAAACAAATTTAATTTATTACGAAGGTTCGTTTCCATGTCATTTTTAACCATTAAAATTCTTTTAGCTATAAATAAAAACATTCGTTTGATATATAAAATTAACTTGAAATGCAATGCTGGATTGCACGCGATGGATTCTTTCTTGTTTACTTTTATTTTGATATCAAAAATGACTGATATCCAGAAAAAAATGTATCATAATTAAGGGGTAAGATCAAACAATTCTTCAAACTAATACTATAATGAAATAACCCAGTTCTCACAGACTTTGATCGGCGAGATTTTGGTCAATGTCCTTCTCTGGCAACTGGGCTAAAATAAATTTTTAAGATTCTTAAAAGTGACATTACTGGAGCATCCACCTTATAGCCCAGACCTGTGGCAGTTTGTTCATTCTCTAGTTTGTTTAAACTTTCGTAATTTTTCTTTCATTATCCTTGTCAACTTCTTAAACATATTCTTCTTTCTTTTTTATATTAAAATGCTGTTAATTTGACGTGACTAAAGTTATTTTGAAAAAATTGACTTAACAAAAAATATAATCCATTGCGTAGTATTCTTCCAATTTTAATGAAGCAGAGCTCGATTTCCTTTTATTTGCGCACATCTGCAAATTCCTTCGTTTCGCATTACGAGCTGTCCTACTAGACTTGAAGATATATCTTTAAATGGATAAAAAATTATTTTCCACTTCATAAAATACATCTCTTGCATTTTTTTTTGGCAACGGAGTTCCACATTGTCTTCACAACTAGTTCTTTGTAATTTTCACCGTTTTCTTTCTTCATATTCCACGCCCAATCTTTCAGGATTAGGTTTAGTTTCTCTAAACTTGTAGTTTCCAAAAGCTCGTATTTCTTTGCCTTACAGAATTCCGTAAACTGTTTCCATATTAGAGAGTTGAAGTAAACACAGTACGTAAACCTTTACGTAGAAAATAGCGTACGAAATATAACGTAATAAAATTGTATGAAATTTGAGTTGAAGTGTTCATGTACGTACGTAAAGTATAGATGTCAACTGTCAACCGTTAATGAATTGGTCTGGATTTTGCTTTTATGTTGTTTTCTGTGAGCAGAAAGTCGAAAAGTCAAAATTAAAAAACTTTTTAATAAAATGAGAGGTTTTACTATATCCATTAAGAAGAGTATTTGAAGTACAAAGCCACTAATGAGTTATAGAAATGAAAAACAAAATAATATATATATTGGAATTAGATTTCTTGAAATTCTACTAAAATAGAAGATACATTTTTATGGTAAGCACGTCTTTATACATGTTAAATTCAATTAGGCTCTATTTATTTCATACTTTGATTTCATTTAAGATGGAAAGTATTCTTGATGCAGCATAACTTGGGGATTCAGATTTCGAAGAAGATGTAATGGTAAAATATTGCTACATATATTCAACAATGATCCTGTTGGGAATCGAGCAGAGCTTTATGGGCGATTGAGCCTCCACAGCTGTAACAATATTTGGGAAATTGAATATTCTGATATTTATATAATACAAATGTTTTAACTTGAAAGTTTTTTATTATCTTACTGAAATATGAGAAATAACCTTTAGAAACATAATAAAACGAATATTTAGTAACTTCTATAGGAATTTCTCAACTGAATGTAATCTAATAACAAAAAAAATAAAAAAATTCTTTTGAGATCTTCTAAATCACACTTAAATTCCTAGTCCATATCGTCATTTCCTCAAAATTATATAAATCAAATAAGCCAGTCTGGAATGAAATAAACGAATATTTAGTAACTTTTCTTGAGTGACCCTTAATACCATGTTATTTATGTACAAAATGATTAATCAACTAGTACCTCAACACCTTTTAAATAATTGTAGGTTTGTTAAAGATATACCTACATAAATATCGCACAAGATCAAGAAACAATTTTTATTTAGACATAGTAAGTACTACCATCTATGATTAGAAGAGAGTATTGACAATTATTAAAAGCAAAAAATTCCCGGTGTATTGGGGTTGCATACACAATTTGCATTGTGTGTTGCAAAGCTTTTATTTGACTGATTCTAGTCAAAATGTCACTCTCTTCTTTCGTATCCCTTTCAGAGATTAATACAAAGTTAGAAAACGAGTAAGGAATTTAATTTATCAGATTCGACATCCTAAGACCGGTTTCTGCCTTTCGGCTTCGTCAGTTAGGCTTTTCGAATCCAATAAATAAAATTCCAAACTCGTACAAGTCAGTAGCTATATCCGCTATAAGATAAAATTTTTAGATGTGCTGCCTTCTATGATTTTATCTTATAGCGGATATAGCTACTGACTTGTACGAGTTTGGAATTTTATTTATTGGATTCGAAAAGCCTAACTGACGAAGCCGAAAGGCAGAAACCGGTCTTAGGATGTCGAATCTGATAAATTAAATTCCTTACTCGTTCTCTAACATAGTAAGTACTAGTTATACAGTCAGAATAGTCTGTTTTATAAGGGATTAAAGCAATACAATGAATTGCCTGATTTTATTAAAAACTGCAATAATTTAATGAGCTTTAAAAGAACATGTAGGTTGTAAATATAAGTATATAACTATTTATTTTTTGTAAACCTAAATGTAAAAATAATACTAGCCAAGAGCTGAATTAAAGGATTATTATTATTATTACTTCTTTAAAAAAAATAAAGAAAGTCTTTTTGAAGTTATGAATAATTTACTTAAGTCAAAATTCAAAATTGGGCCATTCGCCATTTATCGGTGTCACTCGTATAATCTTCGGTTAACGTACGTAGATTTTTAAGGTATCCGTGAGAGAACGTAAGCTTACGTACGTACGTAATCCTATTTTCCACGTAAACGCTATTTCCAGACAAAAGCGCATGCGTAGATGTCAATTCGGGTCCTAACCTTTACGTGCTTGGCACCACTTCAACTCTCTATTGACGTATGGGTTTTAACGGTATTGTACGGTACACTTTTCTCAATCGCCAGGTCAATATTAATCATAGAATCACTTCCACAGCTAATACATTTTCACTACATAAGCTGGCTAGCAGTGTTTAAAAACAATATTACACAATTTACTGACAATAAAATCAGAAAAATTGTTTATCGTCGTTTTCTGGTGTCCTATGAGACCATAATTACTTGTTATCGAAGGTAATATCCCAATACTACGACAAATAGCCGACTATTATTTTCTGCCTAATTCTATCGAGAGTACCTTGTATTTCGAGACAATTTGATGAGACCATATGAACATTTAATAATCTGAATTCTTTGATTATTAAAGTTCATATGGTCGAATTGAATTGTCTTGAAATGCAAGTTGCTCGAGATGAATTAAAGAAAATAATACTCTCTATTTGTCATAGTCGAGTGATATTCGACAGTAATATCCCAAGACCTTGACAAATAGCCGACTATTTTTATTGTATCTAAATTTCGAGTTTATTTTAGGATCAATTCGTCGAGACTTAATTTTGGTATTAATAATCTGAATAACTCCCGAGACCTTTAGCTCGAGGGAGTTATTCTTTGATTATTAATGCCAAAATTGTCGAGACAAATTGTAAAATATACGAGAAATTTAGTAGCAATAAAAATAGTAGCTAATTTGTCAAGATCGCGTTATATTTACTAAGATTATTTCCCGAGTCACAAAAAATTCTGTACGTACGTATAAATTATATTAGTTTTGCTCATTACTGTCTTGGCAGGTACGTTTAATTTAATTATATTATCAATTTCTCGAAGATTTTTACTCTCGAATCTACTCATTGTTAATACTTTTTAACAAAATGTGTCAAATTTAATTCTGTAATAAACTTTAATGGCAAACTGTCAAAATTCAGATGACGCGCGCCTACTATGTTTGTCGTAATATTACATAGAAAGGAATGAATGAATATATTTATAGTTTCAGAAAAAGTGCGAAATCAGTTGGATTTGTGTATTTGCTACTAAAGATCGATAATTTATTAACTATAAGCAATTTTATAATACCATTAGTATAGGTTTTATTTGAAAAATTTGAAATTTACGGGCGGCTTCTTTACTGTTGGATACCCTCCTTCAGGTGAATATTGAGGACGATGATCAAATAGCCGAATATTTACCACCAAGGTGAATAGTCGCTTTATTTTGTTTTGACTGGCTGCGTCAAATCAGTTTCCAAGCACGTGATTGGTTAAAAATTGATATTTGACAGGCAAGGGAAATAATCAGGAAGATTATTTCATGAACCCCAACAAATCATTCGCTAAGATTGTCTCCAAACAGACTCCTTTCTCTTTTTGATATTTTCTGGGATAGATTTGCTTATATTTTCACTAATTTCCGTAGTGGAACATGAACCAAAACGAGACACTTTCAATTGTAAGTGAATGTTACGTCAAGTTTTGACACTTAATAGCACACTTATACAAGCGACTAAAATAGCCGATCATCAAATACTATTAAACGAGCAAGGTTTGTATGTGTGTATGTGTGTCCAGAGGATCTCGAAATCCACTCGTCAGAATTCAATGAAACTTTCAGGGTAGACTGATTCCTATCTAAATCGGCAAAAAATGCAGGTCTCATGTCTGTGAAAATTCGATCTTCCGAGATATTTACAAGAAAAGTTAAGCTTTTAGTTTTATTTCCTAGCAACGGCACATAATAATAACTTGTTTCTATAGTAATATATACTATAAAGGATAGATGAGTACAGTCAAAGTGGGGATATAACGTCACATTCCATAGGCGTACTTTGCAAAATAAGTTTCTATAATATAAATAAGGTCACATCATATAAAATATATATACGCACTTCGTAGATTAAATTTTGAAGTTATATTATTTACAAAAAATAAAAATAAACTTTATGCATCCGACACTTTAACATTGAACGAATTAAATTTAACCAATAAATAACAAGGAGGATTATATGTTGGGATTAAATTAAATCTCTTGGCATTAAAAGTAACGCTTCAGTACTTACCTAAACTCAAAGATTAAAAAAAAAGTTAGTTCAAGAGCTATCTTTAAAAGTCACTGTCTTCACTAAAACTACTGGCATCACTATAATTGTCTTTTCTGATGTTTATTATTATCGGTTCTATTAAATTATCCATTCATATATCCACTTTCCTAAATGAATTTTCCACATTTTTAAACATGATCAATGCATTTTCCCCAATGTTCTCTATTTACATCTGAAACTGCCTTCAAAAACAAATTTCGCACATCAGGAAATTTAAATGTTTTATTGTTTTGAGAAACATAACCTTTTAATAATTGAGACCAGATCAGTTCAATGGAATTTAACTCTGCGTGGTTCGGAGGAAATCTGAGAATTTTAATTCCTTTTTCTCTGGCCATCTCATCCATAATATATTTTTTGAATTTGTTTTTATGTTGCCTTGCTATTACTAATAATTCTGCCTTCAAGGATTTAGGAGGACTGATGAAGCCATTTTGAAATATATATTAATACAAAATTCTGAATCAATTAAAATACATACGATACGGCTATGAATAAATAAAGTCTGACTTATCTGTCAAAAGAACAAATTTATTACAGTAAAAACCATGGAAACAAGAATCTAGACAAAAACTATATTAGGCCGATCAGATGTATTAAAATTTAAATTTTAACTACAAATAAGCATTGAAGGATGAGGTAAAAATAAAATTTCTACCTCTTGAACCTGTACTACGTTCTGCAAATTAAATACTGCACTCCTTTCTTCTGTATAGTATAGTAGTAAAAAGGTTTGACTTTATTTAATTTCTGGCGTTTTAATCAGAAAGAATTCAATTTTAAATTTGTCGCTTTATATAAAAAAGGAAAGGTTCATTTGACGGACATAAATAATTTGCTTGTCAAATGACAGCCATCTTATTAATTCAAAGTTGAAAATACAACGTTGCCAATTCAATTTCAGAAATCATGGGTTTAGGTAAATATTTATAGGAACGTTGAGTAACACTGTTAAAATGAACACCTGTCTTCCCTTCCCCGATAGTGTGAGACTACCCCTTACGGCTACTATTTTATTATGCGGACAGTTTTAATATTTAAGTTTTCATGATCAGAGAGAGAGAGAGAGAGAGAAAGAATTTTTGAAAAAATATGATATATCTGCCACACCTCGAGAGTCTGGTCACAGGTTTTTGTGGAGGTTTTTACCCAAGTATGAATATCAGACCTATAATTTTCCTTCACTGCAGATCAAAAAATAATAAAATCAATTGAACATAGAGTTTTTCTTATATAGTGATAAATAGAGTGAGCTGAGCGATCTTCTGTTGACGGGACGTGTGCCCTACACGCTGCTGTTGCACGTCCCGGAAACGGGGCCTGTCCACCGTGACAATTCGCGAAGATCAAGCGTCAGTAGAAGTTGCCCTAAAAGGGTGAAATCCCCAGAAACTAGGCAACTTTAATGCATTTAACTAACCTCTGTGACAAGCAGTTGATAAACGTCAACAACAGCTGCAGCCAATTGAAAATTAACACTGACAGCTTTTTTAATTTTCCCGCCTACTTTCAAGCCAATCGCCAATCAACTTTTTATTTATCTCCCTATCAGTAGTTCAAGTAGATGTCGCCCACTCCGTGATTTTCGCGAATTAATTAATAATTTGTCATGTTATAAATATACTTAAATTATATACTCATTGGGCTGCTTAAAAATGTAGATTTGAATATTAAGAGCGAAGTTCGGTGACCAGATATTATTTCTTTATTTACCTAAATATCCGATCATATTGCATATTGCATATCATGTGACTAAATTCATGACTTTTCATTGGCGCAGCCATGTGTGAATGAAATAATCAATAGTAATACCACAAGTGATTGAATTTTAGCGATAAGTCTGTCGATTCATTTCATAACGAAACTGAGTTGCTTAAAAACACCACGAGTCCGCAGGACGAGTGGTGTTTTCTTCAAGCAACTCTGTTGAGTTATGAAATAAGAGACAGACTTATGAGATGAATTCAATCACTAGTGGAATTTTATTAGACTATTTCACAAACAAAGTAAAAGGTCTCATTTTGACGTCTGTCGCTGTAATTATACAAAGTAAAAGGTCTCATTTTGACGTCTGTATCTGTAATTATTTTTTTTTCAAAATGTCAAATTTTGTTTTGCAATTCGTATCCATGGTTACGCCGTGAAAATACCACGCTGATAGACCAATCAGGATTGAAAGACAGCTGGTATTATCAGAAGTAATATCACAAGAGCTTCGAAAATAATCGATTATACTTCCGAGTCACGAGACGTATTTGGCGAAACACCACGAGAACGGAGCTCGAGTGGTGTTTTAAAAGAAATACGTCGATATAACGAATTAATAATAATAATAATAATAATAATAATAAATCTTTATTAATCCTTTTGGATCATTTTACAATGACATAGGATAGGTCAATACAATACAGTTTAAAAAAAACAGAGAACAAATAAAACGACACAGTATTTAGTTTTACATAAAATCCCTAACGTCATAATAACATTTTTGAACCAAAAAATTTTTTAAAGCCAATTTAAAGCTGCTAATGGATCGTATGTTTCCAATTTCTGAAGGCAGCTTGTTATACAATTGTATTCCTGCATATTCAGGACTGCGCTCATACATGCTTTTGCGAACGCAACATATTTCCATTTCTGGTAGGGTAGTTATGGGTATCATTTACTTTTGCAAAACAGGAATTATTTTTCTTTATGTATATGATAGATTTGTAAATATAAATTGATGGTAGTGTAAGTATGTTATTATTGACAAAATGATGCCTACATGTTTGACGATAATCTAAATTAAAAATAAGTCTAATTGCTCTTTTCTATTTGCATTAGGAGAATTACCCCACAGAGTTATGTTATAGGATATATGTGCATATATAATTGCATAATATACCTGTAGCAATTGATTAGTTGTAAATGTTGGTTTTAACTGAATTATCGCATAACATGCGCTGTTTACTTTTTTACATAAGTAATTAATATTTGACTCCCAGCTTAAATTACTATCTAACACTACTCCAAGGAATTTAGTTGTTTCTGATAATGCAATATTAGCGGAATTGACTTTAATTGTTACAGCCATATTTATTTTATTTCTTGAAAAAAATTGAAGAGCAACTGTTTTGTCAGAATTTAAGATTAATGCGTTGTTACTGCACCATTTAGTAAAATTAGATGCTAATAAATTAAGTTTGCTTTCTAAGACATTAGGAGATTCTGCATGACAAGCCAAAGTTGTATCATCAGCATACAAAACAATTTTATCCGCAGATATATGTCTGGGGAGATCATTAATATAAAGCAAAAACATTAACGGTCCTAGAACAGAGCCCTGTGGTACTCCACGAGTTACATTTTTTATTTCAGATTTATAATTGTCAACCTTTACACATATCAGTCTTGCTTCCAAATAAGAACCTAACCATTTTAAAAACAACCCTCTGAATCCCAAAGCATATACATTCTTTTGTACTATGTCTAAATCTATTATATTGAAGGCTTTGGATAAGTCAAAAAAGAGTGCACCAACAAACTGTCCATCATCCAACTGACGGTGTATATAATTGAAAAAGTTTGTACCTGCACTCTCCGTTGACCTATCTGGTAGAAAGCCATGTTGACAACTTGATATTATATTGTATTTCTGTAGAAAAGACAGCATATTCTGATAAACACATTTCTCAAAAATTTTTCCGAATATAGTTAGGTATGGTAACAGGTCTGTAATTATTTAGTGATGTCTGGCTTCCTTTTTTGAAAATGGGTGTTATAACTCCTACTTTTAGAGCATTAGGAAAAACTCCTTGTAACACAGATGAATGAATTATATGAGCAAACGTATAATTATTTTTGGTGACGTTTGCTCATTATAAACGTCAAACGTATGGTTACTATAACAAACTTTTCAAGATTGAAGGATGCGAAAATCAAAAACGGTTATACAACGTCGTCAAGAGTATATTCGCTTATCAATACATGGTAACTAAGTAAAAATTGCAACTGCTATTGGCTAAATTTATGATGAGTTGTATAATCGCGATAATACGAGCTGTCTTTGGTTTGTGATTGGTCAGATTTTGTGAAAATTCGAAGATGAGTGAAATAGTCATAATAACATTTTTTGGTTATCCCCGTTTCTTTAAATATCTTCCATTTTGCAAACATTTTCTTGTTTTTCCCGTGTGTAATAGCGTGAATATTTGGAAAAACAATAAATAACATTTGTTTTATTTGTTAGTGCACAAGTACAGACGAAGTAAAATGATAAGAAAAAGAAACGTTCCGAAATGATATCCTACCACTTTAGCCTCCTATTCAAATATACAAAATTAATTAAGTTTACATTTTGATTTATAAACCACTGCATTCTCTCATAGACTGTTTAGGTTACAGGTCATAATTTAGGGTACAGCTAGGAAATACGTCAACGGTTCGTACGCAAATATAAAAAGAAAAATTTCTCGCTGGCTGTCCATAAAATAAAAATGAACCAGAAATTTTATATTTTTGCTGTATGAAATATGAGGCTGTTAGGAAAAAGGTTTACAATTTTTTTAAACAAATAAGTAGGTATATGAAAATTAATTAACACTTTAACAGATTTATTAGGAATCATACAGAGTAAAAATAAATAATTAATTACAAAACATCTACATTGCTATATTATATTAAGTATATTTAACATTTTAGAAAGGCCATTCAAATGAATTTCTCGACAGATGCTAATATACAGACAGGTTTCCTTACTTGCAAGACCGAGTTTCAGAAGTAAAATCTGCATTATTTCATTAAAAAAGTTCCTGTAACATTTTGTTTTCTCCTATACTAATTCTAGCGTGATGTGCTTCTTGCCCTTATAAACCGCTTTGTGTTTCTTCTAGGGTCTCTTTAGAGGTATTTCTTTTTTGCTAGCACTTTTCCAATTATTAGATGTTATTCTCCATAAAATTTTGTTAAAAATAGGTAGATTATAACTATAACAGCTTTTCATAATTTTATGTTACCAATGGATTCTACTATATATTTTCTTATTATATTATTTCTTCTTGACTTACGTGACCTCCTTTTGTTCACAGAAATGTTACCTAAATTTTTTCATTATCTTTTCTTCATCTGTAAATATATTTACCTCTTTATCTTTAACTTCAACCATATCAAATACTATTAAACGAGCAAGGTTTGTATGTGTGTGTGTGTGTGTGTGTGTGTGTGTGTGTGTGTGTGTGTGTGTGTGTGTGTGTGTGTGTGTGTGTGTGTGTGTATGTGTGTCCAGAGGATCTCGAAATCCACTCGTCAGAATTCAATGAAACTTTCAGGGTAGACTAATTCCTATCTAAATCGGCGAAAAATGTAGGTCTCATGTCTGTGAAAATTCGATCTTCCGAGATATTTACAAGAAAAGTTAAGCTTTTAGTTTTATTTCCTAGCAACGGCACATAATAATAACTTGTTTCTATAGTAATATATACTATAAAGGATAGATGAGTACAGTCAAAGTGGGGATATAACGTCACATTCCATAGGCGTACTTTGCAAAATAAGTTTCTATAATATAAATAAGGTCACAGCATATAAAATATATATACGCACTTCGTAGATTAAATTTTGAAGTTATATTATTTACAAAAAATAAAAATAAACTTTATGCATCCGACACTTTAACATTGAACGAATTAAATTTAACCAATAAATAACAAGGAGGATTATATGTTGGGATTAAATTAAATCTCTTGGCATTAAAAGTTCAAGAACTATCTTTAAAAGTCACTGTCTTCACTAAAACTACTGGCATCACTATAATTGTCTTTTCTGATGTTTATTATTATCGGTTCTATTAAATTATCCATTGATATATCCACTTTCCTAAATGAATTTTCCACATTTTTAAACATGATCAATGCATTTTCCCCAATGTTCTCTATTTACATCTGAAACTGCCTTCAAAAACAAATTTCGCACATCAGGAAATTTAAATGTTTTATTGTTTTGAGAAACATAACCTTTTAATAATTGAGACCAGATCAGTTCAATGGAATTTAACTCTGCGTGGTTCGGAGGAAATCTGAGAATTTTAATTCCTTTTTCTCTGGCCATCTCATCCATAATATATTTTTTGAATTTGTTTTTATGTTGCCTTGCTATTACTAATAATTCTGCCTTCAAGGATTTAGGAGGACTGATAATATTTTTAGAATGAAGCCATTTTGAAATATATATTAATACAAAATTCTGAATCAATTAAAATACATACGATACGGCTATGAATAAATAAAGTCTGATTTATCTGTCAAAAGAACAAATTTATTACAGTAAAAACCATGGAAACAAGAATCTAGACAAAAACTATATTAGGCCGATCAGATGTATTAAAATTTAAATTTTAACTACAAATAAGCATTGAAGGATGAGGTAAAAATAAAATTTCTACCTCTTGAACCTGTACTACGTTCTGCAAATTAAATACTGCACTCCTTTCTTCTGTATAGTATAGTAGTAAAAAGGTTTGACTTTATTTAATTTCTGGCGTTTTAATCAGAAAGAATTCAATTTTAAATTTGTCGCTTTATATAAAAAAGGAAAGGTTCATTTGACGGACATAAATAATTTGCTTGTCAAATGACAGCCATCTTATTAATTCAAAGTTGAAAATACAACGTTGCCAATTCAATTTCAGAAATCATGGGTTTAGGTAAATATTTATAGGAACGTTGAGTTAAAATGGACACTTGTCTTCCCTTCCCCGATAGTGTGAGACTACCCCTTACGGCTACTATTTTATTATGCGGACAGTTTTAATATTTAAGTTTTCATGATCAGAGAGAGAGAGAGAGAGAGAAAGAATTTTTGAAAAAATATGATATCAATATCTGCCACACGTCGAGAGTCTGGTCACAGGTTTTTGTGGAGGTTTTTACCCAAGTATGAATATCAGACCTATAATTTTCCTTCACTGCAGATCAAAAAATAATAAAATCAATTGAACATAGAGTTTTTCTTATATAGTGATAAATAGAGTGAGCTGAGCGATCTTCTGTTGACGGGACGTGTGCCCTACACGCTGCTGTTGCCCGTCCCGGAAACGGGGCCTGTCCACCGTGACAATTCGCGAAGATCAAGCGTCAGTAGAAGTTGCCCTAAAAGGGTGAAATCCCCAGAAACTAGGCAACTTTAATGCAT
Organism: Crepidodera aurea; assembly: GCA_949320105.2. Lineage (NCBI taxonomy): Eukaryota > Metazoa > Arthropoda > Insecta > Coleoptera > Chrysomelidae > Crepidodera > Crepidodera aurea. The sequence continues at coordinate 1,870,974 of OX439475.1, read as the reverse complement.
TTAACTAACCTCTGTGACAATCAGTTGATAAACGTCAACAACAGCTGCAGCCAATTGAAAATTAACACTGACAGCTTTTTTAATTCTCCCGCCTACTTTCAAGCCAATCGCCAATCAACTTTTTATTTATCTCCCTATCAGTAGTTCAAGTAGATGTCGCCCACTCCGTGATTTTCGCGAATTAATTAATAATTTGTCATGTTATAAATATACTTAAATCATATACTCATTGGGCTGCTTAAAAATGTAGATTTGAATATTAAGAGCGAAGCTCGGTGACCAGATATTTAACCTCTAATTTTCCAATTTTTTACTGCACGTGTATATCGTAATATATTTTATCTACTCATTGTTTAGAAAAACAATACGACACAATCCTTTGAGCATCATCTTAAAATTTACGACTGTTGAAATTTGCACCTGACCAAAAACATTTACTCTAGTTTTATTCACGTGAATATTGTTTACATAGACACATACAAACCTCAAAAATAACTATATTTTTTTAAGATACGAAAAAAAATTACAGCTGCCTTGAGCAATGAGCCAGAGCGACGTGCGAATACTTACATCACAAATGATGGAATAGGTATGAAGGAATTTTATATCTATTGTTGAAATCACGTGGAAATAGTCTATGGGAAGTTTAAAATTAAAGCATCATTTGATTCGTCTACAGAAACCATACGAATGTTGCTCTCACATCAAGAGGTTCTAAATCTTAATCACTCTTAGATTAACCTCAAGATGGGGTGTTTTTACTCTAATGTAGATGCACTTCCTGTTCATAATCGAGTTCTACGATTTTAAAATTCGTAAAAGTTATTAAAGCCTACAGACTATATGGTTTTCGATGTCTTGCCTCCTGAATATGTCACACTATCGATGACGAATTCACCTGATTTTTTTTCCACTGACATGTTGATTTTGGCAATGCTTAGGACAAACTCAAAATAGCTTTTCATAGATTTATTTTATATGTATTTCATCATGTCGTAATTGCTACCAAACGATTTCGGATTAAAATTTTGGCAGCTCGAATTTTGTGTAAAAAGCGAGAGTATTTATCAGAAGCAAGAGAATTTTCGTGTATTCAAAAAACTTTTGAATTAAATTTTGATTAAAATAAGAAAAAATATGGCATTGTTCCCATTTCATATTACAAAGTTTAATAGAATACTACAAAGTCCTCAGGTTTTAATAAAGTTTCTTTTTGTTGTCTTTTTACAGTTAAAACGAAAGGTCGAATACTGCTTGACGTCATTCAATACTTATGATTATTAATACGTTCCTAATTACAACCTAATTGTTTTTGCTATGTTTGAGGCGGTAGTTAAATCAATCAGAGTGCCAAAAGTTCAAAGACGTAGTTTATATATCAGAAAATTGGGATAGGATTTGATATTTCATGTTCGAACACTTGGAACTCGAAGTAGATGCTATTTATGAAAATTAATAAAGAAAATCGTTTAAAAAATCTACCACTTTTCGATTACTTTCTTTTAAGAATTATAGCATATGTGGCGCCCCTTTATCTGACAGAAATTCTGGTGAAACACATCCTTTTTATACCCCTTTGGTGAGCCTCTGAAATAGTCTGGTTTGTGTTAATTATTGGAGATATAAAACTGAATGTAAATTAAAACAGATGTAGAAATATACGATTTTCGTTTTAGAAAAGTGACAGCCCAACACCAAAAAATTTTTATAACACCTTGTTGTTTAGATACCAAGAGTTTAACAAAAAATTATCCTGAAATTACGTACAGAGTGATCCAATGCTAGTTCATGGATTCAAGAAAATCCAAATTTATTGAAAAAAAATATATAATTTTGGCACATTTTCAATTACACTGCAAATTATGCTACATCTCACTAACTGCAATAAAAGTGATTGACAGGACTAATCGGGATAGTTGACAAAACAAAAGGTTTCATTTTACTATTATTAGATCATCTATAATAGCCCAGTTGCCAGAGAAGGATATTGACCAAAAGCTCGCACAAAATGTGATATCGATGAAACTTGGCATTTAGGTACTTGAAGGGTGTTTTTTTTTTTTTTTTTTTGCGGAGGTGAAGGGAAACCCTTTATGGGGAAGTTCTGAGCCTAAAATCTCAAGGTCTACTGTGAGACTCTCCTTTCAAAGCATACTCACTAAAAAAACTTCACCCCCTGGTTGGGTCCGTCTGACCGAAGCCATTGTATCTTCCCTCTCTGTTTACAATACCCAGTCCAGTACCTTAGTGCCCTGTACAAGCTTGTACAGGTCCTGTACTGAGTGGGAGTTGTATAGTTCTGGGTCACCTATTTGCTGTCTTTTGCGGTCCAGTGCCTCGTATCTACACAGTATATGTGTCACTGTTTCTGTTTCCTTACCGCACAGTCTGCAGGTAAGGTCACCATTGTACAGTCCCATCTTGTTGAGGTGCCCCTTAACTGGCGCGTGGCCAGTAAGGAGTCCCGTAACTGTTTTCAGCTGGCTCCTTTTCATCTTTAACAGGTCTGCCGCTCTTTTGTGGCACGGTCCTTTGATGTATTCTTTCCCGTGTTTGTTTCCCGGGACGTTTTCCCAGTAATTTTTATGTTTGTCCCAGATCCAGTTTATTACAGACACTCTTGCTGTACGCTTTGGTACCTCTAGTGTCCGTCCATAGTTTGGGGGGTTTTCCGAGCCTCTTCTTGCGAGTTCGTCTGCTTTCTCGTTACCTGCAATTCCCTGATGTCCTGGAACCCATATCAGTTTGACGTGATTATGGTCTGCCAGCGATCTCAGTTCCTTTTTGCAGTCCCATACCAGTCTCGACGTCACTTCCTTGCTGCACAAGGCCTTGAGTGCCGCTTGACTGTCTGATAGAATATTAATACGCGCGTTAGCTATATCTCTCCTGTTATTCTCCCTCGCGCATTGGAGAATAGCATATACCTCTGCCTGAAAGACAGAAGTGTGAGTACCCAATGAGTAGCTGATGCCAGTCTGCGGGTTCCTAGAGAACACACCCGAGCCCGCTCCATTCTCAGTCTTGGATCCATCTGTGTACCAGATTTTCCCCTGTAGAATGTTCCTGAGCTGTGAGTCGTTCCATTCAGTTCTATCTGGCACCACTACTTTGATTGGGTTGTTGAAGTCGTATCTTTTCGGAATATGATCTGTTCTCGTCCCTAGTACGTCCCCGGTCACTATTCCGACGATACTCATATGTCCAGTCCCAACGTTCATATTGGTTTGTGTGTTCTGTAGTCTGAGGGCACCAAGCCTTGCCTCCCCTTGTACCACAAAGTGGAGAGAAGGCAATCCCAATAGTGTCTCCATCGCTAGAGTAGACGTTGACTTTATTGCCCCCGTGATTCCAAGACATGCAAGTCTTTGCACCTTGCTTAGTCTTGTAATGGCTCCTCTCTGATGCGTCTTTGGCCACCACACCAGAGAGGCGTAGGTAATGGAGGGCAAGACCACCTTGTTGTACAGCCAGTGCAACATTTGTGGTCTTAGTCCCCATTTTTTCCCAAAAGAACGTCTGGCTACAACTAGTGAAGTCACCGCCTTTCTGGTGATTTTTTCCAGATGTTGGTTCCAAGTCAACTTGGAGTCAAGAACTACTCCGAGATATTTGACTTCTCCCTTGAGCTGTATGTCTTCCCCTCGAAGTCTTATAGGTCCAAGACCATCCAAGTTGCGTCTTCGGGTGAACGCTATGATGTCCGCCTTGCTGGGATTGATATTCAACCCCTGCGAGTCCGTCCATCTTATTGCCAGGTTGAGAGCCTCCACTTGAAGGGTGTAGAAAACGATAAAAAAAAATCTTTGCTGCCCTAAAGTGTATGCTAACTTCACAATTTCGAAAATAAAATCGAAATTTCCATTATATCTCGAAAAAAAAAAAATTCGAAAAACTAATAGCACCACGTGAAAGTACGGACAATTTTACTAAAAATTATATTATTTTCAAAAAAAATTGTATTACTATAAAAATTTATTAAAAACAAGAAAGCCTAAAATGTACGCAAAAAAAAGAAAGCATTTTAAGAGGAGACTCAGGAAGCCATTAGATTTTAATTTTTTTTTTGTTTTCTCATACAAAATTTGACCGGAAGTTATAATTTCTAAAATTCTCACTGAATTTTATAAAACTATTAATAGATTTATCATCATTAAACTTTTACTTTTGATTTAAATATAATTAAAATGATGAACATTATCTCTGTTTGGTAAAACTTAAGTTTAAAAATTATTATTTTTGTTACAATATTCATTCGACACAATTTTTATTTTCAAAATAGTGTTTAGTCAAAGGTGAAACGTCCTCTTTCTTCCCAATTAAATCTGGAGTCCCCCAAGATAGTGTTTTGGGCCCAATACTACATCTCTTGAACACATCAGACCTACCAACAACAATAATTGGTACCTTCGCTGATGATACAGGAATAATAGCCAGCCATGAAAATCCAATCTCCGCATCTTACCACCTACAGCAATATCTAAATCTAATCCATGACTGGACAGAAAAGTGGAAAATAACTATAAACAAGGTATCTGGGACTTCACCTAGACCAAAGGCTCACCTGGAAGGAGCACATAACAAAAAAGAGAAAACAAATTAATATCAGATTCAAAGAGTTGTACTGGCTCCTTGGTAGAAAATCTCACCTTTCGCTTGATAACAAACTCCTAATTTACAATCGAATTATGGGAATAAGCCAGCAAATCAAACATATCAATACTACAAAGAGCTCAATCCAAAATACTCAGAGCAATCACAAATTCACCATGGTATGTGTCAAACGACACACTACATAACGACCTTCGGGTCCCAACACTTCAAGAACTGATAGAAGAGAGAGGCCAAAAACACCACCAGAGATTGGAAGAACATCCCAACGTACTCTTACAACCATTGCTGCATCAACCAGAAACCAGAAGGCTCAAAACAAAATTACCAATAGACCAAGTGAAGTGCTGGAGGTCTCTTCAATGGAAGGGATCTCATCATGCCACTTTATGGACTAAAAGCAATCCACTTTAGTCCACCGTTAGCAGATTAGCTTATAGAACTTGTATATTCTGATTGCTGATTACATTGTAAATAATAAAAAAAAATAGTGTTTATATAAATCAGAAATTAATTTTTTTCTAAATAAAGTTTAAAATAATTTAGAAATTGATGTATATAAATAAATAAACCCTATAATAATGTTATATTAAACAGAGATAATGTTCATCATTTTAATTATATTTAAATCAAAAGTAAAAGTATAATGATGATAAAGCTACAATAATTTTTTTTGTTATGTCTCTATTAATAGATATCTTCAGTTTTATAAAAATCAGTCAGAATTTTAGAAATTATAACTGCCGGTCAAGTTTTCGATTTAAATTTAAATTAAAAACTAATGGCTTCCCGAGAAAGCTTAGAGTCTCCTCTTTAAAATGCTTTCTTCTTTTTTCTTTGCAAGGTTCAGTGTTAGGTCTAATTTTATTTTTATTATTCATCAACGATATCACCGACTTAAAAATAAGTGGAAGAATTACTTTGTTTGCCAATGACACGAGTGTTACCTGGAGTAGTTCTGATATACAGACACATTACAATCTAGCATAAACAAAGATCTAGTAACTATCAAGTCTTGGTCTGACTCGAACAGGCTTTGTTTCAACACCAGTAAAACCGTAGCAATGTCTTACAGAGGTACTTTACATCCTATAACTCTAAGCAATAATCCGATTCTAACGGTGAACTCAATTAAGTTTTTAGGTCTTTATATAGACAAATTCCTGAAACGGTCCACTCATATTGATACCTTGGCAAAAAAATTATCTTCTGCATGTTTTGCCATAAAAACTGTTTCTAAAGAGCTGACCCCTACTACGGCATTAATGACCTACTTTTCCTTATTCGAATCTCACCTTCGCTATGGTTT